>CM046468.1:1616779-2066779 GCA_025506415.1 Flaveria robusta
AGTGAATTCAAAGCCAATTAAGATATTAGGCCCAAGGCCCATATCAGTTGATAGGTTAAAGCCCATTATAGTATATGGGCCGTTTGGGTTTCTAAAAAAAATTTTGCGAGCCCAAAAATCAAGATTGTTACAACCGATGTTGCTCAAGAAGTTGACTGGAGATTTATGGTGCAAGATGTCACTCCTTCTCAAGCTCTCATGGCTGGAACTGAAGACACTAAGGTATATGAACATCTCTTACTCTAACCTGTATTGCTAAGGTTAAACTGTATCAGGACTATAACATGGATGTTAAATATGATATTGAGTCCTTAAACAAATTAAAATCCGATATTAAGAAAGTAGAATCTGACTACAAACTTAAAATTAAAGAGTTAGAGAAAACTATTCCTTCTTTAAAACATGAACACTTAAACTACAGGGCTCAAATAAATGATTTAGTCTCTAAGTTAACTGAGGCTCAAGCCCAGCTAGTAATAGTTAAGGCTAAAGCAAAGAAGTATGCAATTGAAGACCATAACTTCAACACCATTATTGCATCATCCTCCCACTCAAAGGTATGTTATCAAAACAGAAGTGGGTTGGGAACCAATGAAATTGTAGCACTACACTCATATATGTCTATGAGACAGCCAAGATGTGGTACTGATGAGCAAGAGATTCCAACTGCTAACCCTCTGCCTAATGAGCAGAAGAGTGATGCAACAATGGTTACCACCACAGAGAAGGATAAGGCAGAAAACCTCATCCACACAGCTGATGATCAACCCTTAAACACCAAAGAAAGAAACAACAAACTCAAGGCAGCAAGAAAAACTACCAAGAAGGTAGCCGAGTCAAAGCTAAAAATAGACCAAAGCAAAAGGGTGTATTCATCTTAGCTGGATTCCAAGTGGTTGGAAATCCTGATTCAGGAAATAAGTGTAGTACCAACATTCCTATCCAGCTGAAGGATCAAAAGTTAAAGGGGAAGACTGTTGAAGATGAAAAAAAGTGCAAGAAACAACAGTCCCAATGCCCCATCAAGACTAACATTGAATGCATAATGTGTGGTCTGCACAACCATATGGCTAAAGATTGTTACTACAATACTGCAAGCACACATTATGCAAACAATGTTAAGAAAAAAGGAGTCAAGGATGGTTTCACATTTGGGCCTTACCATACGGTTCAAAGGACAAGAAAAGGAAAGCTGATTTCCCAAGAAAAGTTGATTTCGGAAGAAACATTTTCTTCCAAAAGGAAAATAAAGAAACAAAAGAAATCTTTTGAAAACTTCCAAGAAGAAGTCTGCTTCAGAAGAAAAGGTGGTAACAACTTCTTCCAATAAGAAAGAAGCCTCGGAAGCAAGTAATGCTGCTCAAGTCTCCATAGGCTCATCTTCACAGATCAACCATGGGATGGAATGGATGATCATAAAAGATGTTGCAACTCAAACCTCTTCTTGTCAAACCATAATTGTACCCCCATGCATACATTTTGGTTCAATTATCACATCTACATTGGAAGAGCCCAAGACCAATAAGGCTTGGGTTTCTAATGGAAACTAATCACTTCACCTTATGTGCAGGGACATCCACGTGACAAAAATGGAAACATATGGATTGTAGAAAGTGGATGCTCCAGTCACATGACAGGGAACAGATCTCTGCTTCAACAATTTCAAAATTTTGATGGATGTCCTATTTAGTTTGGAGGTGAAACCGAAGGATACATTTTCGATAGAGGTAGTGTGTCCAATGGTAAGTTGCAAGTAGACAAAGTGAACTTTTTCAAGCAGCTTGAACACAATCTCTTAAGTGTCTCTCAATTGTGTGATCAAAAGTACCAAATGCTTTTTACAGAACATGAGTGCATTATCCTCAAATCCGGGATGACAATTCTCCTCAGTACAGTCACTGATCTTCCTTTCAGCTCATGCATCTTGTAGTTGTGACTTTGTAACCAGCAATACAAGTTGTACTTGGTAAGTTTTGCTGTACCACCATGGCCCAAATCATTCTTTATCTTTTGAACAGCTTGAAAAGTAGTGAAAGTTTCATAATTACAGTTGGGAATCATGAATCTTGCAAGCTCGAACTCTTTAAGCATATCCTCCATTTCAGTTAGGTTCATTCTCTCTACCATGTCATATGAAAAACCATAATTGATCAAAGTCATGAACATTGTAGATAGAGGCCTCTCTTCCAAGATATATTTTGTTGTCATCAGTTGATCATCCTTTTCTTTTTCTTGTTCAATGGGGGAATCCATCTTGGTCAGCTCTTCCCATTCTTTATCACTCTCACTATCTTAATGAGAAATAGCCTTCACAGTAGATAAATCCACTGAAGGAGTGTGTTCAGGAGGCATAGTTTTTGATCTTTTAGGAGAGTCTTCAATTTCTATCACTTCTTTCTTGAAAGATCCTAGATATTTTCTTTTTCTGCTGTATGGTATGATTGACTTTGAAGCATCAGCAGATTCTTTTGTTGCTTTTGTTGCTTACTCATCAGATTCCAGAGCACAAATCTTCATTTTGAGCTCAGCAATTTCTTCATCTTTCTTTTTCAACATCATTGACTGTTCAATCAAAGACTCGTTTGTTTTGTTTAGATCCATCAATACCTTCTCACTTTCTTCCTTCTCATACTTCACAGACTCTTTAAGCTCTCTAACCAGCTCATTTAGTGCATCAATCACTTCATTGTTGGTTTGAGCATCTTCTCTTAATCTTTTCAATGAAGCTTCCTGTTTACTCAACAGCTCCTCCTTCTCTTTCATCATTCCCTTCAACTCTCTTATTCTTTCCAACCTTTTGTTTGACTTGACAGTCAATTAGTTATACTCAGCCACGAGATAACTTTTACTCACTGGAATGTCATTATCACTCAGATCATCTTCATCATAAGCAATAACATCCTCAAACTTCTCTTCACTCACAGCCTTTGTCTCAACTTCTTGTTCTTGTTCTTTATCTTCTTTCAAAAACACTTCTTCAGTTTTCTTAGTTTCCACTATATCATCAGCTTCCTCAAGGTTTATTACTTCAGTGGGAAATGTACTTGCAGTGCTTGAGTTTGATTTAGCTGCTGTGAATACTGGCTCTTGATGGAGTTGTTGATGGAGATGAAGATTAGTGTTGGGTAAAAACGGTTCAGTGTCATTTGAGTTGACAGGTTTTTGAGATTAGGAGATTGATAGTGGAATAGTGCTGCCTTGTGACACTAGTTCAGTCTCACCAGAGTTGACTAATGCTTGTGAAAGAATGGGAGAAATGGACTGAGTATGTTCATTGGAAGGGGATTGCACTTGTGGTGATGTAGGGTGATGATGTATGGGTGATTGTGGGTGTATGGGAGAGATAGGCTGTGTATTCTCACTGACAGGTGATTGAATTTGTGGAGATGGATGGTGGTGGTGTATGGGTGATTGAGGAGGAGAGTGGGATGCTTATTCAGTAGTAGCAGGAGAACTGTCTTGTTGATCTTCATACACCAACTCTTGTGGAATATTAGCATTAGGATCAACCACATGTGCAAACATTGGCATTTCCTTTCCTTCATATTTACCACTTATCTTGTTTAACACAGATCTTCCCAAGTGGGCTTGTACAAACACATCACCTTCTTTTTCAATTGAAGGTAGCTCTGCATTGATGATTAGTTGGATGAACCTTTGGAACATGTACATTTTATCTTCCTTTTGGACTCTTATCTGATCACACAGACATCCAAATATGTACTTTGAGTAATTGTAGGTCCTTCCCTCAAATATCCCAATGATCCATGAATGCCTAGAAAATCTATCTAAACCAGATTTTTTGTTTGAGATGCACTTCAAGTAAGTATGACACAGAAATCTGTAAGGTTTGCACAATCTCCCTTTCTTGATTTCTCCCTTGTCAAAATCACCATCATAACCCATCAAATAGAAGATCTTCTCAATGTATACATTTTCAAACACATCTGGGTGACCTGCCTCTTGTTCTCCCAGCTTAAGAACCCTTCTTATGATTTGCTCATCGATTCTCAATCGTCTATTCTTAATATCTACATATATTACTTCACTTTCTCCTTCTTTTTCTACCTCAGCAGAGTTCCAGAAGTCAACATTATGCTCTTGATAGGGCATAGAACAGCCTAGATCTTCTTAAGTAGCGGATGATGTCTCGACACCCTTCAGACACAGGGTCATCCGCATTCAAAAAAGCACAGACATTGTGCTCTCTCGCGAATCTATTTGCCATCTGTATATAAGAATGAGAGAAATTAGGCCAAAAATGATATTTCAAACATGAGAATATGAACAGTTTTACTGATACATAAGAATCAAAATATTGTTTTTGATGTTTATGATATGATTTACCTTGTAAACAATGATCGAGAGTTGAATCTCAGATCAAGTTTAGTGCATGGTTTGATGTTTTGAAGAGGGTAATTTGAATGTTGGCAGAAAGAAGGGTTAATATTTTGTGAACAATTTTCTAGGTCTGAAAAAGTGTTCTGAAAAAGTGAATCAAAATGACACGTCAAAAACATCATTTATACTCCCTCGGACTTATTAATTTCATTTATTAAATGAAGTGGGACCCTCTTTCCTTATTACCCTTCCGTGGAATTTTATTTATTCCGCAGATTCTAGTTCTTCCGTAGATCATCTACGGATGCATAACTTTGAAAGAACTGAATTTTAATAAAGTATAATTTGATTTTCCATAGGTTACCAATCCATGGACATGTATTATACTTTAAAATATCAGCACATCCGTAGGTTGCCAATCTACGGATGGACATATTTTTCTTGTTTTAAGTTTCGCACTGTAGCATCTGCTGATGAGAAAAATGCACTGTAGCTTCTGCTTAAGTCCAAATTTGCACTATAGCTTCTGCTGAAGTCCAAATTTTGCACTTTAGCTTCTGCTGAATTGAAAAGTTTGAAACTTATTAATTTGTATGATTCCATCAACATGTTAGAACCATTTGATGCTTTCGGACCTTGTTGACTTTCTCTATATGGCTATTGTACAAGAAATGATTTGACTTGAAAAACCTCATGTATCCGGTAGCCAAGTTAGTGCTCAAATCCCAATTCCTTCATTTGATTAAAAATTCAGTTTTCATGATATCATGCATTAACTACTCCCCCTAAATTTGTGATTAATGATGAACTGATGCATTTATCATAAATTTATCTAGGAAATAGCATGAAAGACACTAGTCTGTCCAACAGAACTGGAAATAACTTAACTAAAATTATAAACAAAATGAATTAAAAACTTATATACATGCATATATATACATATAATGGGATCATATTATGACACTAAGCACCTTCCTGTATTAATTTGTTTGATGAAATGAGACCTGAATCTAGTGCTGATTGCAAGTATGATGTTCCACATAAATTCAAACAAGAGTATGTTGTCAACTAGGCATGCTGATTATCATGTTTTTGATGTTGGTTAAAGATAGACAATTATGAGTTCCACATTCAAGTCACATTAGAGTATGTCCTCCGTTTGTGAGTCAATTCATCACTTTTTCACACTTTGAAACTACGTACTTTAAGTTATAAGTTCTATCTTGAGATGTATTTTACATCTCATTAATGCATTGATGCAAAAGCTCTTAAGTTAATATACAGTTGATCATAATGGATTCTTTTGAGAGCTGAGATATGATCATTATTAGGTCACCAGGTCTTTACTTCCGTAAAACAGATGTGCCTTTAACCTAGATCTTTGTTTACACAAAATAGAGTGATGAGGAGGATCATAATTTATTCACTAATGGGATACAGATGTATACAAAGGTGATCATAATCCCAGGTCTTTGTTTACACAAAACAAAGGGAATATGAATTGCAAAGATAGAAGATATAAAGTGTTGTTACATAGTATGCTTGGGTGAGTGAGTTGATCACATTAGGATGGGACTCACTTGCTTGATCCTCAAAATGGAATTTCCCACAGATAGTTACCTGTTCATTGTGTTATGCATGCACTTAGTGTATTTTCCTCTCAAGCTGAACCTACCCACATATCAAATCACTTGTGATTAGTCTTTAGTGAGAGTTAAAAACTCAGGAAAAAAGCAAAGACATAGTGTACTATCATCTCCCATCAATATGGACTACTAGATATGAAAACAAATAATTAAGACATTCCTTTTTGTATTTTTATATTGTTTTATGAATGTTTTTGGATTTTGCATATGAATATATACAAGGACAGACTCATGCTTTTCAGTTGACAGATGATTAATCTAAGTTAATCATGCCCAAAGGCTTTAGTGAATAAATCAGCAAGCTGATTTGTTGTATCCACTTTGATTAACTTGATTAAACCTTTTTCTAAGTAATCTCTCAGAAAATGATATCTGATTTCTATGTGTTTTGTTTTACTATGTTCCACCGGATTTGCAGTGATGAACATAGCAGTAGAATTATCAATATGAATTGGTGTTTGAAGGAAATTGTAACCATAAGCAAGTAATTGGTTTTGCAACCAAAGAACCTGAGAGCAACCAGCTGAAGCAGCTATGTACTTAGTCTAGCTGTGGATACTGATACATTTGTTTGCTTCTTGCACTGCCAAGAGACAAGTCTTGGTCCTACGAATTGACATCCACCAGTTGTGGATTTTCTGCTGTTGTTGCATCCTCCAAAGTCACTATCAGAGTATGAAAAGAGGTTGAATTCTCTATCTTTGGGATACCAAAGTCAAAGAGCTGGCTTCCCTTTGAGATATCTAAAGATCCTCTTAACAGCATTCATATGTGACTCTTTAGGATCTGATTGGCACCTAGCACACACACACTCAGCAAACATTATGTCAGGTCTACTTCCAGTTAAATAAATTAAAGATCCTATAATTGATCTATACAGTCTTTGATCAATTGATTTCCCTGTAGGATCAGGTACAATCTTGTCTGCATGAAGAAGTATCAGCAAGATTGTACTTCGTCAAGATTTGATGAATAAACTTCTCTTTATTAATGAAGATGCCATCTGGTTTCTGATGAACTTGTAAACCAAAGAAGAAGGTTAATTCTCCCATTGAACTCATCTGAAATTCAGATTTCATTAAACCTTCAAAGCTTTCACATAATCTCTTGTTTGTTGAGCCAAAAATAATGTCATCTACATAAATCTGGACAACCAAAAGGTCTTGATGTTTTTGTTTGAGAAAGAGAAATTTGATCTATTGTTCCCCTTTTACATCCATGCTTGAGTAAAAATGATGATAATGTTTCATACTACTTTCTTGGAGCCTGATGAAGACCATTCACAGCTTTGTCAAGCTTGTATACCCTGTGTGGGTAATAAGGATCCTCAAAGCCTGGAGGTTGAGCAACATAGACTTCTTCATCAATTTTCCCATAGGAAAGCACATTTTACATCCATTTAGTAAACTGTGAACTTCTTATGTGAGGCATAGGCTAGGAATACTTGTATTGCTTCAATCCTTGCAACTGATGCAACGACTTCATCATAATCTATTCCTTCTTCTTCGGTATAACTTTGTTCTATCAGCCTTACTTTGTTTCTCACAATAATGCCTCTGTCATCTAGTTTATTCTTGAAAAGCCATCTTGTGCCAATTGGATATTGACCTTCAGGAAGATCAACTAGATTCCTGACTTTCTGCTTTCTGAATTGTTGAAGCTCCTCTTGCATAGCTTCAATCCAGCTGTTATCCTTCAATGCAGTAGTTATGTTGGGAGGAACCACTTGTGAAAGAAAACATATGAAGAGACAAATGTTGGCTGCTCCCCCTTGACTTCTAGTAGTTCTTTCATTAAGGTCACCAGTAATATTGTCTATTGGATGACTTTTATGAATTCTTGTTGTTGGAAAAGATGCAACTTGAATAGATGATTCCAAGTTATTCATATTCCTTGATGGAGAGTTATCCAGTTAAGAAGGAGAATCAACAAAATAGTCAAGATCGTCATCATTTTGATCCTCTGAAGCTGAATGATATCCCTCCTCATGAGTTTGAGCATTAGCAGCATTATGAACAACTTCCGCAAGAACATCTACGGATGTGTTTCGTGCTTCCGCAGGAGTTACAGGAACATCTACGGATGTTGTTTGTTGATTTGCTGACTTGGTTTCCTTAGAATGTATTGCAGCATCTCCAGAGAATGGGATATCTACAGGTGTAGATGGAACATCTGCGGATGTAGTGATCATTTCTCCGGATGCAGGAAAAACATCTGCGGATGCAGAGTTAACTGCAGCTAATGCTGTGTTTTTATCTGAAGGTGTTGAACTGTTTGTTTGATCATGTACTGCAGTTCTTGGATGATATGAAGTGCCAGGATCAAAAACATTGGAAGAGTGTTGTGATGGTCTTGGAGGATCAGCAGATCATTCATGTTTGGAGGAACATATGTATAGCATGTATCCGTAGAACCTGCAGTATTCAAATAACCAGAGTTAAATGAGTTTGTTAATGCATCTATATCAAACAACCATGATGATCCTTTAACAAATTTTGGAAATAAGGATTCATCAAATGAAACATTAGGTGTTTCTTCCATAATGTTTTGCTGTGGAATATAAACTCTATATGATTTAGATGTTGAGGAGTACACAACAAAGAAACCATCATAGGCTTTTTCAGAAAACTTTCCAAATTGTTCTTTTGTGTTTAAAATAGATACATGACATCCAAATTCTCTAAGATATTCTATGAAAGGTTTTCTTTTAAATAAGAGCTCATATGGTGTTTTGTTTTGTTTTTTGACAATTAAAGTTTTGTTTTGAACATTGCATGCTGTGTTCACTGCTTCAGCCCAAAAGTTGATTGGCAATTGTGAGTCAGCTAGCATTGTTCTTGCAGTTTCAATGAGAGTTCTGTTTCTTCTTTCAGCAACTCTATTTTGTTGTGGTGTCCTGGGGCACTAAATTACCTTGCTATGCCTTTATTCCTGCAAAAGGAATCTAGAACATTATTAACAAATTCAGATCCATTATCACTCTTGAAAATTTTAACTTTTAGATCAAGTTGATTTTCAATCTTAGTGACAAACTCCATTAATGTTTCTGATGTTTCACTCTTTTGTTTTAAGAAAAAGACCCATGTGAATCTAGTAAAATCATCCACAATCACCAAACAATATTGCCTTTTTCCAATGCTAATCACATTGGTTGGACCAAATAGATCCATGTGAAGCAATTTGAGTGGTGTTAAGTTTGTGTTGATTGTTTTGGATTTATGTGACACTCTATGAAGTTTTCCTTTATAACAGGATGAACAATGATTGGAACAATAAAATTCTGTTTTTGGAAGTCCAATGACTAGGTCATTTTTCACCAATTTGTTCATATCCTTCATGTTGGAATGAACAAGCCTTCTATGCCACAACTGAGATTCATCTTCTGATGACTTAGATAGCAGGCATGTTTCATTGCTTGTGAGTGCAGTATTATTCATGTCCAAAACATATGTGTTCCCTTTTCTTGATGCTTTAAGAAGGATCCAGTCTTCTAGAATGGAAAAACCTGGCTTAAGAATATAACAGTTAGTGTTATCAAATAAAGTGGTATAATTTTGATCATAAATTTGAGATACACTCAGTAAATTGTATTGTAAATTTTCACAATAATTTACTTTCTCAAACTTGAGTACACCATTAGTTACTATTCCTTCACCAACAATTTTACCTCCCTTCTTATCCCCACCAAATGCCAAATAGGAGGCATTTTAATGTTTGAAATCATAGAGTGGAGAACAGTTTCCTGCCATATGCCTGGAACAACCACTGTCAACATACCATTTGTTGTCAGTCCTTCATGTTTGTTCCTGCATACATAAAGAAATCAATTAGAATGGGGAACCCTAGCCTTAATGATTTTGGGTTTACCACTAGTATCTAAAATTGTTACTCCCTCATGAATGAGTCTTGAGGATTCAGTGTTAACTTTAGACTCAATTGATTCATTATGTTTTGTTTGTGGTGAGGATGACTCTGTTGAAGATGAATTTGTGGAACCTTGTTCTTGTTTCTCAATCCCTGCTTCTTTCACCTTCTCTTTGTTTGGCTTCTGCTTTGATTTTGATGATGATCCCTGATTGAAAAAAGTTTCATCATCTTTTGATTTTGATTGTGGTATTTGAGTACCCTTTTCAAAATGATCAAAGAAAGTGTCATCAGCATTTGTTGTCTTCTCTGTCAAATCCACCTTTTTGTGAGGTGTTTTGATTTGATGATGTGGTTTTTCTTTCTTTTTCAAAGGTTTACCATCAGCAGATGGTTGCTTCTTTGTATTTGGTAGCTTTTGTTTTTGCTGCTGCTTTTTTGACTTTGAATCTTCTGGACTATCACTTGATTGAGAGTCTGATTCTGCCTTCTCTGATTGTTGCTTCTTTATGCTCTTTGTTTTGTTCTTTTTGTTAAAATAACATTCCTGAGTGAAATGGTTAATTTTTGTTACAAATTGCACAGTGTTTGTTGAAGTAACATTCAGAAGTCGTGTGATTGTTCATATTGCAAATGGAACAGTAGCTGCTGAAGTAACAATCTTCAGTGTTGTGATTTCTTATGTCACACCATTTACAATACTTTTCTTCTTCCTCACTTTCATGGACACTCACCTTCTTCTTCCTTTTCTATTCTGCCAATTCTTTTTCAAACTTGGCAGCTGATGAATCTTTGCTTTTCCCTGACATGATATCAAAGGGTTCTTGTTTAGCAGCGGATAACTTCTGTTGCTTAGGATTCACAATCTTTTGTTGTTTGGCTTTCTTGATGTTTGTTGCTTTTTGCTTTCGCTGATCTTCCACAGATTCAACAGATTTTGCTTCCGAAGATCTTCTATGGATGTTGATTGATCAGTATTTTTCTTCTTTCGGAGATCTGTAGATGGTGTTTTCTTTGCTTTTTCGGCGAAAGAGATTTTGATTTCTTTCGTAGATTTGAGTTTCACACTATCTTCAATTGATGATTTTTGCTGTTTGTTAAGCTCATGAAGACCTTCAGTCAGTTGAGCTATCCTCTCACAGATTGTTTTCAACATATTTCTTTGCTTAGGAGGATAAGGCAGCTTTGTTTCTTCAAGAACTTTGGGAATGATTGGTTCAAATGAAACATTCTTACCAATACCCAATTCATTCACACTTTTCTCAACATGTTCATCCATATCATCCAAGCATCACATTCATCATGGTCAAATTCTGAGTCATTTTGTTTGACTTGTTCTGATTCAGAAGAGTCAGTTTCACTCATCTTAGAATCATTACCATTTATCAATTGATTAATTTTTGTTTCAAAGTTGGTGCATGACACAAAATGATTTGATAAACTGTTTGTCATTGACTCAGGTAAGGGTGTGTAATTATCATTTAGAGGAGGTGCAACAGCATTGAATCCCAACCCATACCTGTTCTTTGATTCAATATAAGAATTTAACAATTTCTCATATTGCTAAGATGACATTTGAAACTTCTAAAGTTTCACTTCAGTTGATGCATGATCAGACATGGATTTTGTTAAGGAAGTGGTCAAATGCTCAACTTGTGCTTTTAAGTTGTAATTTTCACAAACAAGTTTATCTAAATCTTTTTGCAAAAAGTTGATTTTGATTTGATATAGTTTATGCTCTCTTACATGAGATTCATTTAAAACCATTGTTTCTTTTACTTTGTTAGCCAGTTGTTGAGCATGGACTCTATATCTTTCAACTTCCTCAACACACATTGATGAACATAATCTATCTCTTACCTCTCTGGCCATAGGTGGGACTTTTTTCTCCATGTTGGCCATTAGAACTTGATTTTCTCCCAACACCTCCTTCTCATACATGCTCCAGTCACATGTTCCATCTTGCAAGATTATAAGTCCAGTTTCTTTGGAATTGCTTGGCCCTGTGGATGAACTTGTGGCTGGTGGGGATGAGTTAGTTAACTGAGGCTGTCTGAAGGATCTTGAAGTTGATGATGGTTGATTAGATTGATGTTGATGAGATTGATGTTGCTAATTTTGCCTCATGACAAAAGTTGATTGTTGATTGCACTCTGTTGAGAAATGTCCATACAGATTTCATTTGAAACATCTCACCTTTGACTTATCAACCCCAATCTTAGTTGTTCTACCTGCTGCAGCCAAGTTTTTATTTCTCCTCAGATACTACTTGGCTCTGTATGCAATCATTGCCATTTGCGACTGGATATCCATTTCTTCTACTTCATCTGGATGAAGTTCTTCCAGTTCTTGTTGACAAATGTTAGCAGGTGTTAGAGTGCTGCCCAATTAAGCCTGGAAGCTTGAACTGAAGGTTGCAAATGCTGCTTTTTGTTCTTCAGAGTTTAGAATCACAGTGATGGGCTCTGCTTGATTGATGTTGTTGGAGAAAGTCTTTGCTGATGATGTAGATGAATCCTTTCTTTCATCAGATCTTCCTTTTTCCTTTGCTGACTTACTTTGAGAGGTTGATCTTGAAGGCTTTGAGGCATAGAAACCAACTTCTTCCTCATATTCACTCAAGGTACAAGTACTATCATTTTCATGGTTAGAAATGAAAGCACTTCCAGTACTTTTAGTTTCTTTAAATTGATAAGGACTAACATGTGATCTCACACTCTTGTTTCTTGACTTTTCATCCATTTCAAGAGCTTCCACTTTAGCTATCAATGTATCTAAACCAATGGTTTTGAGATCAAGAGTATTCTTGAACATGGATATAGTCTTCTTCCAACTTTCAGGCAAAGTATGGAGCATCTTTTTGTTTAACTCCTCATTGGTATACTTCAATTCCAAGATGTTCATCTCGGTCACCAATTGCATAAACCTGTGGAGCTGTTGAGGAACTGATTCACCCTCAATATGATAGAATGTTTTATATTGGGAACAAAGAGTATCCTTCCTTATGCTTCTGATTTCATCACTCCCTTCACAGAGAGTATGCAAAATCTTCCATAAGGAGTTTGCTGTTTTCTAGTTCTCACTCCTGATTAGTATATCTTCAGGTAAAGCCATACTGAGTAAACTGTATGCTCTAATATCGACTTTAACCTTTTTAACATCCTCAGGTGATAGATCTTTTATGGGTTGATTATGGTTTTTATAATCCGGTCCAAGAGCTGGTGGAATATAAGGACCTTCAGTTATTGATACCCAGAAATCAGAATCAGTGTAGTTCACATGATTCCTGAATTTGATTTTCTAGGATTTAAAATCCGCTTTAGTTTCCAACTTTGGGGGTTGGAATGATGATCCACCAAAAGAATTACTCATTTTGGTTAATGTATTAATTTTCAACTAAAAAAGACTTATTTTTGCAATGAACTAATTAATGACGAACTCTTAATTATCGAATAATTAAGTTGTTGCAGTCACAAATCAGTCGATCCTCTTAATGAATAGTAAGATTAATATCAAATCGAGAATGTTTGTTGATTTGTTTTTGTTCAATTGAACTGAACAATTGTTGATTATCAATCAATAACACAGATCTACATATAAATTAATGAGAATGTAGATTAATGTTAACCGAGCAATGTAACAGTACTCGCTGAACGATAAATCACAGTTTGATTGTTTTAAATTGACTTACACCAAAACCTTGAGTATAATGCCTTTGTTAGCCATCGATAAGTCTAACTCAACTTATATGTTAATGAGATCTACATATCAATTAATGAGAATGTAGATTAATGTTAACCGAGCAATGTAACAGTACTCGCTGAACGATAAATCACAGTTTGATTGTTTTAAATTGACTTACACCAAAACGTTGAGTATAATGCCTTTGTTAGCCATCGATAAGTCTAACTCAACTTATATGTTAATCAGTTCATTCTATAACACTCTTGAATCTGGGTTACAAACTCTTAAGACGTTATGAACACTTAAAAGCAATTTTACTCAAAACCAATAGATCTGGTCAGAAAACTGATAAATCGAATGATATAAACAATTAATCAAACAAATCTAACACTGATAGATCAATTGATCTAAATCAATGAGCACCAGGCTCTAATACCACCTGTGAATACAAGGATCGCAATCAGGAATTATCAAGTTAGACTTAGTTCGAACAATGATTGCAGAATTATCCCTATTCGTTGTTTGATTGATTGAATACAAAATAACAATTGCAGTAATAAGTAATAATGAAGAACAAAACAATTAAGTACAATGAATTAACAACTACGATTTGATTCAAAAGTATTTCATTAAAAACAGATTAATGATTACAAAAGAACAAATAATAATTGATGATGATCACGGTTGCTATGTTTCTATTGATGATTTTGGTGTAAATGATGTTGCGGCTGCTAGGGTTTGATCGTGATTGATTGATGTATTGTTAGGTATTTAGCCGTTGCTCAAAGTGTGAGCCTATGCCTTTTATTTATAGGCTCAGCAATTTACTGTTAGGGTAACAGTGAATTTCTTGGAAACAGTAACTTTCTTATCGTGGTAAGAAAGTTACTTAGAGAATGTTATGATGTGACACATTCTCTGACAAAGATAAAGTCGTCCGTAGGAGTTGACTTTATTACATCATTCAGTGTTTGACTTGTTGACTTGAAGTACTTGGTGAAGTACAGGTACGTGTTGGTCTTCCGTAGGTCATTTGTCTTCCGTAGGAGTTATGCCTTCCGTATGAGTCTTCACTTGGTAGGCTTTATCCGCAACAAGTTGTTCTTCCGCAGAAGATCCCCGGATGCACTTTACTTTGTTTCAGAAGATTATCTACGGAAGAACAAAAATGTTCATCCGTAGATGTTTCTTACACTTAGTCAATTTTGTGAAATTGACTAAGTATACTATTAAACCTGCAATCACACATATAAATCAACACCGTTATGGGTTAACCTATACATATAAAGCATACATTAAGATACTGATTTACAAAAGTTTATTACAAAAGATTGATTAAAGTTCAAAGCCTATACAATGTATCTAGACCTATCAGGACTAGACTCAAAACTAATAGTATCAATGAGGTCAAGAACTGGCTTATAACGCAATTCAACAATCCAAGAATTAAATGCCTCTAATATGTTGTTATTAAAGTAATCACACTTGCATGTAGTTCCAAACTTGCATCGACTCCATATTTTATTATGATTGTTAGTAATATACGCCAATTCTTCTTTACTTGTTTCACCTATTTCAGTTAATAATCTATCATGCTTGATATCACTATGTGCTCTTGTAGCCTGCCACAATTTTTACTAAAGAAGTCCCCATGAAAATGTTTCTTGAAATTGCTAGGCTAGTGTCTTATGCACTCTCTATGCTCAACTATAGGAAATACTAGTGTAACTACAACTTACACACCTTTCTGTATGTTAGATGATATAACAAGACCATTAGGTGTTCCAATTGCCTTCTTCACTAACTTAAGAAACCGAATCCATGACTTTTTGTTTTGTGATTTTATTATACCGTAGGCCATCGGATAAATTGAATTGCTACCGTCAACGTTTGTTGTAGAGACTAGGACCCCATTGAACCTCCCTTTCAAATGATGTGCATCAAGAGCAATATAAGGCCGACAACCATTAAGAAACCCTTTCGAACAAGCTATTAGAGATATAAAAAACAGTAAAAATAGTTTCTTGTCGCCGTCTTTCTCATAGTCAATATCAACCACTCTACCTAGGTTTCGCCGTTGTAGTTCTTCTATGTAGTCTTTAATTTTCATGAAAGACTCTTCCCACTTACCATAGATTTCAGCATAAGCTTGGCCTTACCCTCTACAAACTTTATCATACGATACATCAACATTGTAGTTATTCATAACCCACTATTAGAGTCCTTTGAGAAAGACAGCTCCATCAGATTTTAGGTTCTCTTTAACCACACTAGCAATCCATTCTTGAGATGCAACTTTGTTACCCCCCTTGTTGCTTCTAATGCAAGAATGTTCTTCTAAAAATGTCTTCACGTTGAGAGAGGTAACTAATAAATTGAACATATACCACATACATAAGTCCATGCATAATTGTTGCATTTTTCAAATTTAATAAAGTGAACCAATACCACATAAAAAGAAGTATTTAGTCCCATTTTGACAAGTTGAAGTAGTAACTAGTAATTTTACCTCGAATGTGATCCCATCTTGCGTGAGAGAAACATCTATTCTCCATTTACAATCTTTGTCCACACATTTTTCCATGACTTGTGTGGGCTCACTTTTCTCAATAGAGTATTCAAATTCGTTAATCAACGCACAATGGATTAATGTTCTTTTAAACATGTTAATATTGTCAAAGGCCGAGTTCAATTTGATGGTTGGACTTTTCTTGCTAGAAGTTTCTTATTGGAAATTATGCATTTCCAATTAATAATAAGAACTATAATGACTATGATAGCTTTCACCCCCTAAGGAATACTCTGATTGTTCTTCACCATGTGATTCATCATTGACTTCATCTTCACCCCTACAAAAGATGCATAATTTTTATCGAAATCAAATTATGGTGCACATCATATTAATATCACTTGAAAATATTCGGACCCTTGAATATATCTCAACATAATCACACGTTGTCACATTAACACTTGATTCTTTTTCCGTTATCACATAAATAGTTAATATTGTTTCACCTTCATACATTTTAAGCATCAACTGAAAGTTCTCATGAGAATCAAGCTTGATAAAAGATTGCTCCGTGGCATACTTGTCAACAAAACAAATTGTGAAAACCATATTCCCGTTTGAGGGATAACACTTTCTAACCTCTTCGATTAAATCATCAAAACTGTACATGTATGCATTAACGTAAGTACATTTTTGATAGCCAAAAAAATATTTCTCCTAGATGATTTCTTAGCAAACTGAAAGTGACCTCCATATTTTAGTTTTATCTTATACTTCGATGGCTCTAGTGTTGGTGATTGAATCATTATCTCTCATGTTGGGGTTACATGTAAATTATCATCTCCTATCTTGAACCAACTATTTGTAAAAAAGCAAATAAATGAATATTAGAAGATCAATAATCGGAAAAAAAAACAAGGAACTTGATGGAACTTCAATTGATGAAATCATTGATTATGTACTACGGTATTGATGTTTTGATAGATAGATACATGCATCGCATGTATATCCCATATGTGTGGGTATAATGAATTCTTTTAAACTACCTGGTAGAACTTCGAAATCAACCAAAACATACCTAATAAAAGGAGAGGCAGATGAGAGAGAGGATGATCGACACGTCGGATGTGAAGGAGATGGATGATCGATTGAATGGATGCGAATGAGATGGATGATCGATCGATGGCAGAAGTCGAATGGATTGAGATGGATGATCGACGATCGATGGGCGCTTGAAGGAGATGGAAAGATTGATGATTTTATTTAACCCTAGTGGGAGGTTAATATTATCATAAAAATTAATTGGGTATATATGCAATTAAAGTTTTCGCTTGGGTATATATGCATTTAGGGGATGTTTATAAGGATATATACGCAATGGATTCTTCTTTTTATTAATGCATAATTTAGTAATTTTTATGGTTATATTTTCGTATAATTTTATGTGTTTGTTATTGTGTGTATTGTTTGGGTGTGATTAAAACATTAAAATGTTTTAATTAATAAAATAATATTTATCACTTATAATTATGGGTAATTTAACCAAATCAAAAGTCACCAACAGAACGTTTAAAAATGGATTTCATGATAAATCTAGTAAGTTGGGTGAACAACTTGCACGGTAGACTTATTATTTGACAATTAATAGGTCCTTTATGTTTAGGGCGTTAATGGGTTGTTTGTCATCGGGCTAGATTTGTTAGATCATCTTTATCGCATTTTAAAGTGAGTTTTTCACAACCCCTATTTTTAAATAATGATTTATTTTGAGGGAAAACATGCTATATTGAGATATGATTTAATTATGGAAAAACTGCATGATCTTTATGATGGCCTTAAGTGATTTATTATTTGTGCACGACTCTCGGCCATAATCATCAACCCTCAAAGGGCCATAGGATGTATTGGTAGATCTAGTAGGTTCGACAACCGTTCCCCGTGATCGGTCACACCGGTCGGTTAATAAGAAGGGAACATATTTTGAAAAAAACTTGCGGGAAATTGTGTCTTTGTTTGATTATGGGGCTTTTGGTTGCGATCATAGTCAGTGGACTTAGCTAGTCATTGACGATCAAGGGGTTGATTCCGGGATAATCATATCTTTTTAAATGAAACTTTATTAATCATGTTATAACCATGTGAACTCACTTTTTGTTGATTATGTTTTCGGCATGTTTTTTAGGTAATTAGGCATGCACGACAATGAAAAAGGTTTTAACGGCAAACTTATAAAATGTGATACACTTTTGGGACCAAATTCCGCTGCCGATTAAAATCTTATGTTATTACTATTTTAGTTTTCAAGTTAAGAATTCTATTTGGAACGATGTAAAAACCTTCCATATTAATAATTAACGTTGGTATCCATGATAAGTTTGCTTGATAACTGTTGGAACAAATCCAACTTCCATTATCTCCATTGCATGCATGCCTTTCTGGCGTGCCTCTTAGGGCGGGACACTGGATCTTTTAAAAGACATGTACCAAAACCTTTCTATCTATCGAACACTGAAAATCGGTAGGTACCCAATTTTAATCGTTTATGTTATAGGCAAAGCATTTTTAATAGTTTTGCTAGATCTCATTATGTAAATCACTTAATTATTCAAAGTTTATCATCAAATTAGTAGATACAAGATATTTAAACCTTGTTTCATCAAATGCTTTTTGTGAATAAATTTGCATATTGTTCATTCGTATGGACCTTAACTAATTTAGTGATTTTCTTTTCTTTACGATCTCTAATAAAATGATATCTAATGTCACTATAATTTGTCTTTAAATGCTGAACTAGATTGTTGGTGATTGAGATGGTAGTGTTGTTGTCAACATGAACTGGAGTATTCATGAAGGTTACACCATAATTTCTAAGTTGAGAGTGAATCCATAGCACATGAGCACAACAACTAGATGCAGCAACATAATCTACTTTAATAGTTGATGTAGAAACACAAGTTTGTTTCTAGCATTTCCATGAAACCAATCTTTCTACTAGAAATTGATTTCTTTCAAAGGTGGACTTCTTGTTGATATTGTATCCTTCATAGTCAATATCCGTGTAACCATAGAGATGCAAGTCAACACTCTTAGGGTACCATAATCCTAACTTAGATTCCCCTTTAAGATACATCAAAATTCTCTTTGTAGCCATTATATGTGACACTTTTGATGCAACCTGGAATCTTGAGCACACGCATGTGGCAAACATGATATCAAGTCTGCTAAAGATCGTTGTACGTTGGAAAATATAATTAGATGCAAGCCAAGAAGATTGGGCCTGTTGAAATTGTGTAGAAGATAAATCCCAATGCATATCGACTAAAGTTGCCTAGCCAAATTTATTGTTCTTATGTATTTAATGTGAAGCATTTGTTACCTTACCATGATGAATATTCTGATGATGAACCTACTATGAATTCCAGGCCAAATTTTGTCTACCCAGGGGGAATGGTGCTCGTCCAAATGTTGAGGAGTAGAGTAGTCTATTCTGTATTTGGAGGAACATGATCGTGTGTCCAATGGGGCTTTACTTAAATGATTGTAACTTGAGCTAGGAAGCTCAGTTTTAGGCGTACGACCAATCAAAACGACCGATGGACCAAGGAGCACGTTTCTACAAATTCTGTAGGTAGTTTCAGTCCTAGTTTTGGCCTAAAATTGCCATATTCTATGAGTATTTTTACTTTTAAAGTATTTTTTAGTTTTTGTTGGGCATTGTTTATGGACTTGTTATCGACCAGTTTATGTTTTGAGGCTCATTCAGATTTTTCTTAAATTTTTTTTTTCTAGAGACTTTGGAAATTGAAATTTATGAAAATAATTTTTTTCTCTATCATAAGTGTATGTTAGTGTGTGAAAATTCATTATTTTTGGTATTCTTGTGAATCAATGATAATAAGAAGAGTTGTTTCTTGTATTCATTGTGAATCAACAAGTTCAATTATTATCTTGTTTTTTGTTCTACATCCATTACCCTACCCACGATCTTGAGCTCGTAGTAGCAGTTTTCGTATTAAGGACCTTGAGACACTATCTGTATGGTGTGAAGTGTGCGATATTCACCGATCACAAAAGCTTAAAATATTTTTTCAAGCAAAAAGTCCTGAATGTGAGATTAAGACGGTGGTTACACTTGCTAAAGAATTACAACTATGAAATTCAATATCATTCGTGTATTGCTAATATAGTGGCTAATGCCTCAAGCTACAAGGAGAGTCATGAGCTAGTCCAGGTGAGATCTTACTAGTTGATAGTGACGCTCTTTGTCATACAGCAAATTCATGAAGCACAACACGAGGCTTTGAAACCCAAGCAAGTGAAAAAAGAAAGGATGAAAGGAAAAGCTACGAATCTGGATGAAAGCACTAGCAGTGTCAAAAATAGATTTAGGTGAATATAGATTCCCTTATATGGAGAATTACGAATGAAGGCCTTGAATGAAGCGCACAAGACAAGCTACTTGATTCATCAAGGAACCACCAAGATATATCAAGATCCGAAAAAGAATTATTGGTACCCAATAATGAAAGCAGATGTAGCTCGGTACGTGGAAAAGTGTCTGACGTATCTTTAGGTTAAGGAAAAGCATTAGAAGCTATATAGGAAGTTCCAACTTTTGAATATTCCTAAGTGGAAATGGATCATGTTACTATGTGCAGGACCGGTGAAGGAGTTCAATGCAATCAGTTTCACAATGAGGAGAGACTTATAACACTTAACAGATCAAATAGGGAACTAGAACCTTTACAGTGATACTAAAAGACCCAAGCAAACAAGATAAGACAGAACCAAGAACATTAAGTATTGGTTTTCAAGGATAAAGTATATTGCTCTCAAGTTCTTTTACAAGTGTTACAAAGCATGGAAATAATATACAAGGACCTGAGGTCCTACAGCCGGCCATACTTTGAAGGCCAGCTGGAAACACTAATCTAGACAACAAGATCAATGTAAAGTTGAAAGGCAGATTGCCTTTTGACTAGTGACTATGACATGCCATAGCTCACATCCAAATGTATTACAAAAAGGATAAAAGTACATAAAGTAAAAAGTCATAGACTCAAAACCATAATCTACAGTTTCCTAAAGCATGGACCTTTTCACCAACTTGTGTACGTTGGTGAGTCTGTAGAGTGGCAGCGGAAAGTTGGTCAGCTTTCTGAAAAAGTTGATCAGAGAAAGCATGTCTTCTCTGTCTTCGGAAGAAATCAGTCTTCTATCTTTATGGATTCGGAAGACTTTGTCTTCTAAGCTTCAGAGGAATTCATCTTTGGCTTCGGAAGATTTGGTCTTTGGCTTCGAAAGATTTGGTCTTTGGCTTCGGAAGATTTTACACTTATAGAAGTTTCTTTGTAGTGTGTGTAAAACTACCGAAGTAACTTCTACCATGCACAAAGTGCATGTATGCAGGAAGCACTTTGACTGTTTTAGGTGCATTAGCCTTTTTCAAATCCCTTACAAACTCCCCCTAGGCTGATGCTACCAAAACAGAGATGATGCTTAATAGTTTGCAGTCCTCATGTCTAGATTAACAGTGTAGATCCAGGACATAGTTGGTCTTACGGATGCAAGAGGCTCTACTTGAATGGGGTTGTTTGAGCAGCCTCTTAGTGCATTCCTCAGGATGTTATTACTCATCCTGAGGTGTTGAGGAGGATGCCTTGGACTTCTTTTACTTCCTTTTGTCACTTCTGATGGCCATCCTTTTCCTCACTCTATATTTCAACTGAGGAGTATGGCCAGCAGCACTAGTTGAGCTTTTTGTATTCTCCTCAGTTGGGTCTTTATCCCCTATTTGTTCAGAAGAAGGGGGTTCAGAATCCTGCTATGGGTCACAAGATGAAGTTGGCATGGGTGTAGCTTCAGGATCAGGTTGTGTTGTCTCTTGAGGTTCAACCTTAACCTCAACTTAAGGTACAGCTGGACTTGGTGGAGAATACAAGTCAACAAGCTGACCTTCCTTTATCTTTTGCTTGATCCTACTGATGTGCTCATCCATTATGGATAGAGACATAGGACCAAGTCTCCTTCCGGATAACTCATACAGATTCAAGAAGCTCACCATCTTTAGTCTGTCAGCAGACTTCTTTTCTCGTGCTCTGATGGTGGCCCTTGTTTTAGCAGCCTACTCTCTCATCTTCCTCTTAACAACTTTCCTTTGAGTTTGAGCTTCTTCATCCAGCTGTTTTAGTACTCAAACTCAATTGATTGATATGAGAGAGGGTTGAGAGCTACTGCCTGATAGAGTCCTGTGGCACTCAGATAGGCTATCATCTTTTGTCTTTCTTGTTCTCTTCCTATCCGAATTTGATCCTCTTGAGCAGCCATAGACTCTTTCTAAGGACTTTCTTGAACTGGAGAGAGGACAGGAGCTTTCTAAAGCTTCTTTCTTCCTTAATTTGAGGAGTAGTTCTGCAGACTCAGCCATATTCCTCTCTTTATACAGCTCTCTGTCTACCAGTTCATCTAATTCTGCCAAGGGAAGAGAGATGATTTCATCTATATTGTAATTCCTTAGTCCCAGATAGTTCAATCTGGCTGCTCTTAACTCATCATTCTGAGTTTCAGGCCTGTGAGCACCCTTGATTGCAGCTTGCATAAAGCTTGGGACTTCTCTAGACTTCTCTCCCCTATCCTTCATCTTCCCCTTTCTTTTCTCCTCCTCAATCCCCTTAGGAGTCATTTTCTTTTTCCCTTTGTCAATTGTTGGCTTGTAGACTCAAGGTGGAAAGAGCTTTGGGCTTCTAATGGCTGTGAAGAGCTTGAGCTCTGGCTAGAGAGAGGTTGTGATACACCTTCACCTGTAGGTGTTTCACTAAGGGTACTGGTACGGAGGATGAGCCTGTCTCAAGGTTCACAGGTTCTACTACTGGTCCTTCAACTGAGGTTTCCTCATCGAAGCTAATCTTAGGGTCTGCTAGCCTCTGTCTATATAATTATGTTCTTTGTCTGAATTCCTGCAGCACCCAATCTTGAATTTCCTCAGCTAACCTGCCAGCCTGTCTGTTTTGGCTTGGGTTGATAAGAGGCATGGTAACTAAGTTTATACCATCATGGAAACTTAGGGTCTGAAAGTTGAAGAGCTCCTGCTGCCCCTGAGATCTTGATAGCACCAATGCCATTCTTGAGCTGTCATACCACCATCAAATTATTGGATTTTCAGCTGGGTAGGATGGGGCAGACATGGCCATTGGAATTCCTTCCTTAAATAGTTATTGAATTATGGCCTCTACATCAGTGTGAGCCTGAGGAAGTTGTTAAGTCTGGACAACTGCAAATAAGGGTGGTGAGTCCTCATTGTCCATACTCATGACAAAACTCCCAGGTTCTGTGGTTGTAGAGATTTTCTCCCCCTTTTTGGTAGCATCACCCACTTGCATAGGTGAGGTGGTTGAGTTTGTCTTGTTGGTCTCTCAGCTAGCTTGCCCTTGAGATCGGTGATCGCAGGTTGCTAGTCATTAACCCTTTTCCTTTAGGTAGCCACTTGACTGACCTTGGAGACTAAATAGGTGCATAGTTTTCCAAGTTGGTGCACCTTTAGTTTTAGACTCCTCTCATCTTCAGATAAAGAATCATGGTGGGATGAGAGAATTAAACTGATGTCCTCTTCCTCATGACCAGCATAGTATTCTTGGCTGCTGGATTTTCTCTGCTCACTAACAGCTTCAGGTGAAATGTCAATGGGCTGAGTTGCCATGGTTGTGGTCTTAATGATGTAATCACTAGCAATAGTGAGAGCCTCTTTCGTATGGACCTCCTGAACTTGTTCAGGGAGATCCACCTCAGTACGGGATGGATGATGTGGACTAGACATAGGAGTGGCAGGAGCACTCTTCTCTCCTTGAGCGAAGGTGGAGAAGAGAGACTCATGATACACACTGAATCCCATGTCTTCGTTATCACAGAATTCAAGGTTGGGGATTGGTTGGTTGAGATCAAGAGGCTGGGGATGATAACTGTCCCCTGAAGGTTGTTCACTAGAGTTTTGAGACTCTGAGTGAAAGCTTAAGGCTGTTTGGGTGATGAGCTAATCAGGCTGAGTACAAGGAACCTCAGTACACGTAATATGAGAGATGGGAGTGGTTTCCTCCTCAAGGGAAGTGGGAGCTCCAATGTTTACTTCCTCTTGCATGGGTGGTAGTATAGCGGCCTGCTCATACTGAAAAGCTTGAGCAGGGGTGCGTTTGTGTTTTATTGAGTAGGTGATGGCTATTGTAGGTTGAGATATGGTTGGGAGACAGTAGGTGTGGGTTCAACAGAAGCTGGTGCTGCTAGGTTGTCACCTTGAGCAATGAGCTCTAACATTTTGGGGACAAGGGCTGTTTCTACCCCAGAGAATCCCAAAGTTGGTTTTCTCATGATTTTAAAGGTGCCAGGCTTCATCTGACCCAATTTTAGAATTATACTTGTTCCCCTCAACTGTGAGCCCATTTCATAGTTAAGAATGTGCTGGACATATCTACATGTAGTATTCTAGGGAGTCCAAGTTAGGAAGCAGATTTAGGTAGACAAAGTGTGAATACCTGAACATGACCCCCTGAACCATTCCAAGACTATGAAGGAGATATCTCCATCCTCCATGCTTGTTGGATGTTGGAGCTTTTGAAGATTAGCATTTAGTCTTTAGATTTTGTTTTTGTCATAGTATAGGGACTTATTGTGTAAATATATGTTCCTTAGTTTCATTGTTAGTATAAATAGGATATTGTTTATATGTGCAGGTAGACTTTTAGAGAATTTCAGTTAGAACTCTCTCTGTACATTGTATCCGATTGCAAATTGCTTTCAATGAGATCACTATGAATTTTTGAAGTATTTTGCTCTTGTGGATTACTTTGTGCATATAATTGATCATTGCATTACAATATCATCACAGATCGATCCATTTGAACCTATCAAATGGTATCAGAGCTTTTGGTTCAGTGATTTGAAGCTTAAAATCAAAATTTGAGCTCTGTGAATCACTTGAATCTGTGTTTGATAGTAATTGATCAAGTAGTTTTTCATTTCAGTTGTGTTTCATCATCTGAAACATGAATTGAATCATAATTGAGTGATTTCTTACATTCAGATCTGAATTTTCAACAGATTTGTGTGCGAACTGTTCTTCGTTGTCGAACTCAAATTCAATCAGAAATTCAGATTTGTTGTTGTTAATTGAGAGAATTGATGAATTAGGATTGATTATCGACTTGAATTCTACCTTATTAGAAGTTTCAGTTCAATTTATCAAGTTTAGAAAAATTTGATAAGATCAGGTTGTTATGAAGATGATGAATTAGGCGCTTGGGGGTGTTAAAATCATCTGAAATTCGCTCAAGTGTTTAGGCGCATTGCAACTGTTTAGGCGCATCAACACTGTTTGGGCATTTAAGAGTTGGACGTTCTGACATTATTTGGACGTTTTACCACTGTTTGGATGTTTTTGAAACCCGAGAGTTCTAGGCGTTTGAAGACTGTTTGGACGCTTCAGTTGAAAATCCAGAAAATTGGACTAAGTTCCCAGGCGTTTGACAACTGTTTGGACGCTTGACAACTGTTCAGGCGTTTGACAACTGTTCAGGCGCATCTTCGGTTGGGCGTTTCAAGAATTCTACTAAGGCATTCCCTTAGGCATTTCAAGTACAAAATGGGCGTTTCACAACTATTCAGGCGCATCAGATTTCAGACTTTTTATTCAACACTTAGAAAATTTTTCAAAAACTAAAATCCAAAAATATTGTCATTTCTTTGTTTTATTTCAAACTTTAAAACAACAAAAACATTTTCTTTCCTTAATTTCAAAACTTAAAATGGCTAAGTCTGAAGATTCTGAGAACAGGGTTCCTAAGTTGAATAATAGAGCTGATTTTAAGAACTGGTCTCTCAGATTAAAACATCACTTAAACTCTATTGATACAGATCTCTGGATGTCAATAGAGAAAGGACCTCACATTCCTATTTCATTAGATGGTCCTGATAGAGGATCTGTTTACACCAAAGACTCTCAAGAACCATATCCTGAAGATGGACTACATGGTGATGATCTGAAGAAGGTTAAAAATGATATTAAAGCTTATTCTCTGATGTGCAAAGGTTTACCTTTGGAGGTGTTGACAAGACTAGATAGCTATCAGACTGGGTATACCATGTACAAAGCTTTAAAGATCATTTGTGAAGGTGGTAAAGAGATTCAAGATCTCAAAAAGCAGAAACTGAAAAGGCAACTTGAATTATTTGAGCATCTTTCTGGAGAAACAATCAATCAAATGATGAACAGATTGTGCAACTCATTACTGAAATGTCAACTGTTGGTGTGAAGAATGAACTCAAAGATCTAAATGACAGACTTCTCAATGCTCTTCCATCTTCATGGAAATAAACAGTTACTTTGTTGAAGCATACAGAAAAGTTTCCCATGGATCTTGATCTTCTGATTGCCAAAATAGAATCAGTTGAAATTGATGAGAGTTCAAGGAACAATGATAGATCAACATCAACATCTCAGTATAAGTATGTTGCATCTCCAGCTAACACAATGGAGAATGCATTTGTGGCTAAACATGATAGTTTTTCAACAGATGAGGGTGATTTGTTTGTTGGAGCTGGTTTCTTTGCTGACTCAACCTATACAAGTGCTCCTGTCTACACAAATCAACCATAGTCTCCTCCTAAAACTCAAATGCCTAAACCTCAAACTGAGACTCCATCTTCTAGCTCTGTTAAACCTAGCAATGTTAAAGATGTCATAAACATCCTTTTACAGGATGAAGAGTCAAAATCTGCTTTTACTGCTTTCATGGCAAGCTTTCAAGCTTATCAAGGTAGTCATCTAACTCAAGTTGATTTGATTTTGCAGGATTTATTTGAGATGGATCCTAATGATGTAGAAGAGATGGATTTGAACTGGCAAATGGTGATGATAGCTTACATGAATCAAAAACACTCTTATGTGAATAGAAATTATAAACCAAGTGCAAACAAAAAGGTTGGCTTTGACAAGTCAAAATCAAGGTGTTTCAACTGCAATAGCTATGTTCATTTTTCAAGAGAATGCAAAGCTCCAAGAAATCAAGGAGGAAATGATCAAGCAGGTTCCAGTAGTCAAAGATATCAACATCAGTCTCAGAAAACTTTTCAGAAGCCATATCAGAGTCTTCCTATGCCATAGCTGAAAGAAGAATCAAAAACAACTGAAGAGCCAAAGAAAGCTCTAGTTCTCAGCATCATGGATGGTTATGACTGGAGTGCTTATGCAGAACAGTTTACTACTGATCTCACTTCTGGTTTAGCACATGTTGCTGAAATTAATGATGAAGACTGGTCTGAAGACAATGATCCAAAGGCGGAAGATGATTTAGAAAATTATGAAAGCTATGATTGGAGTGACAAATCTAATCCCAAGGAAGATTCAGAAGAAATTGCTCTCATGGCACAATCAGAACAACCAAAGGTTGAACACTCATCATCTAATACTGAGACTTCACCTTCTTATCCAGAAATTCCAATGGAAGTCAGAGAGAAAATATGCACAAAAGCATGTTTTGAACAAGTTGAATACTACAAAACCTACTCATTCAAAATATGTGATAAACTTAAACAAGAAGAGTTAATGCACAACAAACTCAAAGCTGATCATAAAATCTCTGATGATAAAATCATATCTCTTCAAACATCATGGAACAAAACTTTAAGAGAACTTGAACAAGTAAAAAGGCAACTTGAAAAGATGACCAAAACTCTAGAACAAGAAAAGTTGGCACATGCTGCAACTCAAGTTGATCTTGCAAAAGTTAAAAGTTCAAAAACTATAGTTGAACAATGGGAGAAAAGATAAAGATAAAACAGGTCTAGGTTTCACACATGAGCCTATGCCTGAATCAATCTCAAACACTTTGCCAGAGAACTTTAACACTCATGATCACTCACCTTAAAACAAAGCAAATCTCAAAGCATTTCATGAAAAGAAAAAGAATGAGCAATCTACTAAAGAAAGTGAAATTGAAAAGATAAATATTGAAATCTTTGAGGAGAAGGATTCAGAAAAGATAAAAAATGGTTATCCGATAAAAGTCAAATCATATGAACCTCGACCTAAGAACAAGAAGTTGTTTGTCCCAAAAGGATCTAATGAATGTGTTGTTGAACAATGTGTTGAAGAAGTCATTGAAATAAATGACAAAAAGAAAGGGAAAGCTAAAGAAGAAAAATTGAAATAAGATACTTCATGTTCTGATGATTCAAGCTCTTGTGAATCAAACCAAAATGAACATAAACTTAAAGAATCTGAAAAAGAATCTTCTCAAAAATCAATTCCTTCCCAAAGCAACAAAACATCTTCAAGATCAAGAAATCAAAGAAGGAGAAAATCAAATGTTAAAACTAAAAATTCTCAAACTCAAGGAACTGATCAATCGAATCAATTGAAACCTGTGAAGTTTGTGTCAGCTGGAACTTTTGACATGAACACAATTTCTGAAACAGCATCAAAACCAAAGATCAAATCTAACTCTGATCTGAAAACAGGTTCAGGTCCTAAGTCTTCCGCTGTTCATAAAAGATTTGCATTTAAGGAGTCAAAGAATTGTGAAAATGTTCAAAAACTTAAACCTAAAAATAAAAAGACCAAACTCACAAATCAAAAACAACAGATTAACCTGCCAACTTCTAAATCTAAACAAGGATCAAATGTGGCATCCACATCTACGGTTAATCATCTGTTCTTTAATTCTTCACAAAGGTACTCTGACATTTGTGACATGTATAATCATAACACATCTAAATGTTATTTTAACAAATACAGTCACATTTGTGATATGACAAATCACACAACTGCTGAGTGTTATTTCAATAAATACTATGCCTTGTGTGATGAAAGAAATCATAATACTTAAGATTGTTACTTCAGAAAGAACTCGCCAAGGAATGGTATGTTCATCCACGATTTCAAAGAAATCAAAACAGTGGTTTTCAAGGTTTATCACAACAACCTTCCTTAGGCTTGATATCTCTTAGAAGAATCAATTTTGATTATGATGATCATTATACTATGAGAACAAAATAGTATACACAAGGAAATTTCATTCCACGATCTGTGAGAATGAACAATGGAACATTTCCCAAGAAAAATTTTTCTAATAATGTTTCAATGAATGGTTCAAAATTTCTAGATGAGGATCTTGATAATTCTAAATATCAAACGAAACCTGACATGAACAAACTCCATTTTAAGCAGTTTACCATTGTTGATAAGTATGGCAAGCCCAAGACTATCTCGGCTTGGGTTGATAACTCAACTTAATTGTCTTTGAAATGCAGGTACGCCCAAAAAGACCAATAAACACGTGATATGTTGATAGTGGGTGTAGCCGGCATATGACAAGCAATCATGCCTTACTTCAAGACTTTAAGATGAAAGATGGTACACATGTAGCATTTATAGGTGATGCAGGTGGAAAGATTACTAGAGAAGGAACAGTATCAAATGGGATTATTAGCTTTGATAAAGTCAACTACTGTGCTCAGTTGAACTTTAATCTTTTAAGCGTTTCCCAAATTTGTGATAAATCATATTCTGCTTTATTTAATGAATCTCATTGTTATATTTTAAAGCCAGGTTTTTAGATTAGCAAGGAATGGGTAGTTGTTAAAGCAGTTCGTGATCAAGATGTATACAAACTAGATATGTCTCAAGTTGATCCTTCAACAGAAACAACTTGCCTAATTACTCAAGCATCAAATGATGAAAGCCAGCTTTGGCATAGACGTCTCGGACATTCTAACTTCAAAAACATGAACAAGCTTACTGCAGGAAATCATGTAGTAGGCATTCCAACAAAGAAGTTTGCTACATCAGATCTCTGCAAAGCATGTTTGAAAGGGAAACAACATAGAGCATCTTATAAGTCCAAGCTGATAAACTCAAATTCCAAACCTCTACAGATGTTGCACATGGATCTATTCGGTCCAGTAAACGTGTAAAGTATTGGAAAGAAATCTTACTGTTTAGTTATCATTGATGACTTTACAAGATTTACTTGGGTTTTCTTTTTTGCATGCTAAATCTGAAACGGCTGAATTATTAAAAGAGTTTATCATTAAAGTAGAAAATCAATTAGATCAAAAAGTAAAAATCATTCGAAGTGATAATGGAACAGAATTTAAAAATGCTAATGTTGACATGTTCTATGCAGGAAAAGGAATTGCTCATCAGTTCAGTGCTCCTAGAACTCCATAACAAAATGGAGTTGCTGAAAGGAAGAACAGAACATTGATTGAGGCAGCTCGTGCAATGTTAGCAGATGCGAAGATTCCAATCACCTTCTAGGATGAAGCCATATCCACTGCTTGTTTTGTTCAGAATCGTACTCTATTAGTAAAGATAAACAGAAAACTCCTTATGAGTTGATGTTTGACAGGAAACCAAACATAGATTTTCTTAAATATTTTGGTTGTCGGGTTTTGATTTTAAACTCAAATAATCAGATTGGAAAATTTGAAACAAAATCTGATGATAGATTTTTTCTTGGATATTCATCAGTTTCAAAAGCATTTAGAGTTTATAAGTCTAGAAAGAATGTTATTACTAAAACATTCAATGTTAAATTCCTTGAAAATTCATTTCCATCAGTTACAAATAGTCCAGCTTGGTTATTTGATTTAGATTCTTTGTTAAACTCATTCAATTCTAACCTGTTTGAATCTTCGTGTGTCAATAGGAAACAGGTAGGAGATCTTGGATCTTTCAGTGATGATTCAGATTTTGATGATATGGATGATTCAAGCCCAGATTATCCATTCTTCTCATTTGTTAAAGATCCTGTGTTCAATTCAGAAACTCATGATCAACAAGCTCAAGAACAACCTCCAGTTTCTCAAAATTCAAATGTTTCTCAACCTATTCCTAATGATGGTCCAGAAATTCTACATCCTGAGTCTAGAACTTCAACTATATCCGGTGATGTAGATGTTAATGACAAGCTTGATTATTTTAGCAACTCACCGACTCAAGTTCCGAATTTCCCTCCATATTCTTCAAACTTGTTGCATCAGCTTTCCAACTTGAACCAGACTAATCTTGATGCTAATGTTCAAGAAGATGAGATCCCATCGTCTCGTGTTCACAAGAAACATCCTATATCACAGATTATTGGTCCTTTGAATGAGAGAACTACTAGAAGTCATTTCAAACAAGCAAGCATTTGCTTATACTCGTGTTTCCTATCTCAAATTGTTTCTAAAAACATTTCTGAAGTGTTACAGGACAATAGTTGGATTGAGGCTATGCAAGAAGAGTTATTACAATTCCTTAAACAGGAAGTGTGGAAGCTTGTGGATTTGCCTGAAGGAGAAAATGCCATTGGCATAAAATGGTTGTTCAGAAACAAATCAGATGATAGAGGAATAGTTGTTCGAAACAAAGCAAGGCTAGTAGCACAAGGTTACACCCAAGAGGAAGGAGTTGATTATGATGAAGTGTTTGCTCCAGTTGCAAGACTTGAAGCAATTCATGTCTTCCTAGCATATGCTTGATATATGAAATTCAAGGTGTACCAAATGGATGTTAAAGGTGCTTTCTTATATGGACCAATCACAGATGATGTGTATGTCAAGCAACCTCAAGGTTTTGAAGATACTGAATTTCCTCATCGTGTGTACAAGCTGAGCAAAGCGTTATATGGTTTACATCAAGCTCTTAGAATCTGGTATGAAACATTGTCACAACACTCGATCCAAAATGGATACACAAGAGGGAAAATTGATCCGACTTTATTCATAAAGAAGGATGCAGATGATCTCTTATGTGTTCAAGTATATGTTGATGAAATCATATTTGGTTCTACATGTCAGAAATTGTGCTTAGAATTTGAAGATATCATGAAATCTCGCTTTCAAATGAGTTCTATGGGAGAAATAAACTTTTTTCTTGGTTTACAAGTGAAACAGTCTACAGATGGAATTTTTATCAATCAAGAGAAATTTGTTGACAAACTCTTGAAAAAGTTTAAAATGCAAGATTGTCAATCCATCAGAACTCCATCTGACGTTAACACCAAGATTGATCCTGATCCAAAAGGAAAATCAATTGACCAAACTCTATACAGATCTATGATTGGATCTTTGATGTATCTTACGGCATCTAGACCTGATATAATGTATGCTGTTTGTGTCTATGCCAGGTATCAATCAGACCCGAAGGAATCTCACCTTATCGCTGTCAAACGCATATTCAGATATCTCAAAGGAAAACCGGCTCTAGGGTTATGGTATCCTTATGAAGGAAACTTCGAGTTACATGGATATACTGATAGTAATTATGGGGGATGTTGTCAAGATAGAAAATCTACAACGGGTGGTTGTCAGTTTTTGGGTCCCAGATTAGTCTCATGGCAGTGTAAGAAACAAACAAATGTCTTAGTCTCAACTGCAGAAGCTGAGTACATAGTTGCATCAGCAGGATGTTCTCAAATTCTTTGGTTACAAAACCAACTGCTGGATTACAAGTTCAATTTTCTTAAAACTCCAATTTACATTGATAACACCGCTGCTATGTTTATAACAGCTAATCCTGTCCGACATTCAAAAACAAAGCATATCGAAATTCGATATCATTTTCTCAGAGATTACTCTGAAAAAGGTTTAATCATTTTGATTCAAATATTAACAGAAAAACAATTGGCTGACCTATTTACAAAAGCCTTTTTACCAGGAAGGTTTGAGTATTTGGTTGAGTCTATTGGTCTTATTAACCATATTGAAAATTGATTTTGATGGTTCAAAATCAATTTTCCCTCCCTTCTTTTAATAAGAAAAATAAAGAGAAACTGTCAAAATTAACTGCCTGATTGTATATATTGTGTGCGTGCTAAAAGAAAAGGCAAATACAAAACTAGAAAAGTGCAAAATCAAAATAGAAAAGTATAAAATGAAAATACAAAAATATATTTTATTATTTTAGGATTGAATCTGCCATTGCAATATGTGAGAAATGATAGTACATCAGTTTTAATCAGTTGCATACTTCACTCGTTAATAAAGTCTAACGTGATCAGATATGATGTGCTGGTAAACTCATGCAATTATACTGAAAAAGTAGATTCTTGTGATTTAACTAAATCATTATGCATTTGTGTGTATCCATCTTAGTTCTAATGAGTGGTATTGACTTTTTTGATTGTGTGCTTGTCAAGTTACAAACTCACACCTGGTGATGATATGATTAACCATGAGATCTGTTTACAACATCTGTTCACTTCTTTGTTATGAGTCATCATAGACCTGAAGTGACGAGGTATCCTCTGTTGTAAGTCATTACAGACCTGGATATTCTCACGTGATGCAAAAGATGCCAATGTGCACAAACTATTCAAAAGTCCAAAAATGGATATAAACATGAGATCTGGTTATTCATATACGTCAAGTTTTGAAGCTGAGAAAGTTCTTGCTTGCATTACTTAACGAAGGTCAGACTCTCTAAGTCTAATTCTGGGTTACATAATGTCATATCTAATCGAACCAAATCAATCCAAGAATTGAAAAAGTAAGTGTGTTGATACTTTGCCAAAGTACTTATATTCTATCCTTAGATCTAGTGTCTCCTCTGCTGCGGGAACGCTGACCTGGAACACACCTGATCAGGATTTAATCATTGTCTATGACTATCAACAATTTTTTTGGTTAATGTGCTGATTTACCAATATGATCTCACTGCAGGCATGTGATTCGTTATAAGTATAGTGTAGAGTTTTATTCTGCTTTATCTTAATTTTTGCATGATTTTCTGTGTGCAGGCGTGTTGATAATGACTGATTTGTCTTTCTTTTTTATCAATTAAATAAACTTCTAAGTTTGTAAACTTAAAAGTTTAGGGAGAGTAAAGATTAAAAAAGAATTTCAAAATAAATGATTGAATGATGAAAATGATAATGCTAAATGTTTACAAGTATATGTGTGTTTGATATGATTCAAAAATGAACCTGAAAAGAATCCAAATTAAGTTGAAATGTGGAAAAGCTTCTTGCAATAAAAACAAAGAACTGAGATTATTTGTAATTTTTGGAAAATTTCAAAATTTTGAGACTAAAATGACGGGAAATTAATTGAGAAATAAAAGGTATATTTTGAGTGAGAAATAAATTTTTGAATGATAAAAGTCAAAAAGTCAAAGATTTTTAAAGTCAAAAAGTCAAACTTTGACCAGGTTGAAATTTCATGATGAACAGTGAAAATTTTTAAAATTAGGGTTTGGATGAATTTGGTGAAAAAATGTCAAGTGTTAGACGTATGGAAAGGTCTCATACGCCTGAACAGTGGTCAAAAGTCTAATTCAGGAGTATGATGATATTTCTGGAATATGTACAAGTGTTGGGCGTTTTGTTTCAACTCATGCGCCTAAACAGTTGTCATAAGTCTTAAAATTTGGTTAAGTAATGGGCGTTTCAAACAAACTCATATGCCTAAACAGTACCACACTTTCCATGCTGAAAATATTCAAGTGTAAACGCTTTGAAAGTCATTGCGCCTAAACAGTTCTCATACGAACGGAAGGTTCATGAAATTGTCCAAGTGTAAGGCGTTTCACGCTAGGTCATGCGCCTGAACAGTTCTCATGCGCCTAAACAGTGCTCATGCGTCTGAACAGTGTCCATGCGCCTAAGTCCTTGTGAAAATCTGACCGAGTTCATGCTTCTAGGTCTCATGTGTCTCAACAGGATTAATACGCCTGTACAGTTGTCATGCGCCTAAACCTCGTGCGTCTCAACAGTGGTCATACGCCTTCACAGTGGTCATGCGCCTAAGAGTTTTTCACACTTATATAAATTCAACACTTGACAGAATCTCATTTCACTCGTTCATTCACACTGATACTCTGTTCTTATTCATTCATCCGACGATTATCATCTTCATATTTCATACTGATTTACTGAAATCATTGTGACATTTAGGTATAAACTTTGATGCTAAACAACATCTTGAGTTCAAATCATCAAAATACAGAACATTTAACACACATTTGATTGGGCGTATGAACCCTATTCAGGCGTTCGAACACTAAGGGTTTAAGAAATTTAAAATTTTCAGATTAAATGTGTTAAATTGTTCAATATTGAATCTGAAATTGTTGAATACATGTGTTTGCGACCTGATTGACATCATCAAAACTCAATTTCATCAAAAAAAATTTCTTGATGATTCTGTGTTCATCAGTAGAATAAAATATTAATAAAAATTTAAAAATGAAATAAATCGACAAAATTGAAGTTTTAATAAAATTTTAATTTTAATCTTTAATAACATCTCTTAAATCTCATAAATCAAAAAGAAACAAATTACTTAGTGCTTATAAATTTTTAAAACTTGAACTTAACAGTAAGTGTTTCAAACACTTAGAAATTTTTGAATAAAATTGATCAAGTTTTAACAATTTAAAATCTATTAAGTAAAATTTGAAAACATATTGTTATATGTTACTTGGTTTTAATCTCAAATTATTAATTGATTTATATCCAATACGTTTGAGTAATGAGTATATCAAATAGTTAGAAAATTTCTAAGTATTATTGGATAAAAATTGATAAATCATTATAAGATTTACATCAATGTAATACATTCATTCTTATATTGTTTCTTTGTAAATGACAGATGGCAGAACTCAAGTTTGAGCCCAAGCATAATGTAGCTGCTTTCTTAAATGAAGAAGTTAGAGAGGCTACTGGATATGAAGAAATGATCAGATTCTTGTTGAGAACAAGATATGTATATGCTATGTGTGCTCGTCCTGTCATATATTCAAGGCTGATTAAAAGATTCTAGAGGATAGCAGAGATTCAAAGAGATGAAGAAGGCAAAAAAGTGCTAAGGGGATTTGTAACTGGTGATAGAATGATAGAAGTATCTGAAGAGTCAATCAGAGAAGCATTAAGACTGGGTGAAAATGATGCACAAGATTTGGCAGAATTTACTTTCAATGAGTGCAGAGATACTTTCATGATGATGGGTCACCCAGATTACTTTCCAAAGAAACAATTCTTCAGAGCCAGAGTTTTTAACCACTAGAAACTTCTGTGCTATATATTTCAACATTGTATGTCTAAAAGGAGTGCAGGATGGAACTCATTTCCTGCTGATATAGCTTCTCCTATTGTTGCATTGGGCACAAACAGAAGGTTTAATATGGCAAGATGGATTATGAATGGGTTCTTATTCAATTTGGAGAAAGGAAAGAGGAATAAATACCTGATGTATCCAAGATTCCTGCAAATGAATATAAATGTAGAACACCCTGATTTTCATGTATATGGGGTAAATGGTGAAAGACTGGATTTAGAACACATGTCTGAAACTGTGTACAAAAGATTATCTGTTGTTACTGGAGCCCAGAACATTCAAATGTTTGATTACATGAGGGCAGTAGCTAGAGATGAAGTAGACATCAATCAAGATCAATTTCATTTAATTAAGGATGAACCAGTTAATCCAAATGATTTGATTGAAGATGTTATTCAAGAAGTTGTTGAAGAAGAAGAGGAAGATGATGATGATGAAGATGAGCAAGATGGTGATGAAAGCTCATCAAGTGATGATGATAATGATGATGATGCTAATGTTGGTGGGAATATTGAAGAAACCATTCAAGATGTTGATAGTGAAGAAACTATGTCTGATGAAAAAAATGAAGATGTTGATGATGATGAAACTGAAATGAATGAGCAAGCAGAAAATGAAGAGATTGAATTTGATAATGAAAATGTTGATGAAAGTTTAGATCAAAATCAGACATTTGATTTTGATTACATTAATGCAATATTATCTGAACCTATTAATGTAACCTCTGATGATGTGCAAGAGGAACAGATAGTTATTGTGGATGAAAGTATAAGGAAACAAACTCAAGATGCGACTGTGCAAACTGAAGATGACTGTGATGAAGAATTAATTGATGAGTTGAAATTAAGAATGCAAAACAAGAAGAATTGATTCAGAAGCTTCAAGAAGAGAATGATGTATTAAAAGCTGAGGTTGATAAAAAAGATTTGATAGTAGCTGATCTTGAAGAGAAAGTAAAAAGATTGAATGAAGAAGTTGAAAGATTGAAAGAGAATTTAAAGGAGAAAGAGATAGAATCAGAATCAGAAGTGGAGACAATTGAAAAGATTTCTGAAGCTGATAAAGGAAAAAGAAAGATTGATGAAGTGATTATAGATGTATCTGCTACACCATCTAAAATTCAGAAAACTATAGATGACATAGTGTATGTTGATGAAGAAAATGTGCAACAGCAAATTGAAGCTTTAGATGACATTGACTCTGAATTTAATGATGATTGGTACAACGAAGTACTTGATGATGAAGATGTGTGTGAACTTGTTGAATCTCCAATTCAAAACATTCAAGATGATGTCCCAATTGACTTTGAAGACAAATACAATTATCTTGTTAAGAATAAGTACAATCGTGTATTTTTTGGATGGGTTAACAGTTTCTCAAATAAATGAAGAATATTAGAAATGCTTGTTAGCTGAATCAACTGCTCCGGTTGATCCAAATGAAATTTGTATAGAACATGGAGAATGGACACCGATGAGTGAGAGCATAAATGTTGATGATATTCCTGTGTCCGAATTGCATCATCCTAATCTAGAAGATATGAGCATACCTGCATTAAGGATGTGGTTGCAATCAAGGAATTATCCAAGGAAAAGATTAAACAGCCTTCAAGGTGCTTCACTGAGAAATTTAGTGAGAAGTTTTCAAGAAACAGAAAAGCAAAATAACAAAATGATCATGCTTGATACAGATAATCCTCAATACCTGGAGATCACCAAAAGAACAAGAATCTTGAAACCACAAGAGATAAAGTCTATGGAGCTTGTGAAGAAGAGTCATGAACAGAGACAAGAGTTGATTAAAATGTTTCCAGAGAAAGAAAAGCAAGCTTATCAAGTATCAATTGATCAAAAACAACTATGGAACAAAGCAAGATCTGCTGGTGATATATTGAGGAATGTGCTGCAAACAGGGCAATCAATTTCAGAGCTGTTAAATGCTATGATTGTGCCTGACAATACTAAAGAAGTGAAGATTGTTGCATGGAAGTACGATGAAGTATTTGATGCATTTTTGATAGTGTTATTGCTCTTCTAGTCCAAGATTTAAAAGAATTACACAAGTTACCTCTAATTAATCCAACCAAGTCATCAAGAGGAGAAAACTTTGTGATACTTTTGGATTATGGAATCTCAAGAATGTCATCCTTTCTGAAAACAAGATGTGATCAAGAAGATAAGTTGTATTTCCAATCTTTAAAGAAAAGAAAGAAAGGAGAATCAAGCTCATCAGAAAAAGAAAGCTATCTGTAGACATTCAGTGACAAATATTTTGATAAAGTAACCAATCTAGGATTGAAAGTGATAGATGGTACTCAAACTTCAAAACCTATTCTTAGATGGTTTTATGATTCAGAATCATTTCAATTGATGTTGGTACGGAATGAAGATGATTGGGACAAGGACATGATAAGTTTGTTTGGAGTTTTTGAGTTAAAATTGTTGCATCCAAGTTACATTTCATTTTTGTCAAATCAGAAGTTTGAAAGAGTGTCATTTGAAGTAGCTGAAAATAATAGAAAGTATTTATTGACAATAATTAAAGTGATGAATGCAGCCATGGAGCGGATTTCGTTGAGGAAAGCTCTGGGTTATGCAAATATTGTCAAGAAAGATGTACATAATATAGAATTTATGAGAATATCAAGCAAAGGAGTGTTAGAGATACATATAAAGGATAATCAAGATCCATTAGAATTTTATGCAAACATTAACATTGCAGGGTTGTGAAAAGAAACCTTGATGATAATAGATGCTATGGAAATAAAGACAAATGAATCAAAGCCTGAACAAGGCATTTTGGCAGCAAAATTCAAGTCTGTAATAAAGAAAGCTTTAAAAGAGCTAGAGATATACAAAGAAAAGCCGATGTTTAAAATCAAAGAAGAACCTGCAGATTTTTTTGACTGAAGACTATGCAAATCTTAGGGGAAGTATTGTTTGAGCTCTTGAAGATTAGCATTTAGTCTTTAGATTTTGTTTTTGACATAGTATAGGGACTTATTGTGTAAATATATGTTCTTTAGTTTCTGTGACACCCTGCATATATCCCACATCGGTCGTGGACAGGAAAGATTCCTGGTTCATAAGGAATGTCCGGCCTTTAATATCACCAACGTGTTTTGGGCGTATTGGCTGTGGATGAGAGGAGAACTCCACAGTTAAGCGTGCTCAGGTGGGAGTAATCCAGGGATGGGTGACCTCCCTGGGAAGTTTTCACCCGGGCAACCAAAAGCAAATCCGTGAGCTCACTCGTGGGCAAAGCGGACAATATTGGTGGTACGAGAGGCCGGGTGTTACAGAATGGTATCAGAGCCACTCTTGTGCCCGTCGCGATGGTGGGACAAATCTCACCGGGGATGGTGAGGGTGTTCTCGGGCTCATCGAGGACGATGAGTCCAAAGGGGGAGTGATTGTGACACCCTGCATATATCCCACATCGGTCGTGGACAGGAGAGATTCCTGGTTCATAAGGAATGTCCGGCCTTTAATATCACCAACGCGTTTTGGGCGTATTGGCTGTGGATGAGAGGAGAACTCCACAGTTAAGCGTGCTCACATGGGAGCAATCTAGGGATGGGTGACCTCCCTGGGAAGTTTTCACCCGGGCAACCAAAAGCAAATCCGTGAGCTCCTTGTGGGCAAAGCGGACAATATTGGTGGTACGAGAGGTCGGGTGTTACACTTTCATTGTTAGTATAAATAGAATATTATTTATATGTGCAGGTAGACTTTTTGAGAATTTCAGTTAGAACTCTCTCTGTACATTGTATCCGATTGTAAATTGCTTTCAATGAAATCACTATGAATTTTTGAATTATTTTGCTCTTGTTGATTACTTTGTGGATATAATTGATTATTGCATTACAATATTATCACAGATCGATCCATTTGAACCTATCATTGGATAAGCTGTGTATGACAACATGGAGGAGGTACTTCCACTGGTAAGAGACCATCCCTTGCCTGAATGTTCTGACTGAGAAATCTCCCTCATAGCCCATCTGCTCAAAAGATTGGTTTACACCATATTTGGGAAAGGACAAATCACCTTCTGCATCATCCAGCTGAAGATGAGTGTTGATGATGGCAGGAGTGATGAACATTGTCCTCCCCTGCATTATGACAGACAGTGCCTTCTCCCCATCCATGGTGACCTCTTGGCAGGTCCGCCAGAAGTCCAGAAGATGATCCTCATAGAGAGGAGGATCAATGGTGAGGTAGGTGAAGTAGTTGGACAAAGAAAGGAAACGACAAACCTCTGAGAAACCAGGATCTTTCTCAGAGTTCAATATAGCAACTTGATTATGTTGCCTGTGAAGTTGCATAGAGAAATCGGGTTGGTTTCGGCGATTTTGGTTGGCCATTTGAGTAAGCTTCGTCGTGAAGGAAGATAAGAACAAGGGCGATTTGTGGGTGAAGTTAGGTTACAAAGATGTTACAGATGAAGATAGAAAAGTAAAAGAGGGTGAAACCGTTGGGTATTTATATGAAATGGATTTAAGATAAAGTTAATGTGAAAGGATAAACTTTAAAATCCGGATGTCGGTCCCACCTCTGAAAAAGTGTCCAAAAGTAGTTTTCTTGAAAGACGAAAATCTTTCGAAGGTAATTTGGCTTCGGAAGTTTTGATAAAAATTTTCGAAGCCAATTTGGCTTCGGAAGATATTTCTAAGAGTTTTGAAAATTTTGATTCGGAAGAAAAATACTTAAAGTATTTCTCACTTTAGAGACAGAAGTACTTCCGGAAGAAAGTTGTTCTGTAATAGCATGAGTACTTATGAGTAAATTTGGATTCGGAAGATATTGTAAAAATTTCTTCCGAAGGTAAATTGTCATAAGCAATTATTTGATATTAAAGACATAATTTGCTTCCGAAGGTGTCACACCCCGAAAAAGCGCATCGGAAGGGCACGCGTGCGACAGAGATAACGGAAGTTGGATTATTCCAACAGTTATCAAGCAAACATATCATGAATACCATCTTTAGATATTAATATTAAAATGTCATTACATCAACAGGTAGAAGTCTTAAATTTAAAACTTAAATTGTAATAACATAACATTGTTTTAAACATAAACAAAAGATTTTAATCAGCAGCGGAATTTGGTCCCAAAGGTGCTATCCAAAATTGATAAGTTTGCCGTTAAAACCCTTTTCATTCCCATGCATGCTTAATCTCCTAAAAAACATGCCCAAAAGTTTATCAGCAAAAAGCTGGTGCGTTCACAGGTTTATAACAATATCAACAAAGTTTTCATTTTCAAACGATATGATTATCCCGGAATCAACCCCTGGATTGTCAATGACTAGCTAGGTCCATTGACTATGATCGCAACCAAGAGCCCCATAATCAAACCAAGACACAATGTCCCTCAAATCCTTTCAACATATATTCCCTCTGTACCGGACCGGTGGCAACCATTCCTGAGGGGTGGTTGTCAAACCCAATAGATACACCAATATATCCTGTGGCCCTCCAAGGGTTAATGATTATGTAAGAGGGCAGCCGTGCACAAATAATAAAACAACTCAAGGCCATCATAAAGATCACGCAGTTATTCCATAATCATATCATAAACAAAAATCGTTATATCATGTTTTTCCCCAAAACAGTTAAATAAAACGTTATTTAACAATAGGGGCTCTGAAAACTCACCTTCAAAAGTGACCAAGAGATGATCTAGCAAAATCGACCCGGAAAATAAATGACCAATTAACGCCCTAAACACAAAGGATCTATTAATTGTCACGTAAAAAGTCTAATACGTAAGTTGTTTACCCAACTTACTAGACTTGCCTTGAAATCCGTTTTTTTTAAAAGACCCGTTGGCGACTTTTGGTTTAGATTAATAATTTATATTATAAGTGACAAATATTCATTTATTAAATAATAACCCTTAAACGACATGTATATATCACACACAAAATGAGCACATATTCATTATAAAAACTTAACACAATATTCGCTAAGTTATGAAATAAATAGATAAAAAAATAATAAATGAATAAATAAAATATTGATGAAGTAAATAAAATATTAAGTAATAGTCATATTTTATCTAAGACATTGTTTTTGTTAAGTATTCTATTTCTTATTTTATTACCCTTTATTATAAATTCTTTATTAATTATTATTTATAACACATAACTTTATTTTCAGTACTAAGACATATATAAAATCATTTTTAGACAAGTTATATTATAAAAATATGTTCTATTACATTTAACCCAAATTTTGTCCATATACGATGATTTTACACTCAAATCGCCTGGTTTTACGCGCATAAACCGTACATCAACTTGTATATACCTTATGACCATTGTATTTGTTTTAAAATGACCCTTTTATATCAAAAACATTCTGAAATATTTTTGTTAAAAATCAGTTTCAAACAGTCCATTATTTTTAACCCGAAATTGTCGGTTTTCGGCTTTTTCGCGCGTATAAAGTAATCACCGAAGACCTTGCTTGTTATAGATTTGTTATACACTTAAAACCATAAGTTTTTAACTTAAAACACAATGTTACTTTCTGTCCAAAAGCGGACTTGTGTAAAAATAATGATTTTAGACCCGAAAACACCGTTTTTAACGCATTTTTAAACGTAAAATGTTTACGTGATTAAAACCAATTATCAAAACCTTTATTTTTAGTATGATTACTTACTTTTAACTTATTTTTAACATGTTTTTAACTTATTGTTCCAAATCTTTCAAGATTCTTATCTTGTTTGCTTTTAAATTTTATGACATGACTACTAGTGGTCATATCCCATCTTCACTCAAGTAGCTTTAATTTTAACTTGTTTTTATCTTTTCTTTAAATCAAATTTGAATGAAAACTTCAAAATCTCCAGATCATGATCACCATATGCATGGATCATTTCAATCATCTCTAAACATATAAGTGAAGAACAAATCAAGAACAAATGTGTAAACCATATATACCTACATATACACGATTTCATACATACATACATAGTCCAAATCATTGATTTTATCTTGTGTTTTTAGTTTTTATTTCAACAAAACATACTTAACATAAAAAGATTTCAGATCATGATCACCATTATTCATGGATCATCTCAATCCTTTAAGAAATCAAAGAGCAAGATGGGTTCAAGAACATCATCCATCACTACATGCATGTATAACCCATTTTTATTACTTTTGATAATCTCCATTAGAGATGGGTTTCTTATGATGTTCATAACCACATATCAAAGTTTGATCATCTTGCATGCAAGAGAAATCATCAAAGTAAACAAAGATTTTCAAAACACAAAATCTTCAACATCAAACACACACACACACATACACACTCACGGTTCACACACACACACATATACATTCTTTTTAAACTCAAAAACTTTTGTTGGTACCTTGGATTTCAAGAAAATCTAGTTGTTAGTAAACAAAGCTTGCAACAATCATCCAAAAATCAGGTTGCATGTGATTTTTAAAGAAAACATGGCTTACCAAAAGATGAACAACCTCAAGAACTATAAATGATTTCTTCTCCTTGGAGTTGGATTTATGCAAAAATTCTTGCACCAACTCACTAAGGGATCTTTGAAATAAGATTTTTGATGCTTTAAACAAGCTTTGGAGGTTCAAAATCAAAGAAAAGTGGGCTGTTCTTGGTGGTTCCAGTTGTGAGTTTAAGAGAGAAAGGAGAGGAGAGTGTGTAAGTGAGTTCTAGTGAGAGAAAGGTGAGGTTGAGTGTGTGTAAAAGATGGAGTGTTGGGTTGTATATATAGGGAAAGATTAAGTGTGATTAATAAAAGTAATCTTGTCATTAGACAACTAATAATGGCTGGTGGTTCTTCAAATGAGGTGCCACCCGGTGTAAGGCGGGTGTCAGTCTCGTTAAATTTTTTTGTAAAAATTTTAAACGTTCGGGTCTTTACCCGAAATTTTCTATAAATTCAAAATATTAAGTTTAGACTTTCCAAAGATTCCCAACATAATTAATAGTGATCAAAAGTCAAAAATAAAAATACACACGGTTTAACACAGCAAGCATCCGACTGAACGTTGCATCAAGGCAACTTTTAAAAAGTCTTAATTTTACGCGATCAAGGCAAATAAAATTAATTATTATTTTTCATGACTAATAATATTTTTACTTAAGATTCATTATATTATAAAAATCAAAATATAATGACTAAATTTAATTAACCGAATTATCACCAACGTTCGTTAAACGTTTTAGCGCTACGTGACCCGGTAATTCTCAAAATTACCAATTATAAACTTTTCTCACAAAGGGGCTTTGCTAGACCTTAAATAACCTTAATTATTATAAAATTAAGTCATATAATGCATTTAAATATTTTGTCACATTTTATTAATGTACGGATATTGGCCTGGAAACACGGGATGTCACAGAAGGTAACTTAGTTTCTTTCGAAAAGAAACATGTTCAAAATTTTCAAAAAATCTAAGCAATATTTTCTAAAATACTCTTCTTCCAAGATAGTTAGGGGCGTATGAAGGTGATAAATTAGGCAACTGAGGACACATAGATTTTAGAAATAATATTGAATTTAAGTTTAAGAAAAAGCTACTCAAAGTTAATCATCCCAATAGCTGATATGAGATACTTAAATCTCTGTTCATCAAAAGCTTTGCTGAACAGATCAGCATATTGTTCATTTGTGTGAACTTTGACTAATTTGATCAACCCTTTTTCAAAATTATCTCTAATTAAATGATACCCGCTGTTGATGTGTTTGGTCCTTGAGTGCTGCACAGGATTCTCTATAATAGAGATATCACTATTGTTGTCCATGTGGATGGGAGTCTCTTTGAAGTTGAATTGATAGTCTAGAATCTGATTCTGAATCCAAAGCACTTCAGCACAGCAGGTAGAAGCAGCAATATATTCAGCTTCAGCAGTTTATACAGATACACATGATTGTTTCTTGCATTGCCGTGAGACTATCCTTTCACCAAGAACTTGACATCGCCTTGATGTAGATTTTGCAGTCATGTTGCGGCCACCATAGTCACTATCTGTATAGGCATACAGATTGAAGTCAGAATTCTTTGGATACCAAAGGCCTAGTGATGGAGCACCTTTGAGATATCTTAAAATTCTCTTGACAGTAACCAGGTGTGACATCCTGGGGTTGGCTTGATATCTGGCACAAATGCATGTGGCAAACATGATATTAGGCCTACTGGCAGTGAGGTACATAAGAGACCCAATCATAGCCCTGTAGAGATGTTCATCCACATACTTCCCCTTAAGATCAGGTCCAAGGGAGTGATTTCTTGCTATGGGTGTCTTTGCAACCTTACAATCAGTCATGCTGAATCTTGTTAATATGTCTTGAACATACTTTGACTGACTTATGAAGATTCCATTATCAACTTGCTTCACTTGAATTCCTAGAAAGAAATTGAGTTCTCCCATGGCACTCATCTCAAATCTGTCTTTCATAAAGTCCCTATAGAGCTTTGGATTAGTTGACCCAAAGATAATGTCATCTACTTAAACTTGAACCAGCATTAAGTCATTTCCTATTCCTTTGATGAAGAGAGTTCCATCTATAGTACCCCTTTTGTAACCATGTTGATAAAGGTACTGAGCTAGAGTCTCACACTACTTCCTTGGAGCCTAGTGCAGCACATAGAGAGCTTTATCAAGCTTCCAGACATAATCAGGATGATCTGGATCTGCAAAGCCAGGTGGTTGTTTAACATACACGTCTTCATCAATCACCCCATATAAGAAAGCACACTTGACATTAAATTGGTAGACCTTGAATTTCTTGGATGTTGCAAAAGATAGGAATATCCTAACAGCTTCAACTCTTGCTACTGGAGCAAAAACATTAGTGTAATCAATCCATTCCTCTTGAGTATACCCTTGAACAACTAGTCTTGCCTTGTTTTTGATGACAAGTCCTCTATCATCCTTCTTGTTTCTAAACACCTACTTGGTTCCTATGGTAGTCTTCCTTGAAGGAAGAGGACATGGGTTCCAAACCTTTTGCCTTTTGAATTGAATCAGCTCCTCCTGCACAGCTTCAACCCAACTTCCATCCTTTAGAGCCTCCTAAAATTTATTTGGCTCTACTTGGTATAGGAAACAAAAGTAGAGACAATCATTTTTGTACAATGATGTTTGTGGTGGGGTGAGAATTTTGGATCCTAAGTTGAGGAATCATAGCAAGTTGATTTGAGAGATCTAAATTTGAAATATTTTGATCAAGCAGTGTAGATTCTCCCACTACATCTGCACACTTATCAAGAGAGACTTGATCAAATGAGTGTGTGACATCATTGATGTTGTCTTCCATGGAGTGATTGTCAGCATCAAGAAATTCTTGATCAATATCACCATTACCACTTCCTTCTACATTTGAAGCTCTATCCTTTAAGTTTTGTGCCTCTAAGCTAGAATTTGAAGGCACTTGAGATGTGTCAGTTGGATTTGTCATGGTTGTGCTGATAGGAGCTACATCTGCAGAATTTGTTACCACTGGAGCTGAAGTAGTTTGATTTAAAGGTCTTCTCAGCTTAAATCTTGGGTCAGGATCTTCTATTGATAGACTACCTGTAGATCCTGAAACATTCTCACAAGACTTGTTAAAACAGTTGGTAACTAAATCAAGATCAAATAGCCAATCTAGAACAGAACCTCTCATACAAGGAGTGTGTTCATTGAAAGTCTTATTGGCTGACTCATCAACTATTCTAGTTCTGAGATTGTATACTCTATAAGCCTTGGCTTGAGAAGAGTATCCAATAAAGTATCTATCATTTGATTTCTTATCATATTTGGCTATCTTATCTCTAGTATTCAAGATTGTGCAAGGACATCCAAATGATCTGAGAAAACCAATGAAAGGTCTCCTATTGTTTCATAGTTCATAAGGAGTCTTACCATGAGTCTTAACTACTAAAACTCTATTCTATACATAGCAAGCGGTGTTCACTTCCTCTGCCCATAAGGAGATAGGCAATTTAGAGTCAGACAGCATGGAAACTGCAGCTTTAATTAGTGTCCTGTTTCTCCTCTCAGCAACACCATTTTATATTGTCTTGTAATACCCTTTTCATCACAAAATGTATCAAGGATTTGGTTTTCTTAAATTCAGTTCCTTGATCACATCTTATAATCTTGACCTTGTGATTAGATTGATTCTCAATCTTCAGAATGAAATTCTTCAAAATTTCAGGAGTCTCATCCTTAGTTCTAAGGAAAAAGACCCAAGAAAATCTAGTGAAATCATTTGTGATCACTAAACAATATGAGGTCCTTCCTAGACTCATTACACTGGTGGGGCCAAAAAGATCCATATGTAACAAGTGTAGGGGAGTAGTGATGGAATTTCTTTCCTTCGGATTCTGAGATACATTATGCTGCTTCCCTATCAGGCATGCAACACAATGATCATCACTTGTAAACTCTTTCTTTGGCATTCTAGTTACCAAATCATTCTTCATTAATTTATTCATGTTTTTAAAGTTTACATGGCACATTCTTTTATACCAGAGAAAAGACTCATCACTATTTACTTTGGATAGAAAGCAAGACACTTCTCCTAAAAGGGAAGTTTCTTGCAAGTCCATCTTGCACATGTTCCCTTTCTTGGGGCTCTGAGCAGTATGTGCTCCTGGGTAATGACCACCCCGGGCTTGAGAACAATGCACTCATTCTCATTAAAGAGCATGTTGTGTCTTTGATCACAAAATTAGGATACACTTAGTAGATTGTATCCAAGCTCCTTGCCAAAATTTACCTTCTCAATGCTGAGCTTACCATTTGTGACCATGCCCCTTCTAGTAATGTAACCTCCTGCATCTCATCCAAAGGCAACAGGCCCTCCATCAATTTTCTTAAAATTTTGGAGTAGAGAGCCATTGCCTGTCATGTGCATGGAACAGCCACTATCAATGATCCATATATTCCAGTTGGTCATTAGCTGTTCCTGCACAAAAAGAGATGCTTAGTTACATTTGGAAACCCAAGCCTTGCTGGTCTTGGGCTCATTTACATCAACTGAAGACAATACAACAGTAATTGATCCTATGTTCAAGCTTTGTAGACCAATAGCTATTGTTGATGAAGAACTTTTAGTCACATGGTCTTTCTTTGTCTTCCACACCACCTTTGGAAGCTTAGATGTGACCTTCAACACTTCAGAAGTTTTGACAACTTTGGATGTTTTGGAGACTGGACATTTGGAAAATCTTGCTATCACTATAGCAGGCTTCTTTACTTCGGAAGCATTCCTTTCTTCCAAGACCAATTTTCTTCCAAATGCAAATTTTCACTTGTCTTCTTCTTTATTTTGGTGAGCTTCTTAAAGGAAAATATTTTCCTTCAGAAGCTGGCTTCTTCTTGATCTTCTAAGAATTTTTCTTCGTGATCATGTGGACAGTGATCTTAGGATTGTAAATGCAATCCTTAGCAAGAAGAGAAAGAATTCAATGATCCATATATTCCTGCTGGTCTTTAGCTCTGATACCAATTGCAAGACCGGTGAAGAAGTTCAATGCAATCAGTTTCATAATGAGGAGAGAATTAGAACACTTAACAGATAAAATAGGGAACTTGAACCTTTAGAGCAATACTAAGAAACACAAGCAAACAAGATAAGACAGAACCAAGAACAACAAGTAATGGTTTTCAAGGATAAAGTATATTGCTCTCAAGTTCTTTTACAAGTGTTACAAAGCTTGGAAATAAAATACAAGGACTTGAGATACTTTATACTACATCCTACAGCAGGTCATACTTTGAAGGCCAGCTGAAAGACTAATCTAGACAACAAGATCAATGAAAAGTCAAAAGGCAGATTGCCTTTTGACTAGTGACTATGTCATGCCATAGCTCACATCCTAATGTATTACAAAAAGGATAAAAGTACATAAAGTAGAAAGTTACAAACTCAAGACCATAATCTATAGTTTCCTAAACCATGGACCTTTTCACCAACTTGTGTAAGTTAGTGAGTCTACAGAGTGGCAGCGGAAAGTTGGTCAGCTTTCTAAAAAAGTTCATCAGAGAATGCATGTCTTCTCTGTCTTCGAAAGAAATCAGTCTTCTATCTTTATGGCTTCGGAAGTCTTTGTCTTCTAAGCTTCAGAAGACTTCATCTTTGGCTTTAGAAGATTTGGTCTTTGGCTTTGGAAGATTTTACACTTAGAGAAATTTCTTTGCAGTGTGTGTAAAACATTCGAAGTAACTTCTACTATGCACAAAGTGCATGCGTGCAGGAAGCACCCTGACTGTTTTGGGTGCATCAACCTTTTTCATATCCCTTACATTATGGACTTGATAAATAAGCTAATGAATACAGCTAGGATGTTGAGAGGACTATCCAAGAGACATATAAATTGAAAAGGTTAGCAGAGCTGTTCCTAAAGAAGATACTTGCTCGTCATGGTGTACCGGAACACGCGGTTTACATGAATGTTGAGAGGACTATCCCGAACATAGAGGATATGATTCGGGCATTTATTATGGACTATGGTAGGAGCTAGGACAACCATCTACTATTAGAGGAATTCTTGTACAATAATACCTACCATGTTTCTATTGGTATGCCACCATGTGAGATGCTTTATGGATGGAGATGTAGAACCATTGTGTGTTGGGGTATGATTGGGTAGAAAGTTATGGGAAGTATAGAAGTGACAGATGTTGAGAATGAAAAGTTAGAAGTGATTAAAGAATACATGAAAGCTGCCAAAGACAGACAGAAGTCGTACGCAGCTAACGACGAAGACCGATAGAGTTTAACATTGGAGACAAAGTTATGCTCAAGTCTCATCATCGAATGTGATGAAAACTCAGTGACTTGATTTTGAACTTTATGAACAAGAAAAAGATCAAAATGAATTTCTCCAAGGATTTTTTTAATCTCTCATAATATAACAACATATTGTTATATATTCAACACTCTATGAACATGGGGTGGAAACCCATGATTAAAGATATGAATATCCGTGTGTGTGTGTGTGTGATTGTATGTTTGGATGATAGAATAATGATAACTGCTTGATTATATTGAAAACTAAAAAGCTTAAAAAGGATTAGAGTATACTCTATTTATAGCCTATACAAAAAGCTATGTACAGTTACTTAAATACCATTATGTAAAATAAAATTATATAAAATCCTAAGTCTATAGATCATCCGCTGTGGATAAATGACTGTCCATTGTGCATGATAAGTTTTCTGTTGTGTATGCTTTGGTCATCCCCTGTACACCCTTGGAGCTTTTCTTCATCCGCTACCAACTCTTGTTCATCCGTTGTGGAAAGTTCTTCATCCGCCATGGACACTTGTGCAAAAATTCTTTTATCAACAAACCTGAAAAAGAAATTTACAAAATTATTAGTGTCTGTTTTGAATGTTAATGATACTAATTTTTTAGTTAATGATTGCTTGTTATTGTTGTGTTTGTTAGTAATGATGTGTATTTGTGTTTGTTATGATTGATTGCAATGGTTGTGTGATCAACTTAGATTGTTTGATTGACTATTTGAATGTTTTGCATGATTGAATGATTGACTGTTATTCTGATTATACATGTGTAATCAGATTGTAATATATATTCTACTTTGAATATGTTTGCTTGTATTATGTATTTCTTGCAAGATTGTTGTTGTGTATGTTTATGCGCATGATTTTATTGAAAGATTGATGTTTAGATATGTTTGATATATCTATTATGCTTGGTTAGGTATGTATGATTAATTTAATTTTCCTTTTACACACTTGTGATGAATGAAAAAATGGCAATTATTGATGTATATATACAATAGATATCTGAGCGCGTGTAATGGATGTTTCCTTCCTTAGAGGTCGAGGAACAAATAATGTAAAGATGATTGTTTCGAGGTACGTGGAGTGTCATAACTAATGTCCATGTAAATAGTTTTTGTGTGTTCATTCACGTCCTAAACAAATACAAACAAACATAAAACGATCATCATCATAAAACCCATAATGTTAATGTTTAAAAAGTAGTTGTGTGAAAAAATGGCATATTAATTAAATAACAAAGAAATATTTTCTTTCATATCCATTATTCTAAGCTGATGTGAGATGATGCATCCTTTAGACACCACTATCTATAAGGTGCTAATTTCTACATCACTACTTAATAGAACAGTTCATTATTATAGTTATTAAATTAAATTGTTATATTTATTTATTATTTTCCTTTTGTGCAAATGACTATCCGTTGTGGGTACAGTGTATGTGTATGCTGTGTGAACAGTTTAACTTAAAATTTAATTTTAAGGCATGCGCTACACACAATACACATGCGCTCTATGAACAGTGCGTCCGCTGTACAATTTTAAACTCCTACGCTTTGGACCCCTTGTATATTTTACTCTGTTCATAGCGGATGGTCAATTGGTCATGTGTTGTGCACACTTGATTGAAATTTAAAATTCACAACTAATGACTAAAAGTCATACGCTGTTTTTGACCACTGTTTCCAAAGAGGATGAACAATTATTCATATGTTGTGGACACTTTGAAAAATTGTTATGTTGTTTACAATGAATGAACATTTGTTCATATGCTGTGTACACTTAATTGATTTCAAAACTTTCACAACGGATGACTTATTGTCATGCGCTGTGGAACCCCTTGTGTGATTGTGTAAATGTTTACAGCATATGATTATCTGAGTGCATACGCTGTATACACAGCACTGTTTCAACAACGGATGACTAATGCCTGTCATACACTGTGAGATGGTATTGTATTCACAGCGGATGTTTTAGAAACATCATCCGCTATAAACACTTGGTGTATTTTGAGTGTAGATGATTTACTGTAGTTACAGCGGATGTATGCTTGTATGTCCGCTGTGTCAATAGTTGACAAATTGTTTTTAAAAATTTTGAAAAATCTTGATTAATTTTCTTCCAAAGAAAATGTTGTTTGTTTTTCAAAATTTGAATGTTTGTTAAAATTTTATAATTTTAACATAATAAATGTATGGATGCTAAAATGTCACTCACAAGCAATATTATGCATGTATATGTGTCAAACTGCTGTGTTGGATTGCTGGTTTGACATGGCTTTTTTTAAAACTCAAATTTAATATTTCAAGTGCTGGTTTGCCTTCTAAGTATCTAGATTCTCATTACTGCATTGATGTGTGATTCTTTTGGATCCGCCTGGTATTTGGCACACATGTAAACTGCATACATGATGTCTGGTACATAGACTTAATCTCTTACCTTCAGTCTATGGGAGTAACTCTTGAGAAAAAAGATATTATAAGAAAGTTCATGAATGCACTTCCTCATGAATGGACATTTTACTGTGTCTCAATCAAAAACTCTCACCATGACTAAACTGTATGGAATCCTTGATGGATACCGTATGGAGATGGAAACTCAGAAAGGCCTTCAGATGATTAGAAGCTCAGAACTTCCTGTCATCAATGGTCTACATGCTGCTGAAGGTTCAAGAACTCCCCAGCCCTAGTTGTAGCTAAACTACCCCCAATAGCCATCATTTTCTACTGGACCCTGCATCATATTTCCTAAGACACCCAGGTCTCAACAAGCTCAACAAAATCCTTTTCATGATAATTGTGCTTTTGTTTTAGGAAATAAACACTCTAGAGATTTTCAATTTTGTTTTGATGATCTCCAGTGTTTCAGCCCAGATGATGTGGAGTACATGGACATAGTCCAACATATGGCTATTTTTACCTAAAGAGCATAGAAGTTCTTTAAAAGAACCGGAAGGCAATTCCCTTAGAACCCAACCAACAGCAAATTTGGGTTTGACAAATCAAAGGCTAAGTGTTACAACTACAATCAACTTAGTCACTTTGCAAGGAATGTAAGGCTCCTAAATCCAATCCTAGAGCTCCTCAGGCCTCCCAACATCCTGCTACCCCAAAATCTGCTGCCAAGTCAAATGAACAATAAACTTCAGCTGTTGCTCAAGAAGTTGATTGAAGCTTTATGATGCAAGATGTCACTCCTGCTCAAGCTCTCGTGGCTGGAACTGAAGACAGTAAGGTATATGAACATCTCTGTACTCCAGCTTGTATTGCTAAGGTTAAAATGTATCAAGGCTATAATATGGATGTTAAATCTGATATTGAATCCTTAAATATATTAAAATTTGATTTTAAGAGAGCAGAATCTGACTACAAACTCAAAATTGAAGAGTTAGAGAAAACTATATCCTCTTTAAAACATGAACACTCACACTACCGGGTTCAAATAAAGAATTTAATCCCAAGTTAACTAAGGGTCAAGCCTAGCTAGTAATATCTGAGGCTAAAGCAAAGAAGTATGCCATTGAATAGCATAACTTCAACACCATAACTATATCATCCTCCCACTCAAAGGAGTGTTATCAAAACAAAAGTTGGTTGGGAACCAATGAAAATGCTCCACCACACTTCTATGTGTATGTTAGACAACCAAGATGTGGTACTGATGAGCAACAGTTTCCAACTCCTGAGCCACAACTCAATGAGCAAAAGAATGATTCAACAATGGTGACCACCATAGAGAAGTATAAGGTAGAAAACCTCAGGGCAATGATGAGTCAGGGCAGCAAGGAAAACTACCAAGAAGATGGCTGAGTCAAAGTTGAAAATAGACCTAAAGGAAAATGGTGTATTAATCTGATCCAAGGTTGAAAATAGACCCAAAGTTGAAAGTGGTTGGAAACTCTGATCCAGGATAGATGTGTAGTACCAACACTCCTATCCAGCTGAAGGATCAGAAATTAAAAGGGAAGACTGTTGAAGATGAAAAAAAGTGCAAGAAACAGCAGTCCCCATGCCCCATCAAGAATAACATTGAGTGCATAATGTGTGGTCTGCATAACCACATGGCTAAAGACTGCTACTACAATCCAGCAAGCACACATTATGCAAACAATGTTAAGAAAGAAGGAGTCAAGGATGGTTTTGCATTTGGACCTTACCATATGGTTCAAGTGTCAAGAAAAGGAAAGCTTGTTTCCGAAGCAAAGTTGCTTTCGAAAGAAGCACATTCTTCCAAAAGGAAAATAGCTTCAGAGGACAAGTCAATGAGAAAACCAAGAAACAAAAGAAATATTCTGAAACCTTCCGAGCAGAAGACTTCTTTGGAAGAAAAGGTGGTGAGATTTTCTTCTAATAAGAAATAAGCCTCAGAAGCAAGTAATGATGCTCAAGCCTCCACAGGCTCATCTACATAGATCAACCATGAGATGGAATGGAAGATCAGAAAAGATGCTACAGTCCAAACCTCTTCTTCACAAACCATAATTGAACCCCCATGCATACATTTTGGTTCAATTATCTCATCTACATTCGAAGAGCCCAAGACCAATAAGGCTTGGGCTTCCAATAGTAACCAATCATTTCACCTTATGTGCAGGGACATCCACATGGCAAAAATGGAAATGTTTGAATTTTAGACATTGGATGCTCTAGGCACATTACATGGAACTGATCTCTCCTTCAACAGTTTGAACACTTTGATGGAGGTCTTATTTAGTTTGGAGGTGAAGCCGGAGGATACATTTCTGGTAGAGGTAGTGTATCCAATGGTTAGTTGAAAGTTGACAAAGTAAACTTTGTCAAACAGCTTGAACACAATCTTTTAAGTGTTTCTCAATTCTAGAACCAAAAGCATTAGATGCTTTTTACAGAACATGAGTGCATTATCCTCAAACCCGGGATGACAATTCCTCAGTAATTGGTGCTTCTTATATCTCCCAGGAAAGGGGATATGTACAAACTGGATATGAACAATGCTTCCCCACTAGATGAAGTATCATGCTTTCTTTCCAAAGCTAATGGTGATGAGTCAACTCTGTGGCATAAAAGAATGTGTCATGTTAATTTTCAAACCATGAACAAATTGGTCAAAAGTAACTTGGTACATGGTGTGCCTAAAAAGGAATTTTTCTGTAGAGATAACTGTGTTGCTTGTCTGAAAGGGAAGCAACACAAGGTATCTCATAAATCAAAAGAAGTTAACTTTATCACCACTCCATTACACTTATTGCACATGGATCTATTTTTTCTCACATGTATAATAAGCATTGAAAGAAAATCATATTGCCTTGTGATTGTTGATGATTTTACAAGATTTACATGGGTATTCTTTTTAAGGACTAAAGATGAAACTACTAAAACTTTAAAATCTTTTATTCTTTAAATAGAAAATCAAGTTGATCATAAGGTAAAAATTATCAGAAGTGATCAAGCGACTGAGTTTAAGAAACAAGTTCTTGACTCATTCTGTAACTCAAAATGGATTGCCAGACAATATAATGCTCCTAGAACTCTTCAACAAAATGGTGTTGCTGCGAGGAGAAATAGGACACTTATTGAGACTGCAAGAACTACGTTAGCTGATTCAAAGCTGCCTCTAACTTTCTGGGCAAAGGCAGTTAGCACTGCATGCTATGTATAGAGCAGGGTTCTTATTGTTAAGCCCCATGGAAAAATCCCTTATGAGCTATGGAACAAGAGGCCACCATTCATTGCCATTCTTAGGTCATTTGGCAGCAAGTGTGCCATACTTAACACAAAAGATAATTTGGCAAAATTTGCTGAAAAATCGAATGATGCTATCTTTGTTGGATATTCCTTAAACTCTATTGCTTATAGAGTATATAACATCAAAAATCAATAATTTAAGGAATCATCTAACATTGTGCTTAATAAGCAGACTCCTTGTGCTAAGGGCAATGGCCCTGATTACATTTTTAACTTAGAATTATTTCCAAAATATGCTAAACCATCTTGTGAGAATGTGTTAGATGGAACAGGAACTCAAAATGACTCATATGATGATCAACCGTTTGAGTTACCCAGACATATTCCAAGTTTTCTAAGAGATCATGAAGATCAAGCTCCCACTACTAAAATTCCTGAAAGCTTAAACATCTCAGGAAACAGTGAAGCTTCAACAAGTTGTCAGCAAACTGAACCTCAAAACTCATCAACTGATAACTCCATCACTCAACACCAATCTAATGAAGATAACAATCTGGAGGAACATGCAACTGTTGATGCTTTTTCATAGCAAAATATCACTGATATTGTCATACATTCATTCAATCAGTCCTCATTGAATAACAGTGAGACAGCAGCTGGAAATAATACTCAAAATCCCGAGCAAAATTTCTCTAACTTGGATCTATGTATACAACTAGATGTTATTCCCAGGCTCAAGATCCATAACACTCATCCAGCTAAAAACATCATTAGGGATGTCTGAAAAGGTGTGAGAACAAGAAGAAAAACTCACCACGAGAATGTTTACTTGTACTCATGCTTTCTTTCTCAAATGGAACCAAAGAAGGTGGAGGAAGCTCTCAAGGACAACAATTGGTTTGAATCAATGCAAGAGGAGTTGCTTCAATTCAAGAGACAAAAGGTATGGAACCTATGTCCACCACCACATGGTCAAGTCCCTATTGGCACTAAGTGGGTGTTCAAAAACAAAAGAGATGATAGAGGTTTGATTATCAAGAACAAGGCAAGACTTGTGGTTCAAGGATACACACAAGAGGAAGGGATAGATTACACTGATGTCTTTGCACCTGTTGCAAAACTTGAGGCTGTGAGAATCCTCCTTGCTTATGCAGCATCCAAGACTTCACAGTTTACCAACTAGATGTCAAATGTGCATTTTTATATGGGGATATCAACAGAGAAGTCTATGTGTGTCAACCACCAGGATTTGAAGACCCACAGCACCCCAACTATGTGTGCAAACATAATAAAGCTTTTTATGGGCTGCACTAGGCACCTAGGCTGTGGTATGAGACACTGTCTCAATTTATTCTTAAGCATGGCTATGAGACAATGGCAATGCAAGAACCAATCATGTGTCTCTACATCAACTGCTGAAGCTGAATACATTGCTGCTGCAAGTTGTTGTGCTTAGCTGCTGTGGTTGAAAATCAGATGTTAGACTATGGTTTCAACTTCATGGAGACTCCTATCCACATAGACAACAAGCACTCCACGACAAAGCACATCGACATCAAGTACCATTTCATTCGAGATATTCATGAGAAATACTTGATCAAACTAGTCAAAGTTAATTGAAATGAATAATATGCTGACTTATTCATCAAAGCTTTTGATGAATAAAGATTTAAGTATTTTATCATAGCTATTGGGATGATAATCATTAACTAGCTCATCTTTTTTGAAAACCTTTTTAATTTTTGTTTTGTTTATGTTGTCTTCATACAATCTAAGCCCTATTACAAAAAGTTTTTCTTCAAAATTTCTAAGTATAAATTCTTTCAAAGAGAAATTTATCCTCGGAAGATATCTTTATAGACCTTCCGAATACAAATTCCTCTACGTAAGTATTCACTTATTAAATTTATCATATAAAGAGAAACTTTATAGACCTTCCGAAGAGTTTTGAGCCTCGGAAGAAACTTTATCATATATCGTATTTACTTCTAAAGCTTATTAAACTTCTTCTTTCGGAAAACCATTTTACTCTCGGAAGCAAATTTTTCTATGTGATATAATTTGCATTCGGAAGTAAAAATAGCTTCGAAAGACAATACTGAGAGACCTAACAGCTTTCTCTATGAAGCAATTTTACTCTCGGAAGAAAACTTTACTGTGTAACGGAAATATTTGGGCCTCACTTTATAAAAAAGTAAGATTTTACTCATGATTGTCGGAATATTTTAAGTGATCCTTAAGTTACCGCCACTGTCAAATAAAACCTAAGCTGTCCTTTCACCTTATCGGTTTTATCTTCTACCCCCCATTTAAAACTTCCGACTTTCTTTCCTTAATTTCTTTACCTTCACAAAAGCCGCAAATTTCCACTATCTTCTTACTCTCTCTCAAATTCCATCAATCCCACAGTACTTTCACAAACAATGGCGTTGAATCCTCAACATAACCAAGTCGCAATCCTTGATTCTTCTAATGATGCCATCTTTTCCCCAATAATCCAATTTCTAACACAATCGACATAATTCACCGCAGGATCTTGTTATCAATGAAAACACCATAGGGAGCATCTGGAGCTTCATGAAAAAGGCGCCCCTACTAAATTTAACAAGTCTGCTTTGGAGGACACTTACACTCAAATGGGCTACAGTGGTGATGTGAGCAAGTAAACTGTATACAAGTTCAACTTTTCCTACAGCTAGAAGTTCTTGCTGCACATCATTCACAACAGTCTCTCCAACAATTCAGGGGGATGGGATCAAATCCCATACGATTTGAGCTCCCTAATCCGTTGGTTGGTCAAAGGTGTCCGATTCAATTACTCAAGGTTTGTGCTAAATAACCTCAGACGTAACCTCAACAGGGATCCATTTTACATGTATCCCAGGTTTATTCTACATATTAACAACTGTGAGCTGGACCAGGATCAACTTCAATGTGAAGATATCCTTCTTGTTCCTCACATGAGGCCGGGCATCTTTAAAACACTAAAGAAGGTGTCAACCAACTTCACGGGAAGATTCAGTGATCTTCTTCATAGTATGCTTGGGCCAACGGCTCCTGGTGAAATCTCTGCAGACCCAGCAGGTGATGAACCCATACTAGACATCACCATTTCAATGCAAATCATTACTTCCCACCCAATCTGATTCACCTATACAAGACGCCCCAAACGAACCCCAAGTTCCCTCTATTCAAACCAAAAAGGCTAGAGTGGAACTCAAGGCTCCCACTCAGCAAGAGGTCCAACCATCCTCCACCGTTGACCTCAATATCAGTATTGAGCCTCCTCAGTCTCAACCGGATGAGCCCACAACCCTAGCTGGAAGCCCTCAGGGTGAGTCTCAACACTCTCCTGAGCAGCCAATAAGAGACAGTCAAATCACTAGTTTAGCTGCTATTGTAGAGAAACCATGATGTGCTGACCAAGGTCCCAAGTCATTAGGAATAACCTCTGTATCCTTTAGTGACCTATTAACCTGAATTGATGAGCATCTCATGTTTCATCAGGGCTATGATTTTGATCTACTACACCACTCTCCAAATCAATTGAGCCCCAGGGAACCCAGATTTCTAGCTCATATCAGTTATACCAAACTAAGGTGAGTCCCACAGGTGTGGAGGGGACTCATGTAGACTCAGCTGCCATTACTAAAAGTATCTCATTGGACTCTTAGGATAGTGGTAACATCAGTGAGACTGAGTCTACGGCAACCTTGCCACTTGATGCCTCTGAAAGAGACATCAACATGCAAGGGAAACCAGGGTGCCAAGAAACCACATCCGGTGATGATGATGAACCTACTAGGTACGTTATCTCATCTCCCCATGATTCTTCAAAAGAAGATCAAGGAAGTCTGCAACTTACCATCAGAGACCTACTAGTTAAAGTTTTAAACCTAGAATCAAAGGTTAAGACTTTAGAAGATAGGTCTGCCACTCAGCAACTTGAGATTGAAAATCTCAACGCTCATCTAGCCGAGAAACAGATTGAGAAATCTATTAGGCATGTACAAATTTAGGTTTCTTTAAGTTCTTCCTCCAGCTCATCTACTTCTCAAGATAATGCTACCAAAAAGGGGGAGAATGTATAGAAACAAAGACATGAGAAACCCAGCCTCGCTATCTCTTCACTTTACCCCACAGAACAACACTCTGCAGCCACATTCCCTGAACCACCTCCCATTACAAATCAAGTGGATCCAAGGATGCTTATTGGCCTCATAGATTTTTAACCAAATTTCTAATAAGTTCCTCCCTTGAACAATCCTCCCCAGATGTTGCCATTGCCTACTTTAGAGCTGAAAAGCTTTGAAGGTTGAGTGCACTACCTACCTCTAAGAAGGAAGTTGGTCAACCTAAGGTCCTTATTAAACCTGAGATTGACTTTGAAGGGGAAATAAGGACTGATGTCCCAGCAACTGACTTAGTAGGGACAGGTACTGTAGTTCCCATCTTTTTCGAAGCAGAAATTCAAGCTGCTAAGGGAATAGTTGAACTATCATCTTTCTCCGATGACCTGCTCATCATAGAGGCCATTCTTGACTTAGTCTCTAAGATAAACAGTGAGGATGCAAGACCATTTGGAGAGATCAATGCAATAGTTTCATAGGAATGTTTGGAGAGTGAACTTTGAATAACACTTACAAGATGAAATAGGGAACCAGCTAGATAAGAACTAAGAACTTAAAGTGAAAAAACAAAAGCAAAAATGGTTTTCAAGAATGTTGTATATTGCTCTTAAGTTCTATTACATAGTTACAAAGTGATCAAGCGAAGTTCAAAATACAAGACCTGAGAAACTTTATACTACATCCTACAGCCGGCCATACTTTGAAAGCCTGCCAGATACACTGATCTAGACAACAAAATCAATGTAAAGTCAAAAAGGCAGATTGGCTTTTTGACATCTGACTATGATATGCCATAGCTCACATCCTAATGTATTACAAAAATGATAAAAGTACAAAGTAGAAAGTTACAGACACAAAAACCATAATCTATAGTATACTAAACCATGGACCTTTTTACTAACATGTGCAAGTTGGTGAGTTTTCAGAGTGGGAGCTGAAAGTTGGTTAGCTTTCTAAAAAAATAGATCAGAGAAATCATGTCTTCTCTATCCTCAAAAGAAATTAGTCTTCTATCTCGTTGGCTTCAGAAGACTATGTCTTCTAAACTTCAGAAGACTTCATCTTTGGCTTCGAAAGATCTTGGTCTTGGCTTCGAAATATTTTACACTTAGATAGTTTTTCTTAGGAGTAGTGCAAAAACTTCCGAAGTAACTTCTGCAATGCACATACATGCAAGAAGGATGCTTTTTGGCTACTTTGGTTGTTTCAGCCTTTCAAGTATTCCTTACAAACTCCCCCTAGACTGATGCTACCAAAATAGAGCAAGATACTAAGATGTTGACAGTCCTTATTAGGATCAAGACCATGCCTTTCTTCATCAATTGGTCAGGATCCCTCAAACTCTCATAGTATCTTCTCATGTCATAGAGATCATGCAGAGGGAGATCAAACATGTCTTGCTAGAGATAGACATTTTGACCTCCTTGGTCTCTAATGACATACCATCTGTCAGGATTTGCTGCAAAACTGCAGGACAAGATGGATCTTCCAACTGCAAGGGGTTCTGCTTGAATGGAAATTGGTTGATTAGCCTCTTCTTGTTCACCCTCTGGATATTCTCATTCATCCTGTGGAGCAGACGTGGATGCTTTTGACTTCTTATTCTTCTTCTTGTCCCTTCTAATGGCCATTCTTTTCTTCTTTCTATACTTTAACTGAGGAGAATGGCCTACAGCACCAGTTGATCTTTATTTATTCTCCTTAGTTGGGTCCTTTTCCTCCGAATGTTCAGAAGCAGGAGCTTTAGAACCTTGCTGTGGGTTAGAAGATGAAGTGGGCTTAGATGTAGTTTCAGGATCAGGTTGTGTTTTCTCTTGTGGTTTAACCTTCACCTCAACTTCAGTTACAGCTTGACTTGGTAGAGAATGCAAGTCAACAAGCTGACCTCCCTATATCTTCTGCTTGATCCTTCTTATATGCTCATCTATTGTGGATTGAGACATGGTACCAAGTCTCCTTTCGGAGAATGCATACAGCTTCAAGAAGCTCACCATCTTTAGCCTGTCAGCAGACTTTTTTTCTTGTGCTCCGATGGTGGCTCTTGACTTAGTAGCCTCCTCTGTCATTTTCCACTTAAAAGCTTATCTTTGAGTTTGAGCTTCTTCTTCCAGTTGTTTGAGGTACTCAAATTCAACATATTCATATGAGCGAGGGTTGAGAGCTATTCCCTGATAGAGACCTGTGGCACTTAGATAGGTTATCATCTTCTGTCTCTCTTGTTCTTTGCCTATCTGAGTTTGTTCTTGTTATACAGCCACAGTCTTCTTTTCAGGACTTTCTTGAACAGGAGAGAGGGTAGGGGCTTCGTATAGTTTCTTTCATTTCCTTTCTTCTTCGATCTTGAGGAGCAATTTTGCAGCCTCAGCGTCCTTCCTCTCTTTGGACAACTCCCTGTCTGACAGTTCATTTAACTCTACTAAGGGGTGAGAGATGAGTTCATCTATATTGTAGTTCCTTATTCCCAACTCATGATTTAGAGTTGGGAGCGGTGGTTTTTGCACTCACGATTTGGAGGCATTACCTATATGGTACGAAGTGTGTTATATACACGGATCACAAGAGTCTTCAGCATATCTTCGATCAAAAGGAGCTTAACATGAGACAATGTTGATGGGTAGAGTTGATAAATGATTATGATTGTGATATCCGCTATCATTCGGGCAAGGCTAATGTTGTGGGCGATAAGTTGAGCAGGATGGAGAATGATAAGCCTAAGCGTGTTCGCTCTTTGGAGCTGACTATTCATTCGGGACTTGATTCTCAAATCCGAGATGCTCAAGTCAAAGCTTAAAAAGATGAGAATTTGGAAAATGAATGATGGAAAGGCATGGTCAAGGAGTTAGTGCCTAAAACCAATAATGTGATGTAGTTCATGGACTGAATCTGGGTTCCACATATTGGATACCTATGTGAATTAATTTTGGATGAAGCGTATAAATCTAAATATTCAATTCACCCAAGATTGGATAGATGTACAAGGATGTGAAGGAACATTATTTGTGGCCCAATATGAAAGGTGAGATAGCTGCCTATATGGGCAAATGTTTGACTTGTGCAAGAGTGAAGGCTGAATAACAAAAGCTATCAGGACTTCTTCAATAACCCGAAATCCCTCAGTGGAAATGGGAGTGGATAGCAATGGACTTTGTCATGAAGTTACCTGAATGTCTAGTGGTGAAGACAATATTTGGGTAATTATCGACAGATTGACCAAGTCTGCTCATTTCTTACCCATTAAGGAAACGAATCAGATGGAAAAGCTAACCAAAATCTACCTCAAGGAGATGGTATCTCGTCACGGAGTACCGATCTCGATAATCTCCAACAAAGACAGTTGTTTTAGCTCGAGGTTCTGCCAATCCTTACACCAAGCTTTGGGTACTCGTTTGGACATGAGTAATGCCTACCATCTGCAAACAAACAGTCAAAATGAAAGGACTATTCAAATGTTGGAAGATCTGCTACAAGCTTGTGTGATTGACCTTGGAGGAAATTGGGATACTCACCCCCATGGTTGAGTTTACCTACAACAACAATTATCACAGTAGTATCAAAGCAGCTCCGTTTGAAGCTTTATAAGAAAGTGTCGCTCACCGCTTTGCTGGGCGAAAGTTGGAGAGAAGCAACTAACTGGACCTAAGATTATCAAAGAAACTACAAACAAGATCGTTCAAATCAGAAAGAGGTTAGAAGCAGATGTGAGTCGGCAAAAGAGTTCTTTTGATAATCGAAGGAAACCATTAGAATTCCAGGTTGGAGACAAAGTTTATCTGAAGGTCTTGACTTGGAAAGGAGTTGTTCGGTTTGGAAAGCAAGGAAAGCTTAGCCCTCTTTATATCGGACCATTTGAGATCATGGCGCGAGTTGGTTCCGTTGCATATCAATTTAAATTACCTCGTGAGCTTGGTGAAGTACACCATGTGTTCCATGCATCCAATCTGAAGAAGTGTCTTGCTTACGAAGCTTTGGTTATATGACCTAAAGAAGTTTGTATCGATGACAAACTGAATTTCATCGAGGAACCGGTCGAAATTATGGACTGGAGAATTCAAAAACTCAGAAGGAGTCGGGTTAAGTGGGTGAAGGTAAGATGGAACGCTAAACATGGTCCCGAGTTCACTTGGAAACGACAAGACCAGATGAAGCACAAATACCCTCACCTCTTTCCATCTAGATTAGAATCTAGAGCTAAAGCTTAAATTTCGAGATAAAATTTCCTAAACGAGGAGAGATTGTGACATCCCGTGTTTCCAGGTTAATATCCTTACATTAATAAAATGTGACAAAATAATTAAATGCATTATAAGACTAAATTTTATGATAACTAAGGTCATTTAAGGTCTAGCAAAGTCCCTTTGCGCAAAAAGTTTATAATTGGTAATTTTAAGAATTACCGGGTCGAATTGCAAAAAAAAATTTTTAACAAGTGTTGGTGACAATTTGGTTCATTAAATTTAGTCAATATATTTATATTTTTATTATATAATGAATATTAAGTGAAAATATTATTATTCATGAAAAATAATAATTAATATTACTTACGTTGATCGCGTAAAATTAAGACTTTTTAAAAGTTTCCTTGATGGAACGTTAAGTCTGATGCATGCTGTGTTAAACCGTGTATATTTTTATTTTTGACTTTTGGTCACTATTATTAAAGTTGTGAACCCTTGGAAAGTCTCAAATTACTATTTTAATGTTGGATCAAGTAAGGCGGGTGCAACCAAAACAAACACTTAGAACATTTTTGGTGCAACTGATAAAGAACTTCCTAAGGCAAAAGGTGAACTTCCGAAAGTCAAGGCTGAAAGAGCTTCCGAAGAGAAACTCAACTTTCGAAGAGAAAGTCTTCCTTCTTATGAAGTTCAACACTTAGAAGAGTTCAAGACAAAGACTTCTGAAGTATGAAGATCATCAAGCCTCGAAAGAAGTAGACTCTTCCAAAGTATAAGTGGCTTCAGAAGAACTTGTTCTTTCGAAGCCAGTTAACCTTCGGAAGAACCTACTATAAACCAGTGGACATAAGTATGGTCCTTCTGATAGATCCACTGCAATCTCTGATACACTGCATGGCGCTTTCCCACGCCCATGTAGTTGACCATACTTTATTCCACTGTTCATTCCTTATCAGTTTGTATAATTATCAACTTTAGTTGGTGACAAAAGGTAAGTCATGGACATGTCATGACTATCAAATCTTAGATAGTATTTTATCTAGGACACCTTACCTTTAGCAATGTAGTAGTTGCTTTAATTGTAAGTTTCCAGCTGGTATCAAAGTATAACCGGCTGTAGATAGTAAGTATATATAGTTTTTCATTGTAACTCTGTAAACATGCTTGTAAGTGTCTTGTAACTTTGAGTTGAGAAATAATATATACAAGTATCTTGAAAAATATCTTTCTGTGTTTTGCTTACTTTGTATACTATTATCAACTCTTAAGAGATTCTGTTTCATCTAACTGAGTGACTTTGTGAGTTCGAGAGACAATACTTGTGTTGTGTGCTATAAACCGATCCTGCAATTGGTATCAAAGCTTCTTAGGCTCTTGATTGTGAGATCTTACCATCCAAATCAACCTTTTGTTTTTCACTCATAATTTCACTTCACTCAAAATGGACCTCAACCAAAAATCATCAGAAAGTGAAATGGGAATGCTGTCTAAAGCTCCCATCATCACTCCTGAGAACTTCAGATCTTGGAGCAGACGTATTGAAGGTTTCATCAGGTATCAAGACAGCATGATGTGGAAATCTATCACCAATGGTCCTTACAAGTCAAAAGTTGCAGCACCGGCTGGAAATGGTGCTATGATAGAGAAGGATGTTGAAGGCTATTCTGATGAAGACCTCAAGAGAAGCTATGACTGTTCTTATGACTGCAATACCCAACTCCATCATGGTGGGATTTAAGCATTGCCAGTCAGCCAAAGAACTCTTTGATGCTTTGACTCAGATGTATGCCGGCTCCAATGACTCCAAGAAAGATTCCCTGAAGCAACAGTTTGAAAACTTTACTTATATTGCTGGAGAGACCCTTAGCCAGCAATACTTCAGGTATATGGATCTTATTCATCACTTCAGTCTATGGGAGTGAATCTTGAGATGAGAGATCTCTAAAGAAAGTTCATGAGTGCACTTCCAAATGAGTGGACTTTTTACTATGTCTCTATAAAGAGGACAGAAAACTTAAACTCTCTAACAATGACTGAACTATATGCCATCCTTGATGGATACCGTGTAGAGATGGAGAACAAGAGAGGCAACCAGGTGAGCAGACCCTCAAGTCATCCTGCTAGCAACGCTTTACTGGTTGCTGAAGGATCAAGAACCCCTCAACCTCAGCAGTACCTGACTTACTCCTAGCAGCCATCCTCTTCTTCTGGGCCATACATTACCTTTCCTGAGACTTCAAGGTCTCAACAGGCTCAGTCAAGTCATTTCCAGGACAGCTGTGCCTTTGTCTCAGGAAATGGGCATTCCAGTGATTTTCAGTTCTGCTTTGATGATCTGGAATGTTTTAGCCCAGAGGATGTTGAATACATGGATATTGTCCAACAGATGGCTCTGTTAACTTATAGGGCAAAGAAGTTCTTTAAGAGAACTAGAAGGCAATTCCCCCAAAACCCAACCAACAGCAAGTTCGGTTTTGACAAAACAAATGCCAAATGTTACAACTGTAACCAACTTGGCCACTTTGCTAGGGAATGCAAGGCTCCCAAGTACAATCCGGGAACCTCTCAAGCCTCCACACATCCCTCCACACCTAAAGCCATCGGGAAGTCAACTGAACAACACACAGCTGCTGTTGCTCAAGAGGTGGACTGGAGCTTCATGGTGCAAGATGTGACTCCTGCTCAAGCATTGATGGCTGGAACTGATGACAGCAAGGTATTTGAACATCTCTGTACTCGAGCTTGCATTGCTAAAGTTAAATTGTATGAGGACTACAATATGGAAATTAAATCTAATATTGAGTCTTTGAGTATCCTTAAAAGTGATTTTAAAAGGGCTGAATCTGACCATAGAATGAAAAATGAAGAATTGGAGAAAACTGTGTCTTTTTTAAAACATGAGCATACCAATTATTAGACTCAAATCAAAGATTTAATCTCCAAATTGAGTGAGACTCAAGCCCAGCTAATCACAGCTGAGGCACGAGCCAGGAAGCATGCTATCTCTGAGCAAGATTTCCAAGCCATTCTTGCATCAACCTCCCACTCAAAAACTTGTTATCAAAACAAAGGTGGGTTGGGAACCAATGAAATTGCTCCACCATACTCTTATGAGTCTATCAGACAACCAAGATGTGGGACTGAAGAGCAAGAGGTTCTAACTGCTGACCCACCACCTCATGAGTTGAAGAGTGATGCAACTATGGACACCATCATAGGGAAGGATAAGGTAAATCAACCCATTCCTACCAATGATGATCAAACCCTGACAACCAAAGCCAGAAGAAACAGGGCTAAGGCAGCCAGAAAAACTGCCAAGAAAGTGGCTAAATCCAAGATGAAGATAGACCCAAAACAAATGGGTGTGTTCATTTCAACAGGGTTCCAGGTGGCTGGAAATTGTGATCCTGGAAAGGAGTGTAATACTAGCACTCTTGTCCAGCTAAACGATCAGAAGTTGAAGCGGAAGACTATCGATGAAGACAAGAAGAGCAAGAAACAACAGTCGTCACATCCCCCAAAGGTTAACGTTGCATGCATAATGTGTGGTCTGTAAAACCATATGGCTAAAGATTGTTACTACAATCCTGCAAGCACGCATTATGCAAATAATGTTAAGAAACAAGGAGTCAAGGAAGGCTTCACATTTGGACCCTATCACATGGTTCAAGTGATGAGGAAAGGAAAGCTTGTTTCCGAAGCAAAGTTGCTTTTAGAAGAAACTCATTCTTCCGAAGGGAAAATAGCTTCGGAAGAAAAGGCTAAGAAAATTCAAAGGAACAAAAGAGCTCCTTTGAAACCTTTGGAAAAGAAGACTGCTTCGGAAGAAGAGGTGAAGAAAGCTTCTTCTGAGAACAAAGAAGCTTCGAAAGTATGCCATGCTGCCCAAGCTTCATCAAGCTCATCTATATTGATCAGGCAAGGAATGGATTGGAAGATCAAACAAGATGCTGCAGCCCAAACCTCCTCTTCACAAACATCTATTGAATCCCCATGCACACATTTTAGTTCAATTAAATCCTCATCATTGGAAAAGCCCAAGACCATTAAGGCTTGGGTTTCCAATAAAAACTAACTTTTTCACCTTATGTGCAGGGACATCTACATGATAAAAATGACATTGTATGGATTGTAGATAGTGGATGCTCCAGGCACATGACAGGGAACAGATCTCTTATTCAACAATTTCAACATTTTGATAGAGGTCCTGTTCAATTTGGTGGTGAGGCTGGAGGATACATTTGTAGCAGAGGAAGTGTATCCAACGGCAAGTTAATAATCGACAAAGTAAACTTTGTCAAACAGCTTGAACACAATCTTTTGAGTGTTTCTCAGTTTTGTGATCAAAAGCACCAAATGCTTTTCACAGAACATGAGTGCATTATCCTCAAACCTGAGATGACAATTCCTCAGGAATTGGTGATTCTTAGATCTCCCAGACAAGGGGATATGTACAAGCTGGATATGAACAATACTTCCCCATTAGGTGAAGTGTCATGCTTTCTTTCCAAAGCTGATGGTGATGAGTTGACTTTATGGCATAAACGAATGTGTCATGTAAATTTTAAAATCATGAATAAATTGGTTAAAAACAACTTGGTACATGGTTTGCCTAAAAAGAAATTTATTAGCAAAGATAACTGTGTTGCATGTCTGAAAGGAAAGCAACACAGAGCATCTTATAAATCCAAAATAGTTAACTCTATCACCACTCCATTACCCATGGATCTTTTTGGCCCCACAAGTATAATGAGCATTGGAAGAAATCATACTGCCTTGTGATCGTTGATGATTTTACTTGGGTATTTTTTTTGAGAACTAAAGATAAACTGCTGAAACCTTAAAATCTTTTATTCTTAAAATTGAAAATAAAATTGATCACAAGGTTAAGATCATAAGAAGTGATCAAGGGACTGAGTTTAAGAATCAAGTTCTTGACTCATTGTGTAACTCAAAAGGGATTGCCAGACAATATAGTGCTCCTAGAACTCCTCAACAAAATGGTGTTGCTGAGAGGAGGAATACGACACTTATTGAGGCTGCTCGAACTATGTTAGCTGATTCAAAACTGCCTCTAACATTCTGGGCAGAGGCAGTCAGCACTGCATGCTATGTGCAGAACAGAGTTCTTGTTGTTAAGCCATATGGAAAGACCCCTTATGAGCTATGGAACAAGTGGCCGCCGTTCATTGGCTTTCTCAAGTCCTTTGGCAGTAGCAGGTGTACCATACTTAACACAAAGGACAATTTGGCAAAATTTGCTGAAAATTCGGATGATGCTATCTTTGTTGGATACTCCTCCAACTCTATTGCCTATAGAGTTTACAACATTAAAAATCAACAATTTGAGGAATCATCCAACATTGTTGTTAATGAGCACACTCCTTGTGTTAAGGGGAATGGACCTAATCATATCTTTGATTTAGAATTGTTTCCAAACTATTCTAAACCTTCTTGTGAGAATGTTTCAACTGGAATAGGTACTCAAAGTGATTCTAATGATGATCAACTGTTTGAGTTACCCAGACCTCTTCCAAGTTCTCCAAGAAATGCTGAAAATCAAGCTCCCTCAATTAGAAGATCTGATAGCATATCTATCTCAAGAACTAGTGGAGTTTCATCAAGTTGTCAACAAAGTGAGCCTCAAAACTCATCCAGTGACAATGAACAACACCAAGATGATGAAAGTAGCATTTTGAAGGAACAAGCAACTATTGATGCTGCTTCACAGCCAACTAATATTGATGCTGTCTTGTGACATCCCGTGTTTCCAGGTCAATATCCGTACGTTAATAAAATGTGACAAAATATTTAAATGCATTATAAGACTTAATTTTATGATAATTAAGGTTATTTAAGGTCTAGCAAAGCCCTTTGGTGATTAAAGTTTATAATTGGTAATTTTGAGAATTACCCGGTCGCGTAGCGATAAAACGTTTAACGAACGTTGGTGGTAATTCGGTTAATTAAATTTGGTCATTATATTTTGATTTTTATAATATAATGAGTCTTAAGTGAAAATATTATTAGTCATGAAAAATAATAATTAATTTTATTTGCCTTGATCACGTAATATTAAGACTTTTTAAAAGTTGCCTTGATGCAACGTTCAGTCGGATGCTTGCTGTGTTAAACCGTGTGTATTTTTATTTTTGACTTTTGATCACTATTATTTATGTTGGGAACCTTTGGAAAGTCTAAAAGTAATATTTTGAATATATAGAAAATTTTCGCGTAAAAACCCGAACGTTTAAAATTTTTACAAAAAATTTAACGAGACCGACACCCGCCTTACATCCGGTGGTATCTCACTTGGAGATCCACCAGCCATATTATTAATTTAATGACATGATTAACTCACCTTAACCATACTTAAACATTTCTATATATACAACCCAACACTCCACCTTTTACACACACTCAACCTCACCTTTCTCTCACTAGAATTCACCTACACACTCTCCTCTTCCTTCTCTCTAAAACTCACGGCTGGAACCATCAAGAACACCCCTTTTTTCTTTGATTTTGATCATCCAAAGCTTGTTTAAAGCATCAAAAATCTGATTTCAAGGATCCCTTAGTGAGTTGGTGCAAGAATTTTGCATAAATCCAACTCCAAGGAGAAGAAATCATCTATAGTTCATGAAGTTGTTCATCTTTTGGTAAGCTATGTTTTCTTTAAAAATCACATGCAACAAGATTTTTGGATGATTGTTGCAAGCTTTGTTTACTAACAACTAGATTTTCTTGAAATCCAAGGTTCCAACAAAGGTTTTTGAGTTTAAAAAGAATGTATATGTGTGTGTGTGTGAACCGTGAGTGTGTATGTGTGTGTGTGTTTGATGTTGAAGATTTTGTGTTTTGATAATCTTTGTTTATTTTGATGATTTCTCTTGCATGCAAGATGATCAAACTTTGATTTGTGGTTATGAACATCATAAGAAACCCATCTCCAAAGGAGATTATCAAAAATAATGAAAATAGGTTATACATGCATGTAGTCATGGATGATGTTCTTGAACCCATTTTGCTCTTTGATTTCTTAAAGGATTTAGATGATCCATGAATAATGGTGATCATGGTCTGAAGTCTTTTGGTTTTTAAGTATGTTTTGTTGAAATAAAAACTAAGAACACAAGATAAAATCAATGATTTGGACTATGTATGTATGTATAAAATCGTGTATGTGTAGGTATATATGGTTTACACATTTGTTTTTGATTTGTTCTTCACTTATAAGTTTAGAAATGATTGAAATGATCCATGTATATGGTGATCATGATCTGGAGATTTTGAAGTTTTCATTCAAATTTGACTTAAAGAAAAGATAAAAATAAATTAAAATTAAAGCTACTTGAGTGAAGATGGGACATGACTACTAGTAGTCATGTCATAAAATTTAAAAGCAAACAAGATAAGAATCTTGTAAGATCTGGAATAATAAGTTAAAAACATTTTAAAAATAAGTTAAAAGTAAGTAATCATACTAAAAATAAAGGTTTTGATAATTGGTTTTAATCACGTAAACGTTTTACGTTTAAAAACGGTGTTTTCGGGTCTAAAATCATTATTTTTACACAAGTCCGGTTTCGGACAGAAAGTAACATTGTGTTTTAAGTTAAAAACTTATGTTTTTAAGTATATAACAAATCCATAACAAGCAAGGTCTTCGGTGATGACTTTATACGCACGAAAAAGCCGAAAACCGACAATTTCGGGTTAAAAATAACGGACTGTTTGAAACTGATTTTTAACAAAAATATTTCAGAATGTTTTTGATATAAAAGGTTCATTTTAAAACAAATACAATGGTCATAAGGTATATACAAGTTGATGTACGGTTTATGGGCATAACACCAGACGATTTCAGCGTAAAATCACTGTATATGGACAAAATTTGGGATTAACGTAATAGAACATATTTTTATAATAAAACTTGTCTAAAAATGATTTTATATATGTTTTAGTACTGAAAATAAAGTTATGTGTTATAAATATTAATTAATAAAGAATTTATAATAAAGGGTAATAAAATAAGAAATAGAATACTTAACAAAAACAATGTCTTAGATAAAATATGACTATTACTTAACATTTTATTTACTTAATCAATATAATATTTATTTATTTATTCATTTATTATTTATTTATTTATTTATCTATTTATTTCATAACTTAGTGAATATTGGGTTATGTTTTTATAATGATTATGTGCTCATTTTGTGTGTGATATATGCATGTCATTTAAGGGTTATTATTTAATAAACGAATATTTGTCACTTATAATATAAATTATTAATCTAAACCGAAAGACACCAACGGGTATTTTTATAAAGAAATGGATTTCAAGGAAAGTCTAGTAAGTTGGGTAAACAACTTACGTATTAGACTTATTACGTGACAATTAATAGATCCTTTGTGTTTAGGGCGTTAATTGGTCGTTTACTTTCCAGGCTCGATTTTTGCTAGATCATCTCTCGGTCACTTTTGAAGGTGAGTTTTCACAGCCCCTATTTTTAAATAACGTTTTATGTAACTGTTTTGGGGGAAAAACATGCTATAACGATTTTTGTTTATGATATGATTATGGAATAACTGCGTGATCTTTATGATGGCCTTGAGTTGTTTTATTATTTGCGCATAGCTGCCCTCTTACATAATCATTAACCCTTGGAGGGCCACAGGATATATTGGTAGATCTATTGGGTTTGACAACCGCCCCTCAGGATCGGTTGCCACCGGTCCGGTACAGAGGGAATATATGTTGAAAGGATTTGAGGGACATTGTGTCTTGGTTTGATTATGGGGCTCTTGGTTGCGATCATAGTCAATGGATCTAGCTAGTCAATGACGATCCAGGGGTTGATTCCGGGATAATCATATCGTTGGAAAATGAAAACTTTGTTGATATTGTTATTAACCTGTGAACTCACCAGCTTTTTGCTGACAAACTTTTTGGGCATGTTTTTCAGGAGATTAGGCATGCATGGGAATGAAAAGGGTTTTAACGGCAAACTTATCAATTTTGAATACCACTTTTGGGACCAAATTCCGCTGCTGATTAAAATCTTTTGTTTATGTTTAAAACAATATTATGTTATTACAATTTAAGTTTTAAATTTTAGACTTCTACCCGTTGATGTAATGACATTTTAATATTAATATTTAACGATGGTATTCATGATATGTTTGCTTGATAATTGTTGAAATAATCCAACTTCCGTTATCTCCGTCGCACGCGTGCCTTTCCGGTGCGTTTTTCGGGGTGTGACAGAAGTTGGTATCAGAGCCAACGGTTATAGCGTACTAGAAAATGTTTTTCGAAAATCTAGACTATAACCAAAAATGTTTTTAAGTTAAAACATTTTCATTCCCAAGTGTTCCTTGTCATGCATGCATTAAATTAATGATGTTTCTACTTATTGTTCATTAAAATGAATCAAGTATAGATGCCAATAGTTAGAAAATTTAGTACGGAAATTCTCCTGTTGCAGATGCCTACTCAAACTCCGTTCATTCTGATCCATGACTCCAATAGTGATCACGAGGATCCTATGTTTTCTCTTCCCCCTATCACACCCTTGGAGATTTATCACTACCCATTTGCGCCTAAATGGGAGCCTACTTCCGAGTATGGGAATGGTTGGATTTGGGCATCTGATGATGAGAGTCCTCCTGCCGTTGGTGAGCCTGTTCCTGACATTCCTGAGCATGTCCCTGAGATTTGCTTTGTCTACTCGAGGAAGAAGAAGAGGGTGCCGAAGATAGTTACTGATGATAGTACAAGTGAGATGCCAGATGAGACTGAGCCCAAGAGGGCTAGAGTGCAGGACGAGCAGTGGGATTGGTTGACTAGACGAGTACAGGAGTGGGCTAATGAGGGTGGTGTGCCCTCTACGTTTGAGGTTGGCGAGTCATCCTCAGCTCGTCGAGACCTACCACTGATCGATGAGCCTGTACATCGCACTCTAGCTACTCTTGCGACCAGATGCATTCACTATGAGCACCAGATCTCATCCTTACAGGGTAAGGCAGGAGTGACAAGCGAGATGTTGCAGGCTATGGATGAAAGGATGATGTCATTTGAGAAGGATAAGGTGATTGAGAACGACATCCTAAACCAGCTACATTTCAAGATTTGTGATTTGGAGACAGGGCTAGCTGAGACGAAAAAGAAGTTGGAGGTTACAGAACTAAAGGTTGAGGCTGCAGAGGCTGGGTTGGTAGCAGCACAGCAGCAGGTGACTTCTCTTGAGGAGCAAGTGAAGGCGGCATTAGGGTTGGCAACGGTTTGCATGATGATGGCTTCTATGGTGGTGCGTGCCGAAGTGATGGCACGATTCTCTCATTAGACTTGTAGGGTCCTTAGATATGTCAGTACTTGGGATATGGGAACAACTAATTTTGTAATGATGTTGATGCTACTGTAAACATCTCTTTTGTGTTGTTCCTGAAATAATGTATTTTGTACTGACTATCCTTCACTCATTAAATCGTTATGATAACTTTTATGAATGTTGTATCGAAATGTTGTGATTATATATCTATTATTATTATCATGCATTTTGATATCATTTCGTGTATGTCGTTTATTCTCTTTTGTTTCATGTATAACAGAAGTTAATTCATGGCACCTAACACGCGAAATATCGCTGGTACTAGAAGTACTAGTTTGCCTACCATTGCTGAAGAGTTAGCACAATTAATATCCCAACATGTCAACACTGCACTCGAGCAACATGACGCAAATGCTGAGCGTGGTAGAAGACGTAGCACCATGGGTGGTTCTAGTGAAGGCACTTCTACTGGAAATCCCTCTGGGAGTCAAGCTCAGGGTTGTACCTACAAGACATTCCAAGCTTGTAATCCACGAATCTCTATGGGAGCTGAAGGTCCTCTTGACATCATTAGATGGATTGAAAAGATGGAATCAGTGATGGCAATTAGCAACTGTTCTGCTGATCAGCGAGTGAAGTATGCCACATGTTCATTCCAAGATGAAGCTTTGAGTTGGTGGAATTCGCAGGTTCAAAACCTAGGAGAGGAAGCTGCATTTGGTCTCTCTTGGAACCAGTTAAAGGAGATGTTGCTTAAGGAGTACTGTCCTTGCAATGAGCTCCAAAAGATCAAGACTGAATTTTGGAATCTGACTATGGAAGGTGCAGAAGTCAGAGCCTATACATACAGGTTTAACGATCTGGCAAGACTTGTGCCTCGAATGGTGACTCCTGACTACGTCAGAATTGAGAGATATATTTGGGGATTGGCACCCCAGATCAGAGGCATGGTTACGCCATCAAACCCTACCAAAATGCAGAGCGCAGTGGCACTAGCCAATTCATTGACTAATGATGCTATTCGGAGAGGTGTGCTTGTCAAGAAAGGGGATACTGGTAAAAAGCCCATTGAAAAAGAAAGAAAAGTTGTGGAGACTGACAAGAGAATCATGGAGAATAAAAGGAAGTGGACTGGAAATTTCAAGAGCTGATCTGGCAATCAGAAGAATCAAAGGGTTGGGTCAGGAAAGATGTATGCTACTAACTTGCCAGAGGCAAAGAGGCAAGCTGGTGCACAGCCAAAGTGTAGTAAGTGTAATCTTCATCATGGTGGTAACTGCAATGTGAATGTGTGTTCAAGGTGTAACAAGTATGGGCATCAAGCTCAAACTTGTCGAGTAAGATTGGTTGAGAAGCCTGAGAGAACTGGGCAAAGATGTTATGAATGTGGAGTTGAAGGTCATTACAAGAGGGATTGCCCCAAGCTGAAAGGATCAAATGCAAGGGGCAGGGCGTTTCAGATGAACGCCAAGGAGGCAAGACTGGAACCGTCCATCGTCACTGGTACGTTCCTTGTCAACAACCATTTCGCATCTATATTATTTGATACTGGAGCCGATATGAGTTTTGTGTCAAAGAACTTTGAACCATTACTTGGCCTTAAATCTAGTAAATTAGATAAAAAATATATTGTCGAGCTAGCCAACGGAAAGATAATTGAGGCATGAAATGTAGTTAGAGGGTTACTATGCAATTAGAGGGCCATTCTTTTAACATCGACCTCCTACCCATTGCGCTTGGTAGTTTCGATATCATCGTGGGCATGGATTGGTTGTCAAAGCATCATGCTGAGATGGTGTGCTACAAGAAGATTATTCGTCTCCCTATTCCAAGTGGTGGAACTTTGTCTATCCAAGGAGATCAAAGGAAGCCTACCATGAAGATTGTGAATGTAATGAAGGCTTGCAAGTATCTACGAGAAGGGTATCCAGCGTTTCTTGCCAAGGCAGTAGATACTAAGAGTGAGGAGCGAAAGCTTGAGGATATACCGATAGTGCGAGACTGTCTAGATGTCTTCCTTGATGATCTACCTGGATTACCTCCTTCTAGATAAGTTGAATTCCGGATCAATTTGGTACCTGGAGCTGCTCCTGTTGCCCCATCAGCATATCGATTAGCGCCTTCAGAGATGCAAGAATTATCCAAGCAATTGGAAGAATTGTTGGATAAAGGATTTATAAGACCAAGCTTCTCACCATGGGGAGCACCAGTCTTATTTGTCAAAAAGAAAGATGGGTCATTTAGAATGTGCATTGATTACCGAGAGTTGAACAAACTAACTATCAAGAATCGATACCCATTGCCAAGAATCGATGATCTGCTTGATCAGCTTCAAGGATCTAGCTTCTACTCAAAGATCGATCTGCGTTCAGGTTATCATCAGCTATTGATAGCCGAGGAAGATGTTCCAAAGACAGCATTCAGAACCCGTTACGACCATTACGAGTTTCTGGTTATGCCATTTGGTCTGACAAATGCGCCTTCTGTGTTTATGAATCTTATAAGTAGAGTATGCAAACCTTACTTAGATAAGTTTGTAATAGTATTTATCGATGATATACTAGTCTATTCGAGAACCAAGAAAGATCATGAACAGCATCTGAAGATCATCTTGGAGACGTTGAGAAAAGAGAAGCTGTATGCAAAGTTCTCAAAGTGCGAATTCTGGATTCGAGAGGTTCATTTTCTCGGACATGTCGTTGATGAGAAAGGCATACATGTAGCTCCGGCTAAGATTGAAGCAATCAAGAACTGGGAGGCACCCAAGTCCCCGACCGAGGTGCGTCAGTTTCTTGGATTGGCTGGTTATTATCAGAGATTTATTCAAAATTTCTCGAAGTTAGCACAGCCGTTGATGCTGTTGACTCAGAAGGATAGAAAGTATGACTGGACTGATAAGCAAGAGGCAGCATTTCAGTTACTAAAGCAGAAGTTATGTAGTGCTCCTATTCTATCTCTTCCTGAAGGAACAGAAGGGTTTGTTGTGTATTGTGATGCGTCCCGTTTAGGTCTTGGTTGTGTGTTGATGCAGAAAGATAAGGTCATAGCCTATGCATCCAGACAATTAAAAGTGCATGAGAAGAACTATACTACTCACGACTTAGAGTTGGGAGCAGTGATTTTTGCACTCAAAATTTGGAGACATTATCTATACGGTACGAAATGTGTTATTTACATGGATCACAAGAGTCTTCAGCATATCTTCGATCAAAAGGAACTTAACATGAGACAATGTCGATGGGTAGAGTTGTTAAACGATTATGACTGTGAGATCCGCTGTCATCCGGGCAAGGCTAATGATGTGGCCGATGCGTTGAGTAGGAAGGATAATGATAAGCCTAAGCGTGTTCGCGCTTTGGAGCTGACTATTCATTCGGGTCTTGATACTCAAATTCTAGATGCTCAAGTCGAAGCTTTGAAAGATGAGAATTTAAAGAATGAAGGATTGAAAGGCATGGTCAAGGAGTTAGAGCCTAAAACCAATAATGTGATGTACTTCATGGACCGAATCTGGGTTCCACGTTTTGGAAACCTACGTGAATTAATTATGGATGAAGCCCATAAATCCAAATATTCAATTCACCCCGGATCGGATAAGATGTATAAGGATGTGAAGGAACATTATTGGTGGCCCAATATGAAGGGTGATATAGCAGCCTATGTCGGTAAATGCTCGACTTGTGCAAGAGTCAAAGCTGAGTACCAAAAGCCATCAGGACTTCTTCAACAACCAGAGATTTCTCAATGGAAATGGGAGAGGATAGCAATGGACTTTGTGACGAAGTTACCCCGAACGTCAAGTGGTCACGACACTATCTGGGTAATAGTTGACAGATTGACCAAGTCTGCTTATTTCCTACCCATTAAAGAAACCGATCGGATGGAAAAGCTAACCAGAATCTACCTCAAGGAGGTGGTATCTCGTCATGGAGTACTGATCTCGATAATCTCTGACAGAGACAGTCGTTTTACCTCGAGGTTCTGGCAATCCTTACACCAAGCTTTGGGTACTCGTTTGGACATGAGTACTGCCTACCATCCGCAAACAGACGGTCAAAGTGAAAGGACTATTCAAACATTGGAAGATCTACTACGAGCTTGTGTGATTGACTTTGGAGGAAATTGGGATACTCATCTACCCTTGGTTGAGTTTTCCTACAATAATAGTTATCACAGTAGTATCAAAGTTGCTCCGTTTGAAGCTTTGTATGGAAGAAAGTGTCGTTCACCTCTTTGCTGGGCAGAAGTTGGAGAAAAGCAACTGACTGGACCTGAGATTATCCAGGAAACTACGGATAAGATTGTTCAAATCAGAAAGACGTTAGAAGCCGCCGCGAGTCGGCAAAAGAGTTATGCAGATAATCGAAGGAAACCATTGGAATTCCAGGTTGGAGACAAAGTTTATCTGAAGGTCTCGCCCTGGAAAGGAGTTGTTCGGTTTGGAAAGCAAGGAAAGCTTAGCCCCCGTTATATCGGACCATTTGAGATTTTGGCGCGAGTTGGTCCCGTTGCATATCAACTTAAGTTACCTCGTGAGCTTAGTGGAATACACGATGTGTTCCATGTATCCAATCTGAAAAAGTGTCTTGCTGATGATGCTCTAGTTATGCAACCTGAAGAAGTTTGTATCGATGACAAACTAAATTTCACCAAGGAACCAGTTGAGATTATGGACGGGAGGGTTCAGAAACTCAGAAGGAGTCGGGTTAAGTTGGTGAAGGTTAGATGGAACTCTAAGCGTGGTCCCGAGTTCACGTGGGAATGATAGGACCAGATGAAGCGCAAATACCCTCACCTCTTTCTGTCTAAATCAGAATCTGGAGCTAAAGCTCAAATTTCGGGACGAAATTTCCTAAACGAGGGGAGACTGTGACATCCCGTGTTTCCAGGTCAATATCCGTACCTTAATAAAATGTGACAAAATATTTAAATGCATTATAAGACTTAATTTTATGATAATTATGGTTATTTAAGGTCTAGCAAAGCCCTTTGGTGAGTAAAGTTTATAATTGGTAATTTTGAGAATTACCGGGTCGCGTAGCGATAAAACGTTTAACGAACGTTGGTGATAATTCGGTTAATTAAATTTGGTCATTATATTTTGATTTTTATAATATAATGAGTCTTAAGTGAAAATATTATCAGTCATGAAAAATAATAATTAATTATATTTGCCTTGATCGCGTAATATTAAGACTTTTTAAAAGTTGCCTTGATGCAACGTTCAGTCGGATGCTTGCTGTGTTAAACCGTGTGTATTTTTATTTTTGACTTTTGATCACTATTGTTTATGTTGGGAACCTTTGGAAAGTCTAAAAGTAATATTTTGAATATATAGAAAATTTTCGCGTAAAAACCCGAACGTTTAAAATTTTTACAAAAAATTTAACGAGACCGACACCCGCCTTACACCCGGTGGTATCTCACTTGGAGATCCACCAGCCATATAATTAATTTAATGACATGATTAACTCACCTTAACCATACTTAAACATTTATATATATACAACCCAACACTCCACCTTTTACACACACTCAACCTCACCTTTCTCTCACTAGAATTCACCTACACACTCTCCTCTTCCTTCTCTCTAAAACTCACGGCTGGAACCATCAAGAACAGCCCTCTTTTCTTTGATTTTGATCATCCAAAGCTTGTTTAAAGCATCAAAAATCTGATTTCAAGGATCCATTAGTGAGTTGGTGCAATAATTTTGCATAAATCCAACTCTAAGGAGAAGAAATCATCTATAGTTCTTGAAGTTGTTTATCTTTTGGTAAGCTATGTTTTCTTTAAAAATCACATGCAACATAATTTTTGGATGATTGTTGCAAGCTTTGTTTACTAACAACTAGATTTTCTTGAAATCCAAGGTTCCAACAAAGGTTTTTGAGTTTAAAAAGAATGTATATGTGTGTGTGTGTGTGAACCGTGAGTGTGTATGTGTGTGTGTGTGTTTAATGTTGAAGATTTTGTGTTTTGATAATATTTGTTTATTTTGATGATTTCTCTTGCATGCAAGATGATCAAACTTTGATTTGTGGTTATGAACATCATAAGAAACCCATCTCCAAAGGAGATTATCAAAAATAATGAAAATGGGTTATACATGCATGTAGTCATGGATGATGTTCTTGAACCCATTTTGCTCTTTGATTTCTTAAAGGATTGAGATGATCCATGAATAATGGTGATCATGATCTGAAGTCTTTAGGTTTTTAAGTATGTTTTATTGAAATAAAAACTAAGAACACAAGATAAAATCAATGATTTGAACTATGTATGTATGTATAAAATCGTGTATGTGTAGGTATATATGGTTTACACATTTATTCTTGATTTGTTCTTCACTTATAAGTTTAGAAATGATTGAAATGATCCATGTATATGGTGATCATGATGTGGAGATTTTGAAGTTTTCATTCTAATATGACTTAAAGAAAAGATAAAAATAAATTAAAATTAAAGCTACTTGAGTGAAGATGGGACATGACCACTAGTAGTCATGTCATAAAATTTAAAAGCAAACAAGATAAGAATCTTGTAGGATCTAGAACAATAAGTTAAAAACATGATAAAAATAAGTTAAAAGTAAGTAATCATACTAAAAATAAAGGTTTTGATAATTGGTTTTAATCACGTAAACGTTTTACGTTTAAAAACGCGTTAAAAACGGTGTTTTCGGGTCTAAAATCATTATTTTTACACAAGTCCGGTTTTGGACATAAAGTAACATTGTGTTTTAAGTTAAAAACTTATGTTTTTAAGTATATAACAAATCCATAACAAGCAAGGTCTTCGGTGATGACTTTATACGCGCGAAAAAGCCGAAAACCGACAATTTCAGGTTAAAAATAACGGACTGTTTGAAACTGATTTTTAACAAAAATATTTCAGAATGTTTTTGATATAAAAGGTTCATTTTAAAAAAAATACAATGGTCATAAGGTATATACAAGTTGATGTACGGTTTATGCGCATAAAACCAGGTGATTTCAGCGTAAAATCACTGTATATGGACAAAATTTGGGATTAACGTAATAGAACGTATTTTTATAATAAAACTTGTCTAAAAATGATTTTACATATGATTTAGTACTAAAAATAAAGTTATGTGTTATAAATATTAATTAATAAAGAATTTATAATAAAGGGTAATAAAATAAGAAATAGAATACTTAACAAAAAAATGTCTTAGATAAAATATGACTATTACTTAATATTTTATTTACTTAATCAATATAATATTTATTTATTTATTTATTTATTCATTTATTATTTATTTATTTATTTATCTATTTATTTCATAACTTAGTGAATATTGTGTTAAGTTTTTATAATGATTATGTGCTCATTTTGTGTGTGATATATGCATGTCATTTAAGGGTTATTATTTAATAAATGAATATTTGTCACTTATAATATAAATTATTAATCTAAACCGAAAGACACCAACGGGTCTTTTTATAAAGAAATGGATTTCAAGGCAAGTCTAGTAAGTTGGGTAAACAACTTACGTATTAGACTTATTACGTGACAATTAATAGATCCTTTGTGTTTAGGGCGTTAATTGGTCGTTTACTTTCCGGGCTCGATTTTTGCTAGATCATCTCTCGGTCACTTTTGAAGGTGAGTTTTCACAGCCCCTATTTTTAAATAACGTTTTATTTAACTGTTTTGGGGGAAAAACATGCTATAACGATTTTTGTTTATGATATGATTATGGAATAACTGCGTGATCTTTATGATGGCCATGAGTTGTTTTATTATTTGCGCATGGCTGTCCTCTTACATAATCATTAACCCTTGGAGGGCCACATGATATATTGGTAGATCTATTGGGTTTGACAACCGCCCCTCAGGATCGGTTGCCACCGGTCCGGTACAGAGGGAATATATGTTGAAAGGATTTGAGGAACATTGTGTCTTGGTTTGATTATTTGGCTCTTGGTTGCGATCATAGTCAATGGACCTAGCTAGTCATTGACGATCCAGGGGTTGATTCCGGGATAATCATATCGTTGGAAAATGAAAACTTTGTTGATATTGTTATAAACCTATGAACTCACCAGCTTTTTGCTGACAAACTTTTTGCGCATGTTTTTCAGGAGATTAGGCATGCATGGAAATGAAAAGGGTTTTAACGGCAAACTTATCAATTTTGGATACCGCTTTTGGGACCAAATTCCGCTGCTGATTAAAATCTTTTGTTTATGTTTAAAACAATATTATGTTATTACAATTTAAGTTTTAAATTTTAGACTTCTACCCGTTGATGTAATGACATTTTAATATTAATATTTAACGATGGTATTCATGATATGTTTGCTTGATAATTGTTGGAATAATCCAATTTCCGTTATCTCCGTCGCACTCGTGCCCTTTCGGTGCGCTTTTCGGGGTGTGACATGTCTCTCCTTCATTCAATCAGTCCTCATTGAATGAACGTGAGGCATCAGCTGGACCAAGTGATCGGGTTTCTCAGCAACATATTTCCAATTTGGATCTATCCATGCAACTGGATGTAATTCCTAGGATCCGGATTCATAACACTCACCCAGCTGAGAACATCATTGGAGATGTTTCTGAAGGCGTGAGAACAAGGGGACAGACTCACAATGGGAATGTCTGCTTGTACTCATGCTTCTTATCATAGATGGAGCTAAAAAAGGTAGAAGAAGCGTTGAAAGATAGTAGCTGGATTGAATCAATGCAACAGGAATTGCTTCAATTCAAAAGACAAAAGGCTTGGAACCTATGTCCTCTACCATCTGGTCAAGTACCAATAGGCACCGAATGGGTATTCAGGAACAAGAGAGATGATAGAGGCCTGATCATCAAGAACAAAGCAAGACTGGTAGTTCAAGAGTACACGCAAGAAGAGGGAATTGATTACAGTGATGTCTTTGCACTTGTTGCAAGACTTGAAGCAGTAAGGATATTTCTTGCTTATGCAGCATACAAGAACTTTAGTGTCTACCAGCTTGATGTAAAGTGTGCCTTTCTATATGGGAATATAGACAGGGAAGTCTATGTGTGCCAGCCTCCAGGATTTGAAGACCCACAGCATCCCACTTATGTGTGCAAATTGGATAAAGCTCTCTATGGGCTGCACCAAGCACCTAGGTTGTGGTACGAGACTCTGTCTCAGTTTCTCCTGAAGAATGGTTACACCAGAGGTACCATCGAATTCATAAGAAAGTCTGGGAAAGACATTCTGCTCGTACAAGTCTATGTTGATGACATCATATTTGGTTCATCAAATGACCAAATGTGTAAGGACTTTGAGAGCATTATGAAGAAGAAATTTGAAATGAGTTCTATGGGAAAATGGACTTTTTCCTTGGAATTCAAGTAAAATAGAGGAAAGAAGGGTTCTTTATCAATCAATCTAAGTATGTTCAAGACATCTTAGAAATATTTGACATGAAAGATTGAAAGCCAGCGAAGACTCCTATACCCAGAAATCACAATCTTTGTCTTGACTCTGAGGGGGAGGATACTGATCAACATCAATATAGGGCAATCATTGGATCTCTGATGTATCTCACAGCAAGTAGACATGATATCATGTTTGCAACCTGCATCTGTGCAAGATATCAGGCTGCTCCAAAGGTGTCTCATCTAGTTGCTGCCTAGAGAATCCTCAGATATCTTAAAGGAGCACCTACAGTGGGTCTCTGGTATCCAAGAAACAACAACTTTAATCTATATCACTACACTGATAGTGACTATGGTGGCTGCAACATCAACAAGAAATCAACATTAGGAGGATGTCAATTTCTCGGTGGAAGGAAAATTTCATGGCAATGCAAGAAGCAATCCTGTGTCTCAACATCAACTGTTGAAGCTGAATATATTACTGCTGCTAGTTGCTGTGCTCAGCTGCTGTGGATTCAAAACCAGATGTTAGATTATGGATTCAACTTCATGGAGACTCCTATCCACATTGACAACAATAGGCCATTTCTATTACAGAAAATTCAGTCAAGCACTCCAAGACAAAGCAAATTAATATCAGGTATCATTTTATTAGAGATAGTCATGAGAAAAACCTGATTAAACTAATCAAAGTTGATTCAAATGAACAATATGCTAATTTGTTCACCAAGGCATTTGATGAACACAGATTTAAGTATCTTATTACGGCTATTGGGATGATAAACATTGATTAGTGTATCTCATTTGAATAACCTTTTAAAAATTGTGTCTTGTTCTTGTCAATACAATTTAAGCCCTGTTACAAAAAGTTATTCTTCAAAATTTTACTAAGTGAGAGTTCTTCCGAAGAAAACTAACCCTCGGAAGATGTCATACGTATCTTCCGAAGGATAATTCCTCCAAGGTCAATATCATCTTCCGAAGAGCTTTTAGTCTCGGAAGAAGCATTTGATAAATTATCAAATCTACTTCCGAAACTTAATAAGCTTCTTCACTCGGAAGGCCTTCTTACTCTCGGAAGTAAATTGGACAAATTTACCTTCGGCAGTAAGTTTACCTTCGGAAGAAGATTACCTTCAGAAAAGCTTTTACCCTCGGAAAAAAGGTTTACTGTGTAACAAAAATCTTTTGGGCCCCACTCTGAAAAAGGCAAAGATTTTATTAATGATGTCGGAATATTTTAAATGGATTTAACCTTACCGCCATTGTCACATCTTACCCCAAACTGTCATTTCACCTTTTTCTTCCGCCATTCCACCCATTTAAATACTTCCGATCTATCCTTTTAATCTTTTTACAAATTTCACAGCTCTAAGTTTCCTTCATCTCCAGTTTTACTTCCAAAATCAACCTCATTTCCTCTGTAAATTTCCCCAAAAATGGCACTAAACCCTCAGCACAATCAAGTCGCACTCCTTGACTCTTCTAAGGATGCTGACTTTGCCAAAATCATCCACTTCCTTACGCAATCAACCTACTTCACTGCCCTAACCGTCAACCCCATCGTATACTCAAACCAAATGGAAGAGTTCTAGGGAAACAGACAGATTGTAACCCTGAACGAGGAGCGAGTGATCAGGTCAAACATTTGTGGTCAAGAATTCATCATATCAGAACAAATCATCGGAGAGCATCTCGAGCTTCATGATGAAGGCTCTCCTACGGAATTCCCTAAAACAGACCTAGATGATATGTACATCCAAATGGGATATGGTGGTGATGTGAGCAGGTCCGTGGTGTACAAGTTCAATTTCTCCTACAACTGGAAATTCCTGCTTCACATAGTCCTTCAATGCCTGTCAAATAAGTCTAGGGGTTGGGATCAAATTCCTTATGACCTAGGATGCCTAGTTCATGGGTTGGTGAAAGGCCTCCGCTTCAACTATTCATGATTCGTGCTGACCAATCTGATGGGAAATCTTCAAAGGGAGACTTTCTACATGTATCCCAGGTTCATTTAGCACATAATCTACTGTGAGCTGGATTAGAGTGAGCTTGTCTGTGCAGCTGCTCTTACTGTCCCTCACATGAGGCCGACCATATCCACCAACTTTACTGGAAGACACACTGATCTACTTCCAGGTATGATTGAGCCAATGGCTCCTGGTGACATCCCTGTTAACCCCACAGGTGATGAACCCACACCAGCAATAACCACCACCTTGCCAACTCTTCCTTCTCTCCCCATAAAGATCACATATTAGAGACGTCCCAAGCGAACCCTTGTTCAATCTCCTCTGATTGAACAAGTTCCCCCTGTTCTACCCAAAAAGGCTAGAGTGGAAACATGGGCTCCCACTCAGTCTGAGGTCCCACCTTCCTTCACATTTGACCTCAATATGGGTATTGAGTCTCCTCAGTCTCAATCCCACGAGCCCCAAACCCAAGCTGAAAACCTTCAGGTTGAGTCTCAACACTCTCCTGAACAGCCAAAAAGGGACAGCCCCATCATAGGCTCAATGCCATTAGACGTTGATCAAAGTCCCGGGTCATTAGGCTTAACCTCCTTATCCTTTACTGACCTTCTTATTAGTGCTGATGAAGAACTCATGTCTCTTCAAGGTGATGATGTTGATCCACAACACCTCCCTAAAGATCAACTAAGCCTAGAGAGATCTCTAATTTCTAGCCCCCATCAGCTAACCCAAACTGAGGTGAGTTCCCCTGGTGTGGAAGGGACTCATGTAGATTCAGCTGCCACTACTGAAGGTGCCTCATTGGGCCCTCAGGACAGTGGTAACATATCTGAGACTGAATCTACGGCAACCGTGCCTTTTGATGACTCTGAAAGAGACATCATTAAGCAAGGGAAATTAGGGCGCCAAGAAACCACATCTGATGGTGAGGATGAACATACTAGGTATGTTACCTTATCTCCCCATGATTCTTCTAAAGAAGATGAGGGAAGTATGCAACTTAACATTCAAGACCTACTTTCTAAAGTCTTAAACCTTGAATCCAGGGTTAAGACTTTAGAGGATAGGTCTGCCACTCAGCAACTTGAGATTGAAAATCTCAAGGCTCAACTAGCTGAGAAACATATTGAGAGATTTGTTAGGCACGTACCTATCCAAGTCTCTCTGACTTCCTCCTCTAGCTCATCTACCTCTCAAGATGATGCTACCAAAAAGGGGGAGAATGTTTAGAGACAAGCACATGTGGAGCCTCAAAGCATAGCTCTTTCTACATTGTCTTCCAGATATCCTGCTCCTCGTGCTCAGCAATCAACTGTTTTCTCGGAGCCTCCTCCAATCATCCTTCAAATGGACCCAAGGATGCTCAAAGATTTAAGCAGGTTCTTAACCAAGTTCCTGATAAGATCTTCTATTGAACAGCTAAGTCCGGATGTCGCAGTGGCATACTTTGGGGCTGAAGAGCTTCAAAGGTTGAATGCACCATCTACCACTGTCAAGGGAGTTGGTCAACCTAAGGTCCACATTGAACCCAAGATTGATTTCGAAGGGGATATGGGGACTGATGGCCCAGCAACCAAAACAGTTGGGACAGATAGTGCAATCCCACAAACTTCCGAAGCTGAAGTCAAAGCTGTGGAAGAACCATTCCAATCTTTCGAAGCCGAGGTGCAAGCTGCGAAATGGTTATACTCCTTGTCTGATGATCTAATTATCACAGATGCAATCCTTGAACTAGCTTCTGAGGTAAATAGTGAGGACTTTCTCAACTTACCTCTCACTCAAACACCATCATCACCACATGCTTCAATCACCATCCACCAACCAGAAACCTCTGCACAAGAACCTCCAAAGTCTCAAACTTCCGATGACATTAAAGGAAAGAGGAAGATGACCACGGAAGAACTTCTAGAGGAGGAAAGGTTGAAGAAACTAAGAAGAAAGGGCAGACTCCCCTATGGGAAGCTACAAGCTGCAAGTAGCAAAGCAGCTATAGCCAACCGGGAGGCTATCAACAATCAAAGAAGGGTGGAGATCATTGACAGACTTGTCAATTTGGGAGCTGCTAATGAAGATGTGCTCCTCTTACCACTTGAGGAGTTGGTTGAGTTAGAAAAAGCAACCCTGCTGTGGAAAGAATAAGAAAAGGCAGCAAGGTTAGCCTTAGAGGAAGAAAAGTTGAGAAAGAAAGAAGAAGCTGACCAACAGCTTAGAAGTGAAAGAATAGCTTTCCTAAGCTCCAGGGGATTCTCTCTTGAGGAACTAACTCCTCACAACAATGACATGATCTTGTGGCTTTTCAAGAAAGAACAAGATCAAATGGAGAAAGAGAGAAAGAAGGCTGGCAGGGAAAAGCTGAAAGAAAAGAAGAAGAAAACGGAAGAAGCTCAACTTGCGGCTATCAAGAAGATGGGTGATAAAGCCTGGATGAAAGATTATCTTAGGGCCCATGGCTTCTCCGGCAGGCAAGTTGGCCCCATGTCTGAAAAGACCCTGCAGCGACATATTAGCGACATCAAGGCTGACATTCGCTCAGGTAAAAGGAAAGAGTTGTACAGAAGAGTACAGGGGATGACTTCTAAACCAACACCAATCCCACAACCTCAACCTGAACCTGCTCCTTTTCCTTTCCCCATCAAAACCAAACCAACCACTGAACCTTACACCCCTGAACCCACACCATCAACCATACCCTCTACAACACCCATTGCATCAAAACAACCACCACCACTACCTCTTCTCAAACCCAAAACACTCTCCAGAACTCAACCATCAACTACCCAACAACCACCCAGTCATCCTCTCAACCCTCTAAACCTCTGACCATAGAGGAATTTAAGGAGATCAAGATGAAGATCATAAAGTGTACTACATTAAGTGATATCTCTTGCGAGGAGGGGTCCATCAAGCTAACCTTCATAGATGGCTCCTCATGTTCCCTCACAAGAGAACAATTCCTTGATCTGCCTAGAGGAACACTGGACCAGGCTCTCAAACTCTTGGCAACTAACTCTGACTGTCTTGAAGAAGAAGAGAAGAAGCTGAGAAAAAGGTGGTGACTCTGTTGGACACTAGGAGGGAAGACAGATTACCATCCCAACCGCTTGCTCCAAGAAAGAAGATAGTCCAGTGGAGATTCGAAGACTCTTCTCACAACTTTGTTATGGAAAGAGAGAATGGTGAGATCTACAGGCTTAATGCCACCTCTCAGCTACACTTAAACAGGTTTGATATTGCTGAATTAGTAGAGAAACCATTATCCAATCCCTCCAACTCTGAGGTAGCTGCTCACATCAGAAATCATTTAAGCAGTCTTCATCTGGCAGAACTAACTGCAAGGGTCAAGATTGAAGAAGAGTTGAAGCTAAGAGAGAAGGATGAAAAGGAAAGGTCAGCAACTAAGGCAAAGCCTTTCTTCAAATGGTTGAAGGCACTTAATTAGAATCCATAGTTAGATGGGAGTATGACTACACCTCCCGTCAACTAACTCTCTTCAAAGGGACACAACAAAAGGTACATGTCATTCAAAGTGACAGACTGGATCTCCTATCTATGAATGATTTGTACAAACTTCTCAGCACTACTTCTGGGAAGAACAAGGAAACAGATAAATATCTTCTTACTTTAGTGCTGAAAGTTTTGCGAAGAAGAAACAAGTGAAGTTTTGGTAGCATCAGCCTAGGGGGAGTTTGTTGGATCAAGTAAGGCTGTGCAACCAAAACAAACACTTAGAATATTTTTGGTGCAACTGATAAAGAACTTCTGAAGGCAAAAGGTGAACTTCCGAAAGTCAGGGCTGAAAGAGCTTCCGAAGAGAAACTAAACTTCCGAAGACAAAGTCTTCCTTGTTTCGAAGTTCAACACTTAGAAGAGTTCAAGACAAAGACTTCTGAAGTATGAAGATCATCAAGCTTTGGAAGAAGTAGACTCTTCCGAAGTATAAGTGGCTTCAGAAGAACTTGTTCTTCCGAAGCCAGTTAACATTCGGAAGAACCTACTATGAACCAGTGGACATAAGTATGGTCCTTCTGATAGATCCGCTGCAATATCTGATACACTGCATGGCGCTTTCCCACGCCCATGTAGTTGACCATACTTTATTCCACTGTTCATTCCTTATCAGTTTGTACAATTACCAACTTTAGTTGGTGACAAAAGGTAAGTCATGGACATGTCATGACTACCAAATCTTAGATAGTATTTTATCTAGGACACCTTACCTTTAGCAATGTAGTAGTTGCTTTAGTTGTAAGTTTCCAGCTGGTATCAAAGTATAACCGGCTGTAGATAGTAGTATATATAGTTTCTCATTGTAACTCTGTAAACATGCTTGTAAGAGTCTTGTAACTTTGAGTTGAGAAATAATATATACAAGTATCTTGAAAAGTATCTTTCTGTGTTTTGCTTACTTAGTATATTATTATCAACTATTAAGAGATTCTGTTTCATCTAACTGAGTAACTTTGTGAGTTCGAGAGACAATACTTGTGTGATATAAACTGATCCTGCATTTAATTCTATAGAAAATTTTTGCATAAAAACCCAAAAGTTTTAAAATTTTTACAAAAAATTTAACGAGAGACCGACACCCGCCTTACATCTATTTGGAGATCCACCAGCTAATTAATTAACTTAATCATGTTGTTAGCCAAATCTAAACTCAATGAATCATTCTTATTTATACAAACCCGCACTTCATCTATTTTCCACACACAACACCCACCTTTCTCTCTCTACACTCTCATCTCCTCTCCCTTCTCTCTAACTCACGGCCACCATTACTCCTCCATCTTCTTCATCATTTTTTGGTTTTTATTCCTCATTTTAAGCTTATTTTAAGGATTGAACAACTAATTTCAAGGATCCCTTGATGAGTTGGTGCAAGAAATTGCATAAATCCAACTCCAAGGAGAAGAAATCATTCATATTCTTGAAGTTGTTCATCCTTTGGGTAAGCTATGTTTCTTTAAAAATTTCAAGCAACATGATTTTAGATTATTGTTGCAAGTTTTGTTTACCAAAAACTAGACCTTTTCTTGAAATCCAAGGTTCCAACAATGGTTTAAGCAAGTGAAAAGGGTTTAAAAAGAATGAATATATGTGTGTGTGAACCGTGAATGTGTGTATGTGTGTTTGATGTTGATGATTTTGTGTTTTGAAAATCTTTGTTAATTTTTGTTTGATTTTGACATGCAAGATGATCAAGTTATGATCTTGGCTAATGAACATCATAAGAAACCCATCTCCAAAGGAGATTATCAAAAATAATGAAAGTGTGTTGTACATGTATGTAGACATTGATGATGTTCTTGAGCTCATCTTGCTTTTTGATTCTATAAAGGATTGAGATGATCCAGGAATAATGGTGATCATGATATAAAATCTTTTGATTTTAAAGTGTGTTTTGTTAAAATGAAAACTATAAACACAAGATAAAATCTATGATTTGGACTCTATATGTATGTATAAAATCGTGTATATGTATGTATGTATGGTTGATACTTTTGGTCTCAAATCTGCCCAGATTTGAGCGAAACTCGATTGAACTGGTGATTGAGTTACTGTTAGTGAGATCATCAACTTCTAACATGTATTCATGCTGAAATCCTCCTGAAACAATGACTAATTCACTGTTCATCTGTACCGAACCAAGAACATATCATTGAACAGCTTATTCTACCCGAAAATCAGAACAACAATATCATCAACATCATAATCTTCAAACATTAAAGATAACAGAATAGTTACAGACGGTTCTCTTAACAAAATAACTGTTGTTGTTCATCAGATCTGTTAAAACATTCAAAAAGTAAACTGTTTGGACCACGTGGACTTAAAAATTAATCTAATTCTTATTCCAACAATCTAAAACAAGTTTATTACAATGGATTCACTAAACTTTTCTCAACTTGGTCATGCTCCTAAACCTCCTATGCTTAGACACAAATCTGAGTTTAAGCAATGGAAAATCAGGTTTATGAATTACATTACAGGTTTAGATCCGGATTATTGGATTTCCATATGCAAAGGACCTTACATCCCTGTGTCACTCTCAGCTGACCAAGCTGCTTTATACAAAACATCAAGAATACCCATTGAAGATCTAACTCTTGATGATGATGAGTATAAGAAGATAAAGATTGACCTTAAAGCATACTCCATTCTCACACAAGCTTTGAAAATGGATGTACTCAAAAGACTTGAGAAATATGGAACAGCAAAGGCTGTGTGGGTTGCACTGCTCATCATGTGTGAAGGTAGCAGTGAAGTGGCTGAAATCAACAAAGACAAGCTGGTCAATCAATATGAAACTTTCCATCACTCCAAAGGGGGGGTCAATCTCGAAAGAACTGCATAGGTTTGTGTAGTTGGTCAATGATCTTGAGATTATGGGGGTTACATATAAAGAAAAGGAGCTGAACAAGAAGATGTTGCACAGCCTTCCTGAGAGTTAGAAGCAAAATGTAACCATGCTGAAAAACACACTTGATCTGGAAAGCACCACTCTGGATATAATGATTGCAAAAATTAAAGCTCTTGAACTTGATGAAAGGAGCAGAAACCTTGGTGGACCACAAGTCATTGAAGCATACAAATTTCCATCAGAAACTCATTCTGTGGAAAATGCATTCATTAATGAAGAAGATGATTTCCTCTCATCCAGAGATCAAGTAAAATCAACTAGATTTATTGCTGCTCCATCAACCAACAAGCCATCAACCTCATCTCAATCAACTGGATTTACTGCCACTCCCTCAAGTATGCCTGAAGACCAGATATCTGAAGAGCAAAAGGCTACCTATAATGCCTTTGTTGCACGTTTTGAAGCTTACTTGGGAGGAAGACTCACTTCTGCTCATTTAATCCAAGAAGACCTAGAAGAAATGGATCCTGATGATGTAGAAGAAATGGATCTACAGTGGCAGATGGCTATGAAAGCCATGAGGGCTAAAAAGTTTTTCAGGAAGGGTAGGAAGCTAAGTCAGAATGAGAATACCAAACTTGAATATGACAAATCCAAAGTTAAATGCTTCAACTGTGGTATGACTAGCCACTTCGCAAGAGAATGCAATGCTCCAAGAAGAAACAACAACAGCTTTCAGAGGAGTTCTCAGGGCCAATCATCATCACAACCGAGCTCAAGCTTTCAACCCAACAATCAACATCAATATCATCTTCAAAGCCAACATCAACAACCATACCAAAGTCAGCCACAACTAACCAATCAAGCCCATGGAAGCAGCCATCCTACTTCTAATGTTCTTGTCATCAGACAAGATGGAATATGTGATTGGAGCCTGTATGTTGAGGAAGCGAAGCCTTAATTTCAAAATCATGCTCTTATGGCTCACATAAATGATGGCCCAATGCCTATGCCATCCGAGGGTCGTCCATACAGGTCCAATAGCCTATGGTATGTGGACAGTGGGTGATCCCGACACATGACTGGAGACAGTTCCCTCCTTCATGATTTCAAGCATATTCAAGGAACTACTGTGGCATTTGGTGGAGATGCACAAGTTGGCAGAATCACTAGTGAAGGATCTGTGACAAATGGGATGTTGAGTTTTGATAGAGTGAACTACTGTGAACAATTGAACTTCAATCTGCTCAGCGTGTCTCAGAGCTGCGACAAGAAATATTCCACTCACTTCACTGACACTCATTGTTACATTCTGAAACCAGGATTTCAAATTCCTGAAGAATGGGTTGTCTTGAAGACCCTGAGGAAGAATAATACATATGTCTTAAACCTCAATTCTGGTCTACCAAAAGAAGAAACATGTCTTCTGGAAAAAGCATCTTTTGATGAGTCACAGCTTTGGCATAGATGTTTGGGACACACAAATTTCAAAAACATGAATAGATTGGTCAAGGAAACCATGCAATTGGTTTGCCTCAAAAAGAATTTCACTTTATCGACCACTGTTCAGCGTGTCTCAAAGGGAAACAACATAAGTCTTCCCACAAGCCAAAACTTGTGAACACAAACAATTCTCCATTGAAGTTACTTCATATGGATCTTTTCGAACCAACTCATGTTATGAGCATTGGAAAGAAACAATATTGTTTGGTGATCATAGATGACTTTTCCAAATTTACATGGGTCTTCTTCTTACTTCATAAAAACGAAGCGTCCCAATTAATAAAAGATTTCATCACTAAAATTGAAAATCAAATTGATCATAAAGTCAAATCAATTACAAGTGATAATGTGACTGAATTTAAAAACGAAGATATGAGTTCTTTTTGTGCAACCAAGGGCATTGCTCATCAATTCAATGCAGCTAGAACTCCTCAACAAAATGGGGTAGCTGAAAGGAGAAATAGATCAGTAATTGAAGCAGCACGAACTATGCTAGCCGATGCTAAACTGCTAATTACCTTTTGGCCAGAAGCAGTTAACACATCGTGCTTTGTACAAAACAGAACTTTGATTGTAAAAGAAAGCAACAAGACTCCTTATGAACTTCTCTTTCACAGAAAACCATTCATTGGATTTTTTAAGTCATTTGGTAGTCCTGTATCAATATTAAACACCCAAGACCATTTGGGAAAGTTTTCTCCAAAGTCTGATGAAGGATTCTTTGTAGGTTATTCCTCTGTCTCAAAGGCTTATAGAGTGTTTAATCCTCGATTAAACATTATTGATGAATCAACCAATGTTCAATTCAATGAGCATTCTTTTCCCAAATCAATAAATGGTCCTAACTTGCTGTTTGATATTGACTCTTTTATAAGATCATTTGATCAATTCCACTTGTCTGCTACAGAAAACCTACAATCAGTTGAATCTTCTGCATCAGTAGAAAGAAGAAATGATTTCCCAATGATTCCTCCTACTTCTACTGAGCAACTGAATGAAGATGTCCCACTACAAGCTGATACTGTCAGACAATTATCTCAAAATGAGAGTGTTTCAACTGAGGTAGGTCCTAGTACACTTCCATCTCCTTCAGAAGAACCATCGACTGAAGTAAAAAACCAAGATCCAGTTACACTACCGGTTGAAACTAAGAGAACTTCAAATGATGAAAGTCTTCAAAGTGCTGCTGATGCTGAAGCAGGAACTGGAAAAGACTTTAATTACTTTCACAACTCTCCCACATCACAAGATGAAGGTGCCTCTCACCAAGATGATCTGAATGTCTCCAATCTTGATGTATCCATTACTGGTGACTCAATACCAACCACCAGAATACACAAGAATCATCCAGTGGAAAGCATCATTACTGAACTTAATGAACGGGTGACTAGAAGCAAGTCAAGCATTGCAAACATCTGTTTGTTCTCTTGCTTTCTGTGTCAAACAGTACCCAAAAATATCAAAAAGGCTCTTCAAGACAATAGCTGGATTGAGGCAATGCAGGAAGAGTTGCTACAATTCAAGAAACAAGAAGTATGGTAACTGGTAGATCTTCCCGAAGGACATTACCCTATCGGTACCATGTGGCTATACAGGAACAAAACTGATGACCGGGGAATTGTCATCAGAAATAAAGCAAGATTGGTGGCACAGAGATATACACCAGAAGAAGGAATTGATTATGATGAAGTGTTTGCTCCTGTTGCCCGATTAGAAGCCATAAGACTCTTTCTTGCATACTCAGCATCCATGAAATTCACTGTTTATCAAACGGATGTGAAGTGTGCTTTTCTGTACGGAAAGATTGCTGATGAAGTCTACGTGAGTCAACCACCAGGCGTTGAAGACCCAGATTTCGCACACAGGGTGTACAAGCTTGACAAGGCCTTGTATGGTCTTCATCAAGCCACACGGAAGTGGTATGAGACTCTATCATCTTTTCTGCTTGAACATGGGTATGAAGATTGATCAGACTCACTTCAGAAAATGAAAAGGAAAAGACATGTTGCTGGTCTAGATTTGTGTGGATGATATCATTTTTAGCTCTACAAAGAAGCTTCTTTGCAAGGATTTTGAAGACCTTATGCATTATAAATTCCAAATGAGTGCTATGGGGAAACTCACATTCTTCTTAGGAGTGCAAGTCCAACAAATAGCAGATGGAATCTTTATCAATCAATCAAAATACGTGGAAACAATGTTAAAGAAATTCCACTTAGCTGATTGTCAGTCCATCAGAACTCCTGTTGTTACTAAACTAAAGATCGGTCCAGATCCTAAAGGCAAATCAGTGGATAAGACTCACTATCGATCTATGTTAGGTTCACTTATGTATCTAACAGTTAGTAGGCATGACATTATGTTTGGTGTTTGTGTGTGTGCCAGACATCAAGCTGATCCCAAGGAATCTCATGTTAATGCTGTGAAGAGGATATTCAGATATCTTAAGGGTAAAGCTGCTCTCGGATTATGGTATCCAAAGGAAAGAGACTTCAATCTCTATGCCTACACCGACAGTGACTACGGGGGATGCAACTTCAATAGGAAATCCACTTCTGGCGGTTGTTAATTTCTTGGTCCCTGGTCTCCTGGCATGTAAGAAGCAGACAAACGTGTCTGTTTCAACAGCAGAAGCTGAGTTTATAGCAGCATCGGCTTATTGCTCTTAAGTTCTCTGGATTAAAAACCACATGCTTGACTATGGTTTTAACTTCTTGCACACTCCAATTCATATTGACAACACAGCAGCAATGTTTATCACAAATAATCTCGTTCAGCACTCAAAAACAAAACATATTTAAATCAGATATCATTTTTTTAGAGATTGTGCTGAAAAAGGGTTAATCAAATTGATTCAAGTTCACACTGATAATCAATTGGCTGATTTATTTATCAAGGCATTTGAACCTAATCGGTTTGAATTCCTAGTTCAATCAATTGGCATGATTAACCTTGAATAAAAAAAATCTAGAACATCAAAAACAATTAAAAAGTTACAGAAAGTCACAAAAAGAAGTCATTTTGTTGAAGAATATGATATATACCTCAATTGGGAAATGATATAATTACAATCATTATATCATTCACTGTGTTTATCTCAAAATTTCAAAAGACTGAGATGACTTATCTGATATGCGGGTAGGCTCAACTTGGAAAAGAAGATACATGCTGTGATGAACTAAAATCCATATTTAACTATGAAGCACTCATCTCAGAGTATTGGTACGTATTGGCTTATCCAAGTGTATGTGTGTGTAGTAACCTAAACACATCGGGTAATAATGCCTTATGAATCTCTTTCACCTACATCAGTTTCTTCCCTGTTTTGCTGAGCAAAGATCTGGAGAAACAAGCACATAGTGCTAATGTCATGATCCAAAAGATTCCCAATGTGGAACACATCCACATTGGATGAATTAACAAAATATTACATTCCTTGTGAATGAACAAAAAGTATCCCATCATGGATCACCTTACAAAGTGAAGTGAAAAAGAATCCCAATGTGGATCAAATTATTAAAAGGATCAGAGTAAAAGAATCCCAATGAGGATCAGTGAAAATGAGATCTCATACTTTAAATAACCTGGTCAAGTAAGTTGTGAAAAAGTTCTACCATGCATGTCATGCGGGTGGTTGATCATGCCATGATTTTGAGTTTGGGGTTCATGTTGAATACTCAAATTAATCAAAAACATGATAAATATCACATGCATCACAATATTAACCAAGCATGAGTTTAAGTGGACAAACATATCTTCAATCAATAAGCTCATAAGCATGTCTATTTTACTAACAAAAGCTTGCACTTGTGTAATGTAAGATTGATATGATCCCAAGAAAAGTATACTTCCTCTTCATGAATAGAAAAGTAAACAAAATCATTACAAAAATATTTCATTTTCAAAAGTTTTAATTCCTTAATGTTTCTATCCCATATGGATATAAACTTTAGGGGGAGTAATTTAAAATTTTGATTAGCTTGTACATGTATTTCCTTTGTTAACAATAACATTACAAAATCAAAAAGGAATTGACTGTGTTGGTGCAAAAGTTATACTATAGTATCTCAGTCTATACAGATATCTGGAAGCATAAAAGTCCAAGATCTGTCAAACACTGGGAAACTTGTATCACATCTGATATACAAGTCAATCCAAGCAAAAATTGACAACCCCATCAACAGTCAAAACTTCAAAAGAATCAAGTCAAAAGCAAAGGCAGTTCTTCATAACAGTTAATAAATCAGTAGAAAAACAGAAAAGATTTTACTCTACAGAAACATTATTTTTGATTAAGTTCAAAAATTAATGCGGGTAAGTGCATTGGTTAATGCGGGTGAAGGTAACCCAGTCATATAACCAATGCGGGTAACTGGCTTAATTCATTGAAAAACCAAGTGAAACTAATGCAGACAAGTTAACTCTACCGCATTTGTTTCAACAACAAATGCACATAAAAATTTTGAAGTGTTGAAAACTTATGAGGACAAAGTTGTTCAACCGCATTTCTTTATGAGGTTAACTTTTTGTTCAGCCGCATTTCATTATGCAGATAAGTTTATTCAGCCACAGTTCCTAAATGTGGTTGACATCAATATGAAGTGAGACTATTTAATGAATCTTACATTCACTACATTTACACCAAGCACTTCAGAGAAATCAGCAACAAGCTTGGAGAAGCTGATATGCACTTCTTTCTCAAGTGCATCAAGACCCTGAAGATGGTCTATGACAGAATAATTGCAAAAAGGGAGCAAAGAAAGAAGAAAAAGACTCCATTGTAGTTGGGAAACATTGTGAAGCTGGATGTTGATGTGAAAGGAGCTCTCTTGATTCATAGGGATGGGTTGTCCACTGTGTCCATATGGGAACCTATTTCTTTGAAGAAGCTGCCCATTGAAGCAATCTAATTAATGAGTCAGATGAAGATCCATGTGCTGAACAGAGACAAGATGTCTGATGCTAATGATTTTATCAACATGATCAAGGCTATTTTGCATCCTTCTCTGGCAGAACCAATGACTGCTCCTGCTGCTGCTCAAGACCCAGCAGAATCTTCACAACCTCATCCACCATCAAACCCTTAAAATACCTAGGCTTTATAATCCCTAGGGAGAGTATTGTTGGACCCTGAAAGGATCATACATGCCAATTGAAGTGGTGGTTGATGGTTGCTCTGCTGGAATTCTCCCCAAGTCCAAGAAGCAATGTGGATGAAGAATCTACTCAAAAGAAGACAAGTGTCGGCTATCCGCATTTGTTCATGCGGATGACCATGGAACAAATGCTGGCAAGTATTTGTTCTTCCGCATTAATAAATGCGGACGGCCAAACAAATGCTGCCAAGTATTTGTACATCTGCATTTACTAATGCGGATGTTCAGCAACAAATGCGCCTAAGTGTTTGTTCATCCGCATTTCTCAATGCTGATGACCAAACAGCAATGCGAAAGAAGAAAAAGAAATGATGATGAAGATCAACGCATCCGCATTAGTTAATGCGGATGAGCAGAAGAAAATGCTGATGAAGACTTTTGTACTTAGACTAGTTTCCTGATGTATAGTACAGGGGTAGTTTAGTCATTTTGTAAAGGCCTTTTGTCATGTAACACCCGGAAATTTTAATAGAAGAGAAAAGTGAAGAAAAGGAAGAAAAGCAAAATAACCCAAGTTGAGGGATTAAAGTTGTACAAGGGACAAAGTTTGATATTAATTTGTTCAAAAAGTTGTCATGGCCGCCCATGACCCCTGTACTATTCTTTCCATCAGATTTTCTAGAAAGAGAAAGCAGAGAATTCTTAAGGGATTTAGAGAGAAGAATAAGAAGAAGTCGAAATTCAGGTTAGTTTTCTGATTATTAGGGTGTTCTTGGCTGATTTCCTACCTTTGGGTATGTGCTTATGTGTTTGTGTGTGTGCTCGGTTGTCTGTTTTTGGTGTTTAGGTGTTTGAGCTCATAAGCATTCGGGTTTGAGGAAGTCTTACTCGAATGTTGCAAGAGGTGAGTTCTAGATCCCCGTTTTTAAATGTTTTAACTGATTTTGGGCCTGGAAATGCATGTTTTAACATTTTTATTAAAGTTGGGTGTGTACCCATATGTATATGTGTGTATGCCCGATGGGTGGGTGTATGTTCGGGATGATTTTTGGGTTATGATCATGTTTTATGCTCGTTGTGATGCTTAGTATGCTAGAAATTAAGCTAGAACAAGTTAGATTGATGATTATTGGCCTGAAAATAAGGTTAGTTAGAAAAGTAGTTGGCCATGCGCCTAATTGCTCATGCGCCTAAGATCATGCGCCCAAACAGTACTCATACGCCCAAGGTTCATGCGCACAAATAGTGCCCATGCGCCTAGGATTACGCCCAGGTGCCTAAGTATGCTCATTCGCCCAACTGCCAAACGCGTAAGTGGCCATGCGCCTAAGTCAGGCTCGTGCGCCTGCATAGTACCCATGCGCCCAGAACCCTGCCCATGCGCCTAAGTAAGGCTCATGCGCCCGAATAGTGCCCATGCGCCTGAGTTGCCCATGCGCCTAAGTATTCATGCGCCCGCATAGTGCTCGTACGCCTGCAAGGTGCTCATGCGCCCAATGCCTTAGGAAATTTTCTGAAATTTTCGGCAAAGAGGGATTTTTAGGCTATGACTTGGGGTGCTTCCGGGTATGTTATGTGATGATTATATGATGCTTTTATGCATGTTTATGGCCTGTTTTCTTTATGTTCCCTATTATGTATTACTCCATGGCTTTACGTGGTGTGATTATGATAATGATTGTAAAGTATTATCTTAACGAAGCGAAAGATCTAAGATAATGAAAGTGGAACATAATGAATGAACGAATGAAAGTCTTGCAAGCAAAATGTAAGGAGGTTCACAACTCCTTGAGAGTTGTTAGCTCAACTGTGTGTCATACAGTGTGCGATCTTGGCTGCCCCATAAGGGATTCACACACAGGGGAATCAGTCTTGGTGACTATTCCATACGTGCAAAATGGGTTCCTTGTCGCTAAACCCTAGATTAGTTGGCTTCGTGCCCAAGAGGGGGGTTTAGTATATGACAGGACCTAGATAGAAGTGAAAGATAATGTAACGTGCGAAATGTACGAAACGTGCGATATGATCGAAATGAACGATGACGGAAGATAATAAATATTACCTTGATGTATGTATGATGTATGATCATGTACGAAAGTATGAAAAGGTTATAACGAATGAAGGTAATATATTTTTATAAAACTAGAACTCACTCAGCAATGCTGACTTTTATGCATTTTCAGTTGGCAGGTAATGGTTGCTGAGGATGGCACAGGGTGAAGCTACTTGGCAAAGATTTTGGATGGCATCCATTTTGCATAACAATGATGTTCTTGTGTAGTAATGAAATCAAACAATGATTTGTAATGTAATGATGTTGTAAAAAGAAAGTATTAATATATGAAATGGTTTGTTAAGTTATTCCGCTGCAATGATTTATGAAAGGTAATATATTTTAATTAACATGTGCGATGAATGTCCAACTGTGAGTGTCCCGGGAACGGGGCCTTACAAGTTGGTATCAGTGCCAATGTTTAAGAGAAATGGGTAAATATTTTCTAATAAACATAAACTTAAACTGAGAATGGGACAAAGGGAAGGATGCTAGCCCAAGTAGCTACGTGCCATCAGGTATTTTCTTTAATGTTAACCGGTATTATGTGCGCATGTTATCTGCCTTATGTGCTCTTAGTAGATTTGGATACTGATGTGGTCAGGATAGGGAATGCTTGGGGTATGAAGAGTGAAGTAAGTGGGTAATCACAACTGGCCACTGTAATTAGGGACTTACTATACTTGACACAAACTAAGCTATTACCTTGAATGACCGTGTTGGTCTTTGAATCTTATAGTGTGTTTAGAGGATGGCGGGAGGTAGATCTTCGAAGGCTTCTAGAGGTGGACGTCGTGGTGGATGTGGTGCTGGACCGCGTGCCACAGGAGGTGGTGCTAAGGCTGCGGAAAGGGCACCTGAAGAGCCCGAGACTCATCAACAGGAAGGTGGTGATGAGAGTGCCAATCTGAGGGCGGCCTCGGTGAAAGAGGCTGTTGTTGAGGAGGTTCACCAGGTCATGCAGACGATCCTGCATTCTATGGTGGTTGAGGTGATTAGAGCTGTAAGGAAGGATGAGAAGAAGGAGAAGGAGAATACCGCAAGAGAAGCGGAGCAACGGGAGACTGAAACGGTTGTCCCAAGTGACGAGGGGGAGGAAGAAGTGGTGCCAGGAATGGCTCGGGGTTGTAATTATGGGGCATTCCAAAGATGCAAGCTCCCGACTTTTGATGGCAATGGTAACGCTGCTACTGCTCACCGCTGGGTGAGGGAGATGGAAGCTGTACTTGATATCAGCGAGTGCAGGGAGGACCAGAAGGTGAAGTTTGCTACCCATTCATTTGTGGACTCGGCTTTATGCTGGTGGGACAATATTGTCCAGGCCGAGGGTAGCAGGGCTATTGGAAAGATGAGGTGGGATGAACTGAAGAAGCAGGTGATTGAGGAGTTCTGTCCTCACAGGGAACTTGATAAGATTGAGAGAGAGTTCCTACATCTGGAGGCGGGAACCATGACGCACCAACAGTACACCAATAAATTCAATGAGATGGCACGACTGGTGCCAGATGAGGTGACACCTGCGTCACGAAAGATAAAGAGGTACATCCAAGGTTTGCCGGCGGATATTCGCAGTCACATGATCTGGCGGGAAGGTTGTACGATGAACGGTATGTGGCAGTGGTTGAAGTGAGCAAGAAGGGTGGTGGTGGTGATCGAAACTGGAACGGGAAGCGGTTTAGACACGGTGGTGTCGCTCCAAACCACAAGGTTGCTAGGGTGGATGACCGGCGAGTAGCCACACCCGGGGCAGGAGCGAAGAGGTGTGGTAAGGGCGGAAGGGAGCATACTGGAGAGTGTAGATGGGGATCGAACGTCTGCTTCAAGTGTGGGAAGCCCGGTCACATGGCAAGGGAGTGTGGAGTTGTAAGATGTTACAACTGTGGTGAAGAGGGCCATCTGAGTAGGGACTGCAAGAAGCCGAGGCCTGAGAGTTTCGGGGAAAAGAAGAAGGCTGGGAGTGAAGGGCAGAAGGCGAGCACCAGAGCTTTCATGATGACCAGGGAGGAGGCTAGGACGGACCCTGATGTTGTGTCAGGTACGTTTCTAGTAAACCAAACTCTTGCTTTGGTATTATTTGATTCTGGTGCTAGTAGGGGTTATATTTCTGTTGCTTTCTATGCTAATTTGCCCGTTAGAAGTAGAAGTATTGATGAGCCCATCGATGTAGAAACTGCCATAGGTAAGTCTACCAGGATTTCTAATCTAATAGAATGTTGTGACATAGAACTAGAAGGTCATAGGTTTCCTGCTAGACTGTTTGTGGTGACCTTAGGCGGGTTTGATGTAGTCCGAGGGATGGACTGGTTAGCGGCCTATGAAGCGACTATTGTATGTCACAAGAAAATGACCCGACTGACAACGCCTGACGGGAGTTCGATGATGATCTACGGTGATCGAGTTACTACGATTCCGAAGGTAATTTCGATGGCGGTGGCGGGGAAGTGCATGAGACGTGGATGTAGTGCCTACCTGGCTTATGTGAAGGATGTGGACACGTCAACACCACAATTGTCCGACGTACCGGTTGTGTGTGACTTTCCCGATGTGTTTCCAGAAGATTTACCAAGTGTGCCACCGGACCGTGAGATCGAGTGTCAGATTGATTTGATACCGAGTGCTCAGCCTGTCGCTAAGGCACCGTATCGGTTGGCTCCAACAGAGATGAAGGAACTAATGGTTTAATTGCAAGAACTGTTGGATAAAGGGTTCATTCGACCGAGTATTTCTCCCTGGGGTGCTCCGGTCTTGTTTGTAAAGAAGAAAGACGGTAGCATGAGAATGTGCATCGACTACCGTGAGTTGAACAAGTTGACGGTCAAGAACCGATATCCTTTACCCAGAATCGACGACTTGTTTAATCAGCTGCAAGGTGCCAGTTGGTTCTCGAGGATAGATCTTCGATCGGGTTATCATCAACTGAAGGTAAAGGAGCAGGATATTCCTAAAACAGCTTTTCGTACGCGTTATGGACACTACTAGTTTCTTGTTATGTCTTTTGGTTTAACCAACGTGCCAGCTGCTTTTATGGATTTGATGAATCGAGTGTGCCGGCCGATGTTGGATAAATCGGTGATTGTGTTTATCGACGATATCCTAATTTATTCAAGGAGCGAGGAGGAGCATGCCGGTCACATTCGGGAGGTGTTGGAGACACTTAGGAGGGAGAAATTGTACGCCAAATTCTCCAAGTGCGCGGTTATGCGAATTTCAGTTTTTGGGTCACGTGGTGAATCCCGAAGGAATCATGGTCGACCCGGCAAAAGTGGAAGCTGTAATGCAATGGAAGTCTCCGAAGACGCCATCCGAGATTCGTAGTTTCTTGGGATTGGCGGGCTATTATAGAAGATTCATCCAAGACTTCTCCAAGATAGCTTCTCCGTTGACCAAGTTGACTCGTAAGGACGTGAAGTTTGTATGGGGTCAAGAGCAAGAGAAGGCTTTTGAGGAGGTAAAGGCAAGATTGATGGAAGCTCTAGTCTTGTCGTTACCCAAAGGAAGTGAAGATTTGGTGGTTTCTTCAGATGCTTCTTTTTTGGGATTAGGTTGCGTGTTGATGCAGCGAGGGAAGGTGATAGCCTACGCATCCCGACAGTTGAAAGTTCATGAGGTTAATTACCCTACTCATGATTTGGAACCAGCTGCTGTGGTCTTTGCATTGAAGATCCTGAGGCATTACTTGTATGGGACGAAGTGCACTATCTTCACTGACCACAAGAGCTTGAAGTACTTCTTCGAGCAGAAGGATTTGAACATGAGGCAGAGGCGATGGTTGGAGCTCATTAAGTATTATGATTGCAAGATCCATTACCATCCAGGCAAAGCCAACGTAGTGGCGGATGCCCTTTGCCGAAAGGAGAGACCTGAACTGATCCGGGTGAAGGCTTACCAATTGGTTATGACCTCCGATGTTATGAAGCAAGTCAAGGGGTTTCAAGATGAGGCGTTGAAAGAAGATCGCCTTAAATCCGAAAGGATGAGAGGTCTAGTCAAGGAATTGGGTGAAAACACTCTCGGTATTAGAACCCGATTTGGGCGAATGTGGATTCCTCGTTATGTAGATTTACGTGGAAAGATCGTGGATGAGGCTCATAAGACTCGATACTCCATTCATCTCGGTGCTACAAAGATGTATCATGATATGAAGAAAGATTATTGGTGGCCCGGTATGAAGCGCGACGTGGCGGAGTACACGAGTAAGTGCCTTACTTGTTTGCAAGTGAAGGCAGAACATCTGAAGCCATACGGGAAGATCCAACCTTTGGATATACCCGAGTGGAAGTGGGAGCATATCACCATGGATTTTATTACGAATCTACCGCGAACGGCAAGGGGGTATGATGCCATATGGGTGATAGTCGACCGTCTGACGAAGAGTGCTCACTTCTTACCGATCCGTGAAACGTATTCATCCGAGAGGTTAGCGGATCTGTTCATCAAGGAGATTGTGACTCGTCATGGTGTACCGGTGTCTATTGTATCTGACCGTGACACTCGATTTACATCCAAGTTTTGGAAGAGATTTCATGATGCGATAGGGATGAGGTTACATATCAGTACGGCTTATCATCCTCAGACGGATGGTCAAGCAGAAAGAACTATTTAGACGCTTGAGGATATGCTTCAGGTATGATTCATTGACTTTGGAGGAAGTTGGGACGAACACTTACCGTTAGCTGAATTCTCATACAACAACAGTTATCATGCCAGTATTGGTATGCCACCCTATGAGATGCTATACGGTCGGAGGTGTAGGACGCAAGTATGTTGGGGTGATATTGGTCAGAAGGAATTAGGGAGCATCGAAGTGATCAAGGCTATGACTGAGAAGCTAGAAAAGATCAAAGCCTTTATGAAGGCGGCCAAGGATAGGCAGAAGTCGTATGCCGATAAGAGACGTAGACCGATTGAGTTCAAGGTGGGTGATAGAGTTATGTTGAAGGTTTTACCTTGGAAGGGTATCATTCGGTTTAGAAAGCGGGGAAAGTTGAGCCTGAGGTACATAGGGCCTAACCGAATCATTGCTCGAGTAGGAGAGGTGGCCTATAGGTTGGAGTTGCCCAATGAGTTAAGTGGAATTCACCCGACATTCCATGTATCTCATTTGAGAAAGTGCTTAGCTGATGATGATATGGTGGTGCCATCGGAGGCTCAATTATGTGGAGCAACCAGTGGCTATTATTGACAGGAAAAAGAAGAGGCTAAGGAATAAAGTGGTTCCCTTGGTGCGAGTACAGTGAAAGCATAGAAAAGGATCTGAGTCTACATGGAACCTGAGGAGGAGATGAGACAGCATTATCCTCAGCTGTTCGAGGAGTGACAGGTTTCGGGGACGAAACCTAAATAAGGGGGGGTGGACTTGTAACACCCGGAAATTTTAAAAGAAGAGAAAAGTGAAGAAAAAGGAAGAAAAGCAAAATAACCCAAGTTGAGGGTTAAAGTTGTACAAGGGACAAAGTTTGATATTAATTTGTTAAAAAGGTGGTCATGGCCGCCCATGACCCCTGTACCAACTTTCATTCGGATTTTTAGAGAGAGAAAGAGCAGAATTCTCTCGGTTCTAGAGAGAGAAAGAAGAAGAAGTCAAAATTCAGGTAAGTTTTCTAATTATTAGGGTGTTCTTGGCTGATTTTCAGCCTTTGGGTATGTGCTTATGTGTTTGTGTGTGCTCGATTGTGTGTTTTTGGTGTTTTTAAGTGTTTGAGCTCATAAGCATTCGGGTTTGAAGGATGTCTTACTCGAAAGTTGCAAGAGGTGAGTTCTAGATCCCCGTTTTTAAATGTTTTAACTGATTTTGGGGCTGGAAATGCGTGTTTTAATGTTTTTATAAAATTTGGGTGTGTACCCGTGTGTATGTGTGTGTGCTCGGTTGGGAAGGTGTATGTTCGGGATGATTGATGATTTTGTTCATGATTTTATGCTTGTTGATGCTTAGTATGCTAGAAATTTATCTAGAACAGGTTAGATTGATGATTATTGGCCTAAAAATGAGGTTAGTTAGAAAAGTAGTTGGCCATGTGCCTAAGTGCTCATGCGCCTAAGATCATGCGCCCAAACAGTACCCAAACGCCCAAGGTCCATGCGCACAAATAGTGCCCATGCGCCTAGAATATTTCCCAGGCGCCTAAGTATGCCCATGCGTCTAAGTCTGCCCAAACGTCTAAGTATCCATGCGCCTAAATCATGCTCATGCACCTGCATAGTACCCATGCGCCTAGAAAGTTGTCCAGACACCCAAGTGTTGGCCATGCGCCAGTATAGTGCCCATGCGCCTGAGTCGCCCATGCGCCTAAGTATTCATGAACCCGCATAGTGCTCTTACGCCTGCATTGTGCTCATGCGCCTAAAGACTTAGAAAATTTTCTGAAATTTTCGAGAAAGAGGGACTTTTAGGCTATGACTTGGGATGTTTCCGGGGATGATATGTGATGATTATGTGATGATGTTATGTATGTTATGGCCTGTTTTCTTTATGCTCTATTATGTATTACTCCATGGCTTTACTGGGTGATTATGTTAATGAATGTAAAATATTATCTTAAAGAAGTGAAAGATCTAAGATAATAAAAGTGAAACATAATGAATGAACGAATGAAAGTCTTGCAAGCAAAATATAAGGAGGTTCACAACTCCTTGAGAGTTGTCAGCTCAACTGTGTGTCATACAGCGTGCGATCTTGGCTACCCCATGAGGGATTCACACATAGAGGAATCAGTGTTGGTCACTGTTCCATAAGTACTAAATGGGGTCCTTGTCGCTAAACCCTAGATTAGTTGGCTTCGTGCCTAAGACGGGGATTTAGTATATGACAGGACCTAGATAGAAGTGAAAGATAATGTAGCGTGTGAAATGTACGAAACGTGCGATATGATCGAAATTAACGATGATGGAAGATAATAAATATTACCTTGATGTATGTATGATGTATGATCATGTACGAAAGTATGAAAATGTTTTAACGAATGAAAGGTAATATATTTTTATAAAACTAGAACTCACTTAGCAACGCTGACTTTTATGCATTTTCAGTTGGCAGGTAATGGTTGCTGAGGATGGCATGGGGTGAAGCTACTTGGCAAGTTTTGACTGGCATCCATTTTGTGTAGTTACGATGTTTTTGTGTAGTAATGAAACCAAACGACGATTTGTAATGTAGTAATGTTGTACACAGCAATTGTTAATATACGAAATGGTTTGTTAAATTATTCCGCTGCAAATGTTTAATAGATTTTATGTGATTTTGAAATATTATGTGCGATGAATGTCCAACTGTGAGTGTCTCGGAAACGGGGCCTTACAAAAAATCTTCTGAAGCGAAAGACCAAAGTCTTTTGAAGCCAAAGATGAAGTCTTCTAAAGCATCGATGACAAAGTCTTCCGAAGCCAAGAGACTGAAGACTGATTTCTTCTAAAGACAGAGAAGACATGCTTTCTTCGACCAACTTTTGTATAAAGCTGACCAACTTTCCGCTCCCACTCCAAAGACTCATCAACTTATACAAGTTGGTGAAAAGGTCCATGCTTTAGTAAACAATAGAATATGGTTTGGAGTTTGTAACTTTCTACTTTATACCTTTTATCCTATTTGTAATAGATTAGGATGTGAGCTATGGCATGTCATAGTCACAAGTCAAAAGGCAATCAGGCTTTTGACTATACATTGATTTTGTTGTCTAGATTAGTGTTTCCAGCTGGCTTTCAAAGTATAGCCGGTTGTAGGGTGTAGTATAAAGTATCTCAGGTTCTTGTATTTCTTTTTATGCTTTGTAACTCTTGTAAGAGAACTTGAGAGCAATATACAGGATTCTTGAAAACCAATTGCTTTGTACTTGTGTTCTTTACTTTAAGTTCTTAGTTTCCAAATAGTCGCTTCCCTATTTGATCTTGTAAGTGTTAGTGTGTTCACTCTCCACCAATCTATGAAACTATTGCATTGACCTCCCTAACCGGTCCTGCATGATCAATAACACCCCTTGAATAACCATTTGCAAGCCAGTGTTCAATTAACATGCCATACCAAGCACGAGTTGCTAGGTATAAGCAATAGAGTGCTTTGCCTAACTTGTAAACATAGTCAAGATCCTCAAAACCATGTGGTTGACAAACATAGGTTTTCTCTTTCATTTCTCCATACAAAAATGTAGTTGTGACATCTATGTGATAAACGTTGAAGTTCATGTATGAAGCATAGGCCAAAAAAAATACGAATTGCTTCAAGTCTTGCAACTAGAGCATAAACTTCTTCATATACTAGACCTTTAATCAGAATCCTTCTACAACAAGTCTGGGCTTGTTGCGAACAATAATACCTTTTTCATCTATTTTATTGCGAAATATCCATTTTTTTTCGATCAGCAGCTTGTCTTTTGGTAGCTCACAATGATGTTAAAAATTGAATTTCTTAAATTGCATCAGCTCATCTTGCATGCCTTCAACCCAACTATTCTCTTTTAATGCCATTTCAACATTCTTCAGCATAATTTGAGAAATAAAGCAACTATACAGGCATGTATTAGTTCATCATGATTGACTTCGAGTGCGAACACCTTGTGATAACGAATAGGTTATTCAATATTACTTCCATTTTCTAGTTGATAAACAATTTGTTCCTCTTGACGAATTTCATTATCAACAAATAATTCTTCAAAATGAACTTGAATTGTATCAGTGGGAACATCTTGTGTTGAAGAAGTACTTTAATCAGACGTGTGTAACAAAGTACAACAACATCCAAATGTTTTAAAATATTTAACTTTGGGTTGATGTTAAAGAATATTTCATAAGGAGCCATATTTTGTTGTTTCTTTAATAACACGTGATTATGAACACAATAGGTAGTATTCAGTACTTTAGCCCAAAAGAATGAAGTTAATTTGGCTACAGATAACATTGTTCGAGCTACTTCAATTCATGTTCTGTTTCGTCTTTTAGCAACTCCAATTTGTTGTGGAGGTCCTGCAGAACTAAATTGTCTCGCTATCCCCTTTAAATTGCAAAATTCATTCAAAATGTGAACAAAACTCCGTTCCATTATCACTTCTCATGAACTTGATGGTTTTAGCAGTCTGATTTTCCACTAGAGTCATGAATATTATAAACATATATGGTCTCTCATCCTTTGTAGCTAAAAGAAAACCCAACTAATCTGGAAAATCATTAGTAATAACAAAACAATATGCATGACGTCCCACACTCAAAACATTCACACGATTAAATAAATCCATATTTAGCAATTGAAGGATTGAGTCAATTTTGGTATTACTCATTGGTATATGAGAAAGTTTGTGTTGTTTTCCTTTTGAACATGAAAGATAATGTTCAATAAGATGTTCTTTTAATGGTAGGCCTACAACATGATTTCCTTTAACCATCTTATTCATATTTTTTACATTTACATGTGCAGGACGACGATGCCATGGCACAGAATCACTCTCCAAGGCTTTTGATAACAAACAGGACGTTGTTGCAATAGAACCCATTCATCTTGTATTACAAAACCGGGTTTTAGAATTAGATATTTTTTATTTGTAAAATGTGTTGAATATTGTTTGTCACAAATTTAAGAACACTAAACAAATTGTGTTTTCAATCTTCGACAAAACTTACATTTTCAAAGCTCAACACACCATTTGAAACTGTACATTCCTGTGTTATTTTTCCTCCTTTTTCACCAACAAAAATAACATAACCATCGTTGTAAGGTTGAATATTGTTTAACAATGAAATATTACCCGTCATGTGTCCTAAACATCTGCTATAAACGTGTCATACACTATTGATGACTGGCCTTGGTTGTTCAAGCACATATTAATGAATTTAGTCAATTTTTGGAACCCAAGCCATTGTTGACTTGAGCACATTATTGTTATCCAAATATGATACAGACTTTAATATCATATCTCTTTTATCATTGAAGACATAATATTCAACAATATCAGGTTCTAATTGTTTTTCCTTAACCGTCCAAATTTTAATTGGTTTACGTAATGTCTTCACAAATTTTTTCAAAGTATTTTGCCTTGGATTCTCAACATAAAAAGATTTTATAATTAAATTTCCTTTACTCATTTTAGATACCTTTGAATATTCTTTTTATTGAAAAAATTGTTTGATTGATGTTTATTCTTATTAAATCTAACATTTATAAAGAATTGTTTTCTATTATGTGAAATAAAATTATGAAATCTATTTTTGCTTGTAGTTTGATGTTGATGAATACAATTTCTAGCTTTATGATTTGGCATTACACAAACATAACAAAACTATATATGTTACGCATTATGCACTCGTGTATTTTCCTTGAACAGTTTATCAGAACCACCAAAGTTATCATAGAATCCGGCTTTAGTACATCTTTGGCCTTGTGATTCTTTCACAGTCTCTTGTTTCTTTCTTTCATCAAAAACATTCTTAGCCGACTCCAAAAGAATTGAGGTTGTTTATTTAATATTTGGTTATGGACTGAAGCAAATGAGCCATGAACTATAGCTTTAACCTTTTGAGATATGTTTACTTGAATTGGACCAGTTTATTTAGTACCTGAACTACACACATCTTGTTTCACAGGTTTAGCAGCATTAGGAGTTTTATTTTTAAAGAAACAAGCATTCGTTTCATTAAAATATAATCTTTTTAATCAATATTGCCTTTAGAAACAAATTTGTTTTTGAAATGAATTTTCAAGTTAGATACTAATGATGTAAACTGTTTTCTATCATTATTTTTATGAACCATTTTTTATTTAAACTTTTTGCAGGATAGTTGAAGGGGGTCAATACAATCAGTCTTACAATGAGGAGAGACTTAGAACACTTAACAAATCAAATAGGAACTGGAACTTTATAATGACACTAAGAAACACAAGCAAGTAAAGAGACAAAGATTAAGAACAACTAGTGAAATCAAATATATAACAACAAACCAACAAGAAGAAGGTTGTTGAAAGATTTATCCAAGGATCTTTTCAAGTCTCTTTAATCGACAAACAATAATCATAGTGCGGAAACCAATGATTAATGCTTATGATATAAGTGTATGAATGTGTATGATTGTGTGATTGCTAGTGATTGAATGCTTGAATGATAATAACTGTTTGTTTGTATTGATTGTTCAAAAGCTTACAAAGGATTAGGGTATCATACTATTTATAGCCTATACAAAATCTATGTACAATTACTAAGATACCCTTATATAAACGAAAATTACATAAATAATCCTAAGTCTATATGTCGTCCGCTATGGATGATAGACTTTCCGCTGTGGACTCTAAGCTATCCGCTGTGGAGAGGAATAAGGTGTCCGTTGTGTCTTGCATGTTGTCCGCTGTGAACACTTTATATGTTTGTCTTGCTAGCCGTCTACTGTGGAATGTTCATCCGTTGTGGATTGAACATTCGTTGTGGAATTGATCATCAGCTGTGGACATTTGTTCATCCTCTGTGTATGCTTCTTCATCCGCTGCAGCCTCTTGGTCATCCTTTGTGGGCATGTCTTCATCCGCTGCCGACACTTAGCAAAAATTTCTTTTATCTACAAACCTGAAAAAGAAATTTAAGCAACATTAGTGTATATTATGAATGTTAATGATGCTAATGTGTTAGTTAATGATTGATTGAATGGTAGAACTCATTATTTTTGATTGTGGCAAGCATTATCCTTTTAATGCACTTGTTGAGTCCAACAATACTCCCCCTAAGGATGATGTTGCCATCTCTTTAGTGTTTGCTTGTTTAATGTTTTGATTGTTAGTAGCAATATGTGTTTGAGTTTATATGTGTGATTGTCATGGTTGTTTGATATTATGAATGAATGATTGAATGTTATTCTTATCACACATGTGTAATCAGATTTTGATGGTTGTTCTGAATTTCGTATGATTATTTGAATGCAGTGTTGCTTGACTGATTATTTGGTATGGTTTGTTTGCTGTTATATTTGTATGCTTATGGTTGTAATGTTATGTTTGTTTGTCTGTTTTCATGTATGATTGATTGATTGCAAGTTTGATTTACTGATTATATATGTGTAATCAGATTGCATTGTATGTTTGGAACTTGTGTGTTTGGATTATGATGTGTTTGTTGTCTGTTTTGTATGATTGAATGTTGTGGTTATTACATGTTGGACATGTATGGTTGATTACTTGCATCTATGACTTACTGATTACACATGTGTAATAAGATTGTACTTGTGTGAGGATGTAATGCTTGATTGTTTGTCTAATTTGTTTGTTTGGTTTGCTAACTTTGTATGATATGCTTATGTATGCTTGTAGCTCTGTTATGATTGTTGTTTGATTTGGATGTTTAGTTTGTTTGAAATGGTTAGACAGTGTTTGATTGCTTGTTTTCCTCTTTGATTGTTAGAAACATTTAGGAATGTGATGGACCAGCTTCATCAACACTCTTCTTCACTTCTATTGTGGCCTTCAATGACTCTTCAATATCATTCTCTATTGTTTGGTCTTGTTCAGCTTCTCTTACTTGATCTGATAGAGAAGTGATCCTTAATGCATTTCTGCAGTTGACTATATGCTCAGTAAAGTAGTTGACTGCACTCTTCTGATAATCATATTTGCTTCGAATGGAGAGATGTACCACCTGCTCAAGTGTTGATTCATCCAAACTTTGCACATCAATGTTGCTAACCAGTGTGGTTACAACATGATTGCCTTTTAAAATCTCAAGATTGTTATTTTCTGATATTCTCATTCCTGTTATTCCCTTAATGTGTGTTAATGGTTGTTGTTTGCTTTCTAGTCTCTGTTTGAGTGTAGCATTGACATATATAGTGCCCAAAATCCTTAGCATATGAATAAAGTAACAACAATCTCCTTTGCACAATACATCTTCAATTGCAGGGAAGGTCTTGGTCATCAAAAATGAGATATATGAAGGATGAAGGAGTTTGATTTTCATAGGATCAAACAACCTAATGTCTGGAGCTTCCTTGCCTTCTAATTTTCTTTCCAAAACCACTTCAAAATGAGTTTCATCATAGTACCACTTCGTAATTGGACTGTTGTATTGATTTCCCTCTATCTTCTTCATTATGAATTTTAGGTCTGATGGCCTCATGGGGTAACCAACCCTTTCCAAAAGTTCTGTATCAACATGTTGAACAGTTTGTTCTGCTTGATAACCTGCTGCTTTTTGTTCTCTTGTCAATCTTTCAATGTGTAACTTGTCTTCTCTGTCTGCTTTTCTTTTCATCTCATGCTGTTATCTGTTCTTGTAAGCTCTGAGAATGTGAAAGAAATCTGCTCCTCTAGGATTGTTTGAATGATTGACCATTCTCATTGGCATGAGGTCAAGTCTGTCTTCATATGTTAGTGATCATAGTTGAGAGATGTATGATAAGTATTGGACAAGTCCAGATACTCTCTTGATAAGCACAGCATCCCAAATGTGATCATATTTACAAGCTAAAATCTTCCTTTCATCAGCAGAGGCAGTGCGTGTTATTCTATCATAGGGTTTTATGAAGTTTGTCTTCTCATTTGTCATCTCCCTCACCTCATTACCTTCTGGCCATAGCCTGTGTGGCATAAACTGTCTGGTTCTTCAATGGGATGAAGCTCAGGTGGAGCTTGATGATATGTAGATAATGATGATGCAGGATGTGGTTTGGATGTTTGAGGCTTTCGGGCACTTGTTAGCATGTTCTTGTAGATTTCTCTAGCAAGATCTTTCATTTGAGCTAATGATCTGCCTGCATATGATCTGTAAGGCATCCTTGTGTGACTCAACCAGCTTTTGACCTGGGAGTATGTCATCTTGTCAATTTGAGGATCCTTAGGCAGATTCTTTTGAAATTCAATCTGATCTTTGATTTCTTTATACCTCTTGTATGTTTGCTCATTTTCATTTTTCATAACTTCTTTAAAGTCCTTGAGCAAGTCTTTAACCTCAGTGAGGCTAAGGTTCATGAATGCATCATAAGGGAAGCCTCTTTCAGCTAATTCAATTCCCATTAATGATTGAGGGTCATCAGTAAATAGTTCTTGTATGTTTTACATTTCCTCAACTTTATCATTTTCTTCATCATCTTCATCTGTATCACTTAGAATGATGATAGACTAAGATTGTTGGTCAAGTGTTTGTTCTATTTCTCCTTCTACTAGCACCTTTGCCTCAAAAGTTTTTTGTATTTGCTCATCTTCATCCATTGGTTTAGATTTAACTTTCAACAGCTTAAGTGGTGGAGATTCTGGTTCATCAAGCTCTTTAGTCTTTTCTTTTCCTTTTACTTAGGCAGCCAGATACTGACTTATCTTTTTCTAGAATAAGTTTTGAAAGGTTGTTGTGATGATGAGGTTTGTTTGTCTTTTACAGATTCAGCAAACTGTTTGATTAATTCCTTTTGTTTTTCAGTGAGAGGTTGTTCAGCCACAATGCTTGTTTCATCTGTTTAACATTCTATAGAATGGAAGTGCTGTCTGAGTATTGGTGAATAATGAATGTTTTCAAATGGATTTTTGCTTCACTACACAGTTGATCCATTGAATAGTTTTCCTCAGGAATGATAATTGCTTGATTAGATTCTCTGGTGCTAATCTCTTCTGCTTGAGCTATGATATGTTCTTCAAAATCATCACTCAGGTCTTGTTCTTGACATTCTGAATGTTCTTCCTCATTCAATAGAGTGTCTGTATGCAGTAGCTCTCTGTCCAGTCTGTTTATTTCTTCAGATTGAGCATATATCATCTTTTTCGGCTCATCTATCTCAGATTCCTTAGCATCCAATTGATTGGTAAGATAAGCAACATCTGATCTTGTGTTATCAAGTTCCTGATCTTTATCTTTATCTTTCATCTCTTCCTTTGATTGATTGAGTTGTTGTTCCAGCACTTGAACAATCAACTTTTGTGCAGTTTAATCTGCTGTGAGCTTCTCAATCTTAATTTCTTTGCTTTTGAGCTTTTCTTTTAATCTCTTAGCTCTGTTGTTTGATCTTTCAATTAGCTTATTGTACTCAGTGAATAAAAACACCTTTGAGTACTCAATCTCCTCTTTTGTTGGAATCTCACTTGTTTGATCATCAGTTTCAGTTTGCTCTGCATGAGTACTTGGCTCCGCTTGTTCTTGCTCAATCTGTGTTGATGTGCCGACTTCTTCTTGTTCATCAGATTGTTGAGCTATAGATTCATTAATGTCTCTCAACAGAGATGACAGTGTTTGCTGATCAGACAGGTTTGGGCTTTATGGTGGAGAGGGTATCTGATATTCTGCTTGAAATTGTTCTAGTTTTCGTTCTTGAGCTTGTTCTTGCTCAATGATTGGTTCAGGTTCAGGTTCAGGTTCAGGTTCAGGTTCAGGTTCAGGTTCAGGTTCAGGAGCAACTTGCCCTTCGATGGTTGGTGCTTGCTGAATGATTGGTTGTTGATGAATGACATTCTGGAAGGCCATGGTTGGTTCACCTTGTCCTGTAATCCTCATAAAGACATCAGGAACAGGGAGTTCTTGGTTGATCATGTGAACAGGCACAGGCACTTCAGCTCCATGATACAAACTTGACTTGATTCTTGTAAATACATGCTCATTAAAATGAACTGGTTGAAGCACATCATCCTCTTTTGGAATGTCAGGTAAAAGATCATCAATCATCATATGGAGGAATCTTGGAAAAATTAGGAACTTGTTCCTCACCTCAGTTAAATTATAAATCATTCCATTTAAAACTTAGGCAGTAAAGTTGAAAGGCCTTCTGGCTATGATGCTGGCAATTGCTGATGAGCTTCTTAGTGAAGTTGTATCCCAACCTGTCTTTTTGTTTGTCATTGTTTTCTGGTAGGTGTGCATTTAGAATCTGAATTCGGGACACATGTATGATTTTTTGATTTGTCTTCTGTCAATGGTTCATGTGTAACCAATCTGTCTGAATACATGCAGCACATAGTTCTCATCAAACTCAATTGGTCCTTGGGCATCTTCATCACCCAATTGTAATACTCTCCTGATCACATCTTGTGAAATGGTAATCTTATGATTATGCATAGTAGATACTACTACTTGCTGGTCATTCAGTTGTTCCAAGTGTGCATGAGTCCAAAACTAGACTATATGATCTTCATAGATTACAGGCCTTGCTGTCATAGCATAAAGAAATTTTGTTTGTCTGATGGCATGTATGATATCTCTGTAATGCTCAGCCTTTGATAAATCAGGATCAAGGAATGCACAGAGATTATGATCTCTAACAAATACTAGATTTGCCATCTGCAATGAAAAAGAAACTGAGTTAATTTACTTGTGTTGATGATATGCAATGCTTGTAATGATGGAAAGTTCATTAAGAGTTCATTTGAATGTTGTGGATGCTATGGAATGAAAGTATGAGTATGCTTAAGACTTGTGATTGATATATGCGTGTGTTTGAAGTTTTACTTGCCAAATTAGAAGCCTGTTTGATTTTGTCGTATTAAAAATTCAAGTTTTGACAATTTTGATCAAAAACAACTTCTTTGAAACTGATTTCATTAACACAAAGTGCTAATTTGTCTGTTTGCATACTGATTTCATTATGTAACAACACACTTTGAACATTTTGATTTGACTTTGAAAGTCAAATCTGTCATTGAATGAACATTGAATGCATGTACATTTAATGCTCTATGACGATTGTTCTGTCAAGTTTAACTGCCTTTGTTTGGTTTCAGCTGATTTTTTGAACATATTTTGAATGATATATCTTTTTTCAACATATGTTAAACCATTTTGAAGATCAAAAATCAAATTTGACTGATTTTGACATGAACATCATGTCTGTTTATGATCCTGATGAATACTTAATCAAATTTCCACAAATAAACAATCCTAATACATTCGACTAAGATTATCTATCACATAATCAATGATTGATTTGGTTTAAAAACATTCTAAGATTTGTTTTGATTTTGAATAACAGGTTGACTTAGGTCAACTCATGTTCTGGTCAGAAACACAAATTCAGATGTTTTAATGAATGATTGATACTCGAAATCATGTTGTTATACCTATTTGATTGTAACTCAGACAAGAAATTAAACAGAATAGCAGATGATTTGTTGAAGGAATCGCATAGGGGTTTTAAGGGTTTAGCGAAATTTTAACGTTCAAAAATTTTAATTTTTCTCTCTCTCTCTCGTGATGAATGAGAAATCACAAGTATGGAACTATATATACAACAGATAAAATGTATGTCCGCTGTGTATACAATGTGTATGTCCGCTGTGTAAACTGTGAAAAAAAATTTTAATTTTCAGTTGTCCGCTGTGAGTTTACACATCCGCTGTAGGAACAGTGTTTGCTGTGTGAATACTGTCTGTTGTGTGAACAGTGTCCACTGAACACTTTTGCGCTATGAACCCTTTTTGTTTGATTTTGTAGCGGATGACCACTTGGTCATGCGCTGTGGACCCTTTGACTTTGTTTGACTAATTGGTTTACAGCGGATGAATTTTGTTCATGCGCTGTAAAAAGTTGATTGTTTTAAGATACACGGCGGATGAATATTTGCATGTCCGCTGTGTGAACAGTTGTCTAAAACTTAAACTTTTGATTGTTTTGAAAATTTCTTCCGAGAACAAATGTTGTTTGTTTTTCTTCCGAAGCAAATTTTGTTTGTTTTTCTTCCGAAGTAAATGTTTGATAAATTTTCTTCCGAAGCAAATGTTTGATAAATTTTATTCCGAAGCAAATGTATGATAAATTTTACTTCTGAAGCAAATTTTGTTTGTTCGTTTTTTTTTTGAAATGAGATAATTAATTATTAAAATGTTTGTTAAAATGTTTAATGATTGATCACTAAAATGTTTATTAAATGATTGATCATTAAAATGTTTGTTAAAATGTTAAAATTTTAACATGATCAATATATGGATGTTAAAATATCACTCACAAGCAATATTGTACAATGAAAAACATATGTATATGTGTCAAACTGCTGTGTTTGAGTGCTGGCTTGACTTGACTTTCTTTAAAACTCAATATTTTGTATGTTCTTGTACATATTCCGCTGCTTTTGATATTTCCATGTTCAATTCTCCCCCTAAATTTTTGCATATTTATAAAATGTTTATAAAATGACAAAAAATTGATATTGATTTATTGGAAAATATCAAAGCCCGAAATGAGCGATTGTATGATATCTTTTGTTAGATAAATATAACTTCAATTAACACAAAGATTGTGTTGTGAATGCTTGATTCTTGAATCAATTTTACATGACATGAGAATACTAGTCATAATTCACATTGAGTTGTTTGTATGATTTTGAGGATAGACATAGACTAATACAATGTTGATTGTGGATATTGGGGTCCACTTAAACTCATGCATGGTATTATTGATAGATTAAAACAGTGAGTAATTTATCATGTTTTGTGTGTATTTGTATGATACGTTTGTACCCCACATATGATTGTATGTTGATATCAATCTTCCCCAAAACATACTATAAAGTGTTTGCAATACTTATAACCTAGTTACTTGGGAGTATAAATGCTCAAATTTGATCCTTGATGATGGATCCTCATTGGGATTCTTTTCTCTTCACTTTGGAAGGTAGTCTAAAAGACTTTATTGATTGTTCATCCAATTAGGATGTTTTCCCTTTGGGAATCTTTTGGGATCATAAAGTAGGTCATTCAGGTCTGTGCTTAGCAGAACAGAGAATGCATGAGTGAACTCAGGTCTATGATAATCATAACAAAGGAGACACTTGAATGATTGAGCAATTTATAAATTGTTTCACTTGGTGTATAGCAATTACTTTACAAGTAATATATCTTGAAGAGATCAATACTTACCATAAACCAATATGGGTGTTGGAGTACCACACAATCATAAGAATTTAGTTCTTCATTATTGTATGTGATATTATGTGTCCCATGCCGAGCCTATCCACATATCAAACAAAGTAAGTCAGTCTTTATTGGTGGAAAATGACTCAAGTGAAAACTAAACCTGCGAACTATCATATCTCATGTAGTATCATGTATGATTCAGAAAACTTGAATGTTTGTTTGAAAAGATATTTGGACTTTGACAAGGTCATGTATGTTGTATGTTAATGTTGAAAACATTATTTGTTTGATTCATAGTTCATCATACCAAGTCACTGAACCAAAAATTTAAATCTTGTTGAATCAAATGATTTTGTAAATAGGTCAGCCAATTGATTGTCTGTGTGAACTTTGATCAACTTTATCAAACCCTTTTCTGAGCAATCTCTCAGAAAGTGATATCTGATGTCAATGTGTTTTGTTTTGGAGTGTTGTACAGGATTGTCAGTTATAACATGGTAGCTGAATTGTCTATGTGTATGGGTGTTTTAAGAAAGTTAAAGCTATAATCAAGCGCTTGGTTTTGAATCCAAAGCACTTGAGAATAGCATGCAGAACTAGCTATATATTCTGCTTCAGCTGTTGACATAGACACATTTGTTTCTTTCTTGCACTACGAGGAGATCAATCTTGATCAAAGAAACTGACAACCTTATGTTGTTGGTTTTCTATTTTGATTGCATCCACCATAGTCACTTTCTGTGTATGCAAATAAAGAGAAGTCTCCATCTTTAGGATACCATAAACCAAGTGCTGGTTTGCCTTTTAAGTATCTAAAGATTCTTTTAACTGCATTAATGTGTGATTCCTTTGGATCTGCTTGGTATATTGCACACATGCAAACTGCATACATGATGTCTAGTCTGCTAGCTGTTAGGTACATCAGTGAGCCAATCATGGATCTGTACAGCTTTTAATCAACAGATGTGCCTTCTAGATTAGGTCCAAACTTCAGGCCACTTGAGAATGGTGTCTTGCTAGATGTACACTCAGACATATTGTATTTCTTCAATATTTGGTTGACATACTTGCTTTGATTGATAAAAATTCCTTCATTTGATTGTTGAACTTGTAGACCAAGGAAGAAGGTGAGTTCTCCCATTGAGCTCATTTGGAATTTTGATTGCTTAAGAATTTCAAATTCTTTGCAAAGTTGAATGTTGGTGGAGTCAAAGATAATGTCATCCACATAGACTTGAACTACTAACAAATCTTGTTCTTTTCTCTTTAAGAACAATGTTTGATCTACCTTTCCTCTTGTGTACCCATTTTGTAGTAGAAACTTTGATAAAGTTTCCACTTCCTATGTGCTTGATGAGGACCATACATAGCCTTATCTAACTTGTAGACTCTGTGAGGAAAGTCTGGGTCTTCAAAACCTGGTGGTTGAGCAACATATACTTCTTCATCTATCTTTCCATAAAGGAATGCACATTTGACATCCATCTGGAAGACTGTGAAGTTCTTTGAGGAAGCATATGAAAGAAACACTAGGATGGCTTCTAGTCTTGCTAAAGGAGCAAAGACATCATCATAATCAATTCCTTCCTTTTGAGTGTAACCTTGGGTAATAAGCCTTGCTTTGTTTCTAATGACAATCCCTCTGTCATCTGCTTTGTTCCTGAAAAGCCATCTTGTGCCAATGGCATATTGACCTTCAGGTTGGTCAACCAATTTCAATACCTCTTGCTTTTTAAATTGTTGTAATTCCTCTTGTATAGCCTCTATCCAACTGTTGTCTTTCATGGCTTCTGTGATGTTTTTAGCTACAGTTAGAGATAAGAAGCACAAACAAATGTTTGTTGTATCAGATTGACTGCGTATGACATCCCATGTTTCCAGGTCAATATCCGTACGTTAATAAAATGTGACAAAATTTTTAAATGCATTATAAGACTTAATTTTATGATAATTAAGGTTATTTAAGGTCTAGCAAAGCCCTTTGGTGAGTAAAGTTTATAATTGGTAATTTTGAGAATTACCGGGTCGTGTAGCGATAAAACGTTTAACGAACGTTGGTGATAATTCGGTTAATTAAATTTGGCCATTATATTTTGATTTTTATAATATAATGAATCTTAAGTGTAAATATTATTAGTCATGAAAAATAATAATTAATTTTATTTGCCTTGATCGCGTAAAATTAAGACTTTTAAAAAGTCGCCTTGTTGCAACGTTCAGTCGGATGCTTGCTGTGTTAAACCGTGTGTATTTTTATTTTTGACTTTTGATCACTGTTATTAATGTTGTGAACCTTTGGAAAGTCTAAAAGTAATATTTTGAATATATAGAAAATTTTCGCGTAAAAACCCGAACGTTTAAAATTTTTACAAAAACATTTAACGAGACAGACACCCTCCTTACACCCGGTGCTATCTCACTTGGAGATCCTCCAGCCACATAATTAATATAATGACATGATTAACTCACCTTAACCACACTTAAACATTTCTATATATACAACCCAACACTCCACCTTTTACACACATTCAACCTCACCTTTCTCTCACTAGAATTCACCTACACACTCTCCTCTCTCTTCTCTCTAAAACTCACAGCTGGAACCTCCAAGAACAGCCCTCCTTTTTTTGATTTTGATCATCCAAAGCTTGTTTAAAGCATCAAAAATCTGATTTCAAGGATCCCTTAGTGAGTTGGTGCAAGAATTTTGCATAAATCCAACTCCAAGGAGAAGAAATCATCTATAGTTCTTGAAGTTGTTCATCTTTTGGTAAGCTATGTTTTCTTTAAAAATCACATGCAACATGATTTTTGGATGATTGTTGCAAGCTTCGTTTACTAACAACTAGATTTTCTTAAAATCCAAGGTTCCAACAAAGGTTTTTGAGTTTAAAAAGAATGTATATGTGTGTGTGTGTGAACCGTGAATGTGTATGTGTGTGTGTGTGTTTGATGTTGAAGATTTTGTGTTTTGATAATCTTTGCTTATTTTGATGATTTCTCTTGCATGCAAGATGATCAAACTTTGATTTGTGGTTATGAACATCATAAGAAACCCATCTCCAAAGGAGATTATCAAAAATAATGAAAATGGGTTATACATGCATATAGTCATGGATGATGTTCTTGTACCCATCTTGCTCTTTGATTTCTTAAAGGATTGAGATGATCCATGAATAATGGTGATCATGATCTGAAATATTTTGATTTTAAGTATGTTTTGTTGAAATAAAAACTAAGAACACAAGATAAAATCAATGATTTGGACTATGTATGTATGTATGAAATCATGCATATGTAGGTATATATGGTTTACACTTTTTGTTCTTGATTTGTTCTTCACTTGTAAGTTTATAGATGATTGAAATGATTCATGCATATGATGATCATGATCTAGAGATTTTGATGTTATTATCAATATTTTATTTTAAGAAATGATAAAAATAAGTTAAAATTAAAGCCACTTGAGTGAAGATGGGACATGACAACTAGTAGTCATGTCATAACGTTTAAAAGCAAACAAGATAAGAATCTTGTAAGATCTGGAACAATAAGTTTAAAACATGTTAAAAATAAGTTAAAAGTAAGTAATCATACTGAAAATAAAGGTTTTGATAATTGGTTTTAATCACGTATTTTACGTTTAAAAACGCGTTAAAAACGGTGTTTTCGGGTCTAAAACAATTATTTTTGCACAAGTCCGTTTTTGGACAGAAAGTAACATTGTGTTTTAAGTTAAAAACTTATTTTTTTAAGTATATAACAAATCCATAACAAGTAAGGTCTTCGGTGATGACTTTATACGCGCGAAAAAGCCGAAAACCGACAATTTCGGGTTAAAAATAGTGGACTGTTTTGAAATTGATTTTTAACAAAAATATTTCAGAATGTTTTTGATGTAAAAGGTTCATTTTAAAGCAATTATAATAGTCATAAGGTATATACAAGTTGATGTACGGTTTATGCAGGTAAAACCAAGCGATTTCACCGTAAAATCACTGTATATGGACAAAATTTTGGATTAACGTAATAGAACATATTTCTATAATAAAACTTGTCTAAAAATGATTTTATAGATGTCTTAGTACTGAAAATAAAGTTATGTGTTATAAATATTAATTAATAAAGAATTTATAATAAAAGGTAATAAAATAAGAAATAGAATACTTAACAAAAACAATGTCTTAGATAAAATATGATTATGACTTAATATTTTATTTATTTAATCAATATTTTATTATTTATTTATTCATTTATTTATTTATCTATTTATTTCATAACTTAGTAAATATTGTGTTAAGTTTTTATAATGATTATGTGCTCATTTTGTGTGTGATATATGCATGTCGTTTAAGGGTTATTATTTAATAAATGAATATTTGTCACTTATAATATAAATTATTAATCTAAACCGAAATTCAGCAGCGGGTCTTTTTATAAAGAAATGGATTTCAAGGCAAGTCTAGTAAGTTGGGTAAACAACTTACGTATTAGACTTATTAGTCGACAATTAATAGATCCTTTGTGTTTAGGGCGTTAATTGGTCGTTTATTTTCCGGGCTCGATTTTTGCTAGATCATCTCTCGGTCGCTTTTGAAGGTGAGTTTTCACAACCCCTATTTTTAAATAACATTTTATTTAACTGTTTTGGGGGAAAAACGTGCTATAACGATTTTTGTTTATGATATGATTATGGAATAACTATGTGATCTTTATGATGGCCTTGAGTTGTTTTATTATTTGCGCATGGCTGCCCTCTTACATAATCATTAACCCTTGGAGGGCCACAGGATATATTGGTAGATCTATTGGGTTTGACAACCGCCCCTCAGGATCGGTTGCCACCGGTCCGGTGCAGAGGGAATATATGTTGAAAGGATTTGAGGGACATTGTGTCTTGGTTTGATTATGGGGCTCTTGGTTGCGATCATAGTCAATGGACCTAGCTAGTCATTGACGATCCAGGGGTTGATTCCGGGATAATCATATCGTTTGAAAATGAAAACTTTGTTGATATTGTTATAATCCTGTGAACTCACCAGCTTTTTGCTGATAAACTTTTTGGGCATGTTTTTCAGGAGATTAGGCATGCATGGGAATGAAAAGGGTTTTAACGGCAAATTTTATCAATTTTGGATACCACCTTTGGGACCAAATTCCGCTGCTGATTAAAATCTTTTGTTTATGTTTAAAACAATATTATGTTATTACAATTTAAGTTTTAAATTTAAGACTCCTACCCGTTGATGTAATGTCATTTTAATATTAATATTTAAAGATGGTATTCATGATATGTTTGCTTGATAACTGTTGGAATAATCCAACTTCCGTTATCTCCGTCGCACGCGTGCCCTTTCGGTGCGCTTTTCGGGGTGTGACGCTGCGTGTCAATCTGACATTGAGGTCACCTATAATATTCTCTAATGCATGATACTTGTGAGCTCTGGTTGTTTCAATTTGATCAATAGGAATAGTTGAATCAAGAATGGTAATTGTTTGATCTAGTGTGGATGGTTTAGAAAGGGTATTGGAGATGGTGGGATTTTCTGTTTATGAATGATCATTGAATGATTGGGGTGAATCATGAACGAAATCTAGGATTTCATCATCGTGATTTGTGTCGGGTAATGAATGATAATCATCATCTTCTTTAACCGTGTCTAGCTGTTTTGACCTTGTTTGCTTGTCTTGCTGAGGGTCACTAGTTGTTTGTGGTTGATTGATTACTGGTGAAGATGATGATGGACTTGATGTTGAAGTTCCTCTTGATGTGTTTGGTTGTTCTTGAGTTGGTGTAACTGTTGTACTAGAAGGAGTGATGTTTGGTCTCTTTGGAGGATCACCAGTTAAAGGAACATCATTTGATGGAGGAGGTACCATTGGGTATTCAATATCTTCTTTTGTACGTGTAACATTAAAATAAGATGTGTCAAATGATTTTGTTAGTAAATCAATGTCAAACAACCAGTCTGATCCAATGACTTTCTTTGTGAAAGAATGTTCGTTAAAACCAACATTAGTTGATTCTTCCACAGTGTTTAGCCTTGGATTATATACTCTGTAAGGTTTTGAGCTTCCAGAGTATCCAACAAAAACTCCTTCGTCTGCTTTTGGAGCAAACGTGGATAGATGTTCTCTGGTGTTTAAAATTGATATAGAACATCCAAATGCCTTAAGGAATCTTATAAAAGGTTTTCTTTTAAACATTAGCTCATAAGGAGTTTTGTTTTGTTCTTTGATGATTAATGTTCTGTTTTGAATGTAGCAAGCTGTGTTGATTGCTTCAGCCCAGAAGGAATGGGCAATAGAGAGTCAGCAAGCATAGATCTGGCTGCTTCTATCAATGTTTTGTTTCTCTTTTCAGCTACTCCATTTTGCTAGGGAGTTCTTGCCATGCTAAATTGATGACTGATTCCCTTTTCTTCACAAAAAGAAGAAAAAAAGTCATTCTTAAATTCAGTGCCATTATCAGTTCTTAAAGATTTAACTTTAAGATCCAATTGATTCTCAATTTTAGTGATAAAGGATTTGATAATTTCTGTTGATTCTGACTTGTGTAAGAGGAAGAAGACCCGGGTGAATCTGGAGTAATCATCTACAATAACAAGATAGTATTGCTTCATTCCTATGCTTAGGATGTTTGTTGGACCAAATAACTCCATATGAGGTAATTTAAGTGGTGTATTGTTTGAGTTTACCAATTTTGAGTTATGAGACACTCTATGTTGTTTGCCTTTTAGACATGTAGTGCAGTGGTCTGTACAGAAAAATTCTTTTTGAGGTAATCCTATTACTAAGTCACCTTTGACAAGTTGATTCATTCTGCTACAATTAGAGTGACCCAAACGTCTGTGCCATAATTGGGAAACATCTTCTAATGCTTTTGATAATAAACATGTCTCAGGGGTTGAAGCTGAAACAGAGTTCATATCAACAATGTATGTGTTGTTATGACGAGGAGTTTTCAAAAGGATATATTCTTCAGGGATTTGGAAGCCCGTCTTGAGGATGTAGCAGTTGTTGGAGTCAAAAAGTGTTGCATATCCCTTATCACAGATTTGGGATACACTCAGGAGAATGAACAGAAGGTTAGAACAGTAGTTGACATTTTCAAAGCTGATCAACCCATTTGTGACTGTTCCTTCACCAGTTATCTTTCCTCCTGTTTTATGACCTGCAAATGCTACAGTTACTCCATGTTTGCTTTTAAAATCTCGAAGGAGGGAACAATTGCCAGACATATGCCGAGAGTATCCACTGTCAACATACCAGATGTTGTTAGGCCTTCGATGATGTCCCCGCAAAAAGAAAGAAATTAATTAGAAGGTACAACCCAAGCCAAGAAGGTCTTGGGTTTTCCATCCTTTCCTATTACACAAATTTCTTCAAGTGTGGCATTATCTGCTGGTTTAGGAGGTCTAGACATACTAGATTTCCTTTGATTGTTTTTTGGATCTGTCGGGAGAAGTACTTTGAGCTCTTTTCCTAAGAGTGCCAATGTCTGATTGATCTCTATTTGAAGACTTATGTCTCCTGTGTGTTTGTTTAAAGTTGTCATAAAATGATTTGTCAATATTTAATGCAACTTTTGTGTGACGAGTTTGTCTTGGAACTCCTACTTTGTTCTTGTTAGGAACAACTAATTGTTTTTCACTTTGCATTTCAACTGGAATTTGTTTGTTTTGTTTCTTATTTTTCTTGTTGAAAAAGCAATTTGCTGTGCTGTGATTGTTTCTTTCACAAATTGAACAGTAATCGTGAAAATGGCATGTTTTAGTACTGTGATTGTTCATGTTACAGTACTTGCAATGCACTTGTCAGTGGTATGAGTATATTGATCACACCACTCGCAGTATGGTAAATTTGCAGTGCTTTGTTTTTTTACCACCTTTGATTTTAACTTAGACTTTAAAGGAATGTCAAAAGTTACAGTGGATTGTTTGGACTGTGCACTGATTTTTCCTTTTCCTTTTTGTACTTGTTTGTTTACTTGAGTGGAAGAGTTAGATTTTCTTCCACCAGAGCAGATGTCAAAACCTTTAGTCTGCTTTGTTTGTTTGATTTGAGTATCAACCACACTTGAAACTTTCATGGTTTCAGTAACTGGTTGATCTGACTCATCATTCAGTAGATCAACATCATCTTCATCATCACTTGTTTGTTGATCAAACTCATTACATTCAGCTTGATAAAAGTCTGTTGGTTTAATGTGAGGGGGTGCTTGACTTTTAACAAATTTGATCATTAGTGTTTTAGAAATCAAAGCTGATTTTGATGATGATGATGATGATGGTGATTGCTTTGAATCATCAGTTCGGTCAGGTGGGTCAAGAGACTCACCTTGTTTGTTTGTCATTGATTCAGGTAAGGGAATATAATCATCATTGTAAGGAGGATTAACTTTATTATATCCTAGACCTAGGTCCTTGAATGCCCTTTACGGAGCAAGAAATTCTTCAAACTTCTTGTTGCTTACTTGAAACTTTTGAAGTTTCACTTCAGTTTCTACCTATATTGTTTTGGACTGAGTCAAAGATGCAGAGAGTTGCCCAACTTGAGCTGCTAGTAATAGTTTTTCAGACATCAATTTGTCCAAACCATTTTGTAATGAAAGAATTTTGATTTCATATTGTTTTTGTTCTATTTTTAAACTTTCATTTAAAACGTTTTTTTCAATAACTTTCTTGGAAAGTTTGTCTGCATGTTCTCTGTATCTATTGACTTCGTCAATGCATGTTTGTGAACAAAGATTTTCTTTCACCTTTTTCGGGAGTTTTGTGATCTTATCTTTAATGTTTGCCATAAGGGCATGATCTGGAGATTGGATCTCAGCTTCATACATGCTCCAATCACACTCACCATCTTGTTTGATGATCATGGCTGAGGATTTAGAGTGTTGATTAAGGCTGTACTGTGTGATTTGAGGTGGAATTGGTGCTGCTAGAATGCTGATGGGAGATGGAATTTGTCTGTTTGTTTGATAGCTGCTAGATGCATGTGTTTGGTTGTTGTTTCTATCAACTCTCGGTTGTTGGCATTCTCTTAAAAAATGACCATAAAGTTGACAATTGTAGCATCTTACTTTTGTTTTGTCAAAACCATTCTTGGTTTTCTTGTCCTTGTTTAATCCCCTGTTTCTTTGTAGAAACCTTTTTGCTCTGTAGGCAGTCATTGCCATAGACCATTGAAGATCCATTTCTTCAACCATGCCTGGTGGTAGCTCATCCAAATCTTGTTGGATGATTTGTGATGGTGTAAGGTTTGCTCCCAAATAAGCTTCAAAGCTTGTGGAGAAGGATGCATAAGCTACTTTCTGTTCTTCACTTAGCAAAATAATTGTGAGAGCATCCATAGGTTTCTCAAAGTTATGAATCTTTTGTGTCTTTGTCCGTTGTTGTATGTTTGAGTTTGAGATATGTGGATGATGTTTGCTTTGAGGTGTAGCTTCATGAGAGGCATGAACACCAGTCTTTTTAGACTTTTGTTTGGTGTTTGATGATTCTAGAGCTGAGAAGAAAGAGGTTTCACTAGAATCTAAAAATTCTTCATCTTCATCTTCTCCATTGCATGTCAAGAATGCACTGTCTGTGGTTGAATTTCTTTAAACTTGTATGATTCCACATGTCTGATAGTGCTGTTATTTCTAGATCTTTTATCAAGTTCTAGTGCTTCAACTTTTGCAACTAGAGCATCTAAAGTTAAGGCTTCAAGATCCAATGTTGCTTTCATTAGTGAGACTGATTGAGTCCAACTTTTTGGAAGAGTGTGCAACATCTTTTTGTTGATCTCCACAGATTCATACCTTAGTCCATACACTATCATTTCATTAACAACTTGGACAAATCTGTGGAGTTGCGGTGGAATTGATTCTCCTTATATGCGGTGGAAGGTTTCATACTGGGTTCTTAATTTTTCTTTCTTAATCTCCCTATCTCTTCACTTCCTTCACACATAGTGTGAAGTACTTTCCACAATTCATGTGTTGTTTTGAAATTTTCAACCCGTGTTAAAATTTCAAATGACAAAGTTATTGCCAATATGTTGTATGCTTTCATGTCTGTTTTGACCCTTTTTAGGTCATCACCAACCACATTTTTCAAGCTTACTGGTTTTTGTATGTTGTAATCTGGACCAAGAGTCACAGGAATGTATGGTCCCTCGGTTATGGATGTCCACAGATCCGGGTCTTGAAAGATAATCCAGTTTCTGAACATAATCTTCCATTGTTTAAGGTCAGCTTTGTTCTTCTGTCTTGGTGGTTTAAGACCACTGTTTGATCCTGAAATTTCATCAGACATGTTTTTAAATTTTAACTTAACGGTTTATCTCAATTTGATTGATTATTTAGCACGGTGCTAAATTTGTCTTTATCCTAAGGTCACTAGGATTTGTTTGATATTTTTGTTTCTTTTTAACCTTTACTGAATAAAGGGAATTAATTAATTTGAATTAATTAATGTCCAAGGAAATGTCACTTTTATGTCTCGGTTAAATAAAGGGAATATTCTGTTAAGGATGTAAAATCTCACAGAAAAGTCAAAACCCTTTAATGAATCCAGTGGTCAAAACCCTATAAACAAATATTTTGTTTAAAAAGTAAACTTTTTCGAATCAGAAAGTAACTTTTTCAAAAATTTAAAGAAGAATATGTTTCTTCTTTATTTTTTGATGATTATCAAACAAATTCGCTGTAGATTTTGAAGAATATGTGTGAACAAAAACTAGGGTTTATCCTAGGGTTTGTTGGAGGCTATTATGTTTTTCACAAAATCAACAATCGGTTTGTTGATTGAAGAGCAAAAACCTGATTCAAGTGTGTATATACTTGAATATGATGATTTAGAACACTTTTAAATGATTCAAAAATGTTCAAAACAAGATTTGTATGTTGAAAACTTGATGAAACAGTACTCGAGTACTGTTTTATCAAAAACCCTTAGAACCGCTAAGGTTTTTGAGGTTTTGAGATGATTCGGTTTTGGAAAACAGTGTTGAATGATGTTTAGAGCCTAAACAACACAAAAACTTCTAGAAAATGTACAAGAATAGATTAAGAAATCATAATTTAAGCATTTGATGAATGTTTGAAGTAGAAGAGGTATTTGTTATGATTTTCAGCTCAAAATGTATGTTATGAAGCTAATGAACCACGGATGTCATGTTGTTGATAAAGAGGATCGAAAATCAGTGATTGATTTGTGCCAAGGCTCTGATACCACCTGATGAAATCAAATATATAACAACAAACAAACAAGAAGAAGGTTGTTGACAAATTTCTCCAAGGATCTTTTCGAATCTCTCTAATCAACAAACAATAATCATAGTGCGAAAACCCATGATTAATGCTTATGATATCAGTGTATGAATGTGTATGATTGTGTGATTGCTAGTGATTGAATGCTTGAATGATAATAACTGCTTGTTTGTATTGATTGTTCAAAAGTTTACAAATGATTAGGGTATCATGCTATTTAGAGCCTATACAAAAGCTATGTACAATTACTAAGATACCCTTATGTAAACGAAAATTACATAAATAATCCTAAGTCTATAAGTCGTCCGCTGTGGATGATAGACTGTCCGCTGTGGAGTCTAAGCCATCCGCTGTGGAGAAAAATACGCTGTCCGTTGTGTCTTGGATGTTGTCCGCTGTGAAAGCTTTGTATGTTTGTCTTGATAGTCGTCCACTGTGGAATGTTCATCCGTTGTGGATTGAACATCCACTGTGGAGTTGATCATCAGTTGTGCACATTTGTTCATCCGCTGTGTATGCTTGTTCATCCGCTGTAGACACTTGTAGCTTTTCTTCATCCGCTGTAGCCTCTTAGTCATCCGCTGTGGGCATGTCTTCATCCGCTGCCGACGCTTAGCAAAAATTTCTTTTATCTACAAACTAGAAAAAGAAATTTAAGCAACATTAGTGTATGTTATGAATGTTAATGATGCTAATGTGTTAGTTAATGATTGATTGAATGTTAGAACACATTACGTTTTATTATGGCAAGCATTATCCTTTTAATGCAATTGTTGAGTCCAACAACAACAACTCAGAATGGTTTTTACAAGTGTTACAAAGCATGGAAATAAACTACAAGGACCTGAGATACTTTATACTACATCCTACAGCCGACATTACTTTGAAGGCCAGCTGGAAATATTAATCTAGACAACAAGATCAATGTAAAGTCAAAAGGCAGATTGCCTTTTGACTAGTGACTATGAAATGCCATAGCTCACATCCTAATATATCCCAAAAACCATAATCTACAGTTTCCTAAAGCATGGACCTTTTCACCAACTTATGCAAGTTGGTGAGTCTTTAGAGTTGCAGCAGAATGTTGGTCAGCTTTCTGAAAAGGTAGATCAGAGAAAGCATGCCTTCTCTGTCTTCGGAAGAAATCAGTCTTCTATCTTCATGGCTTCGGAAGACTTTCTCTCCTAAGCTTCGGAAGACTTCATTTTTGGCTTCGGAAGAATTGGTCTTTGGCTTCGGAAGATTTTACACATAGAGTATTTTCTTTGCAGTGTGTAAAACTTCCAATGTAACTTCCACCATGCACAAAATGCATGCATGTAGGAAGCACCTTGATTGTTTTGGGTGCATTAGCCTTTTCCATATTACTTACAAACTCCCCCTAGGCTGATGCTACCAAAATAGAAAGGATGCTTAACAGTTTGTAGTCCTCATGTCTGGATTAGCAGTATAGATCCTAGACAGAATTGGTCTTCCGGATGCAAGAGGCTCTACTTGAATGGGGTTGATTCAGTAGCCTCTTATTGCACTTTCTCAGGATGTTCTTACTCATCCTTAGGTGTTGAGGTGGATGCCTTGGACTTTTTTTTCTTTCTTTTGTCGCTTCTGATGGCCATCTTTTCCCTCAATATATATTTCAACTGAGTAGTATGGCCTGCAACACCAGTTGAGCTTTCTTTATTCTCCTCAGTTGGGTTCTTCTTCCCTATTTGTTCAAAATCAAGGGGTTCAAAACCCTGCTGTGGGTCAGAAGTTGAAGTTGGCTTGGATATAGCTTTAAGATCAGGTTGTGTTGTCTCTTGTGGTTCAACCTTCACCTCAACTTCAGGAACAGCTTGACTAGGTGGAGAATGCAAGTCTACCAGGTGACCTTCCTTATCTTCTTCTTGATCCTTCTAATATGCTCATCCATTATGGATAGAGACATAGGACCAAGTCTCCTTCCGGAGAACCCATACAGCTTTAAGATGCTCACCATCTTTAGTCTGTCAGCAGAATTCTTTTCTTTTGCTCTGATGGTGGCTCTTGTCTTAGCAGCCTCCTCTCTCATCTTCCTCTTGACAGCTTTTCTTTGAGTTTGAGCTTCTTTATCTAGCTGTTTGAGGTACTCAAACTGAATGTATTCATATGAGAGAGGGTTGAGAGCTGCTACCTGATAGAGGCCTGTGCCACTCAGATAAGCTATCATTTTCTGCCTTTCTTGCTCTTTGCTTAACTGAGTTTGTTCTTGTTGTTCAGCCACAGCGTCTTTCTCAGGGCTTTCCTGAACTGGAGAAAGGACAGGAGCTTTATGAAGTTTCTTTCTTCTTCTTTCTTCCTTGATTTTGAGGAGCAGTTCTACAGCCTCAGCCTCATCTCTCTCTTTGTACAGCTCCTTATCTGCCAGTTCATCTAATTCTGCCAAAGGAAGAGAGATGAATTCATCTATATTGTAATTCCTTAATCTCAGATTGTTCAATCTGGCTGCTCTTAACTCATCATTCTGAGTGTTAGGCCTATGATCAGCCCTGATTGCAGCTTGCATAAAGCTTGAGACTTCTCCCATTTTCTTTCCCCTGACCTTCCTCCTCCTCTCTCTCTTCTCCTCCATAATCTCCTCAGGAGTCATTTTCCATTTCCCTTTGTCAATTATTGGCCTGTATGACTCAGGGTGGAAAGAGCTTTGGCCTTTTAATGGTTGTGATGAGCTTGAGCTCTAGCTAGAGAGAGGTTGTGATACACCTTCACCAACAGGTGTTTCACTGAGGGTACTGGGTGCTAAGAGTGAGCCTGTCTCAAGGGTCACAGGTTCTACTATTAGGCCTTCAACTGAGGTTTCCCCTTCAAAGCTAATCTTAGGGTCTACCTCAGTATCTAGTTGACCAACAGTTTTCCCTGCTATCCTCTGTTTATATAATTGTGTTCTTTGTCTGAATTCCTACAACTCCCAATCTTGAATTGCCTTAGCTAACCTGCTAGCTTGTCTGTTTTGGCTTGGGTTGAAAAGCAGCAGATTAACTAAGTTAATACTCTTATGGAGTCTTAGGATTTGAAAGTTGAAGAGCTCCTGCTATCCCTGAGATCTTGATAGCACCAATGCCATTCTTGAACTGTCATACCACCATCCCACTATTGGATTTTCAGCAGGGTAGGATGGGGTAGACATGGCCATTGGAATTCCTTCCTCAAATAGCTGTTGAATATGGCCTCCACATCAGTGTGAGCATGAGAAAGTTGTTGAGTCTGAACAAATGCAAGTGAGGGTGGTGAGTCCTCATTGTCCATACTCAGGACAGAACTTCCAGGTTCTGTGGTTGTAGAGACTTTCTCATCTTTTTTGGTAGCATCATCCACTTACGTATGTGAGCTGCAGGTTAAGTCCACTACTTCCACATGTTCTTGTGGACTTGGTTGAGTTTGTCTTATTGGTCTCTCAGCTAACTTGCCCTTGAGATCGGTGATCTCAAGTTGCTGGTCATTGACCCTTTTCTGTAAGGTAGTCACTTGAGATTCCATGTGACTGACCTTGGAGACTAAATAGGTGCATAGTTGTTTAAGTTGTTGCACCTTCAGTTTCATACTCCTCTCATCTTCAGAAGAAGAATCATAGGGGGATGAGAGAATTGGACTAATATCCTCTTCCTCATCACCAACATAGTATTCTTGGCTGCTGGATTTCCTCTGCTCACTAACAGCTTAAGGTGAAGTATCAATGGGATGAGTTCCCATGGTTGAGGTCTTAATGATGTAATCACTAGCAATAGTGAGAGCCTCTTTCTTATGGACCTCATGAACTTGTTCAGGGAGATCCACCTTAGTATGGGTTGGATGATGTGGGCTAGACATGGGAGTGGCAGGAGCACTCATTTCTCCTTGAGCAAGGGTGGAGAAGAGAGACTCATGGTACTCACTCAATCCCATGTCTTCATCATTATAGAATTCAAGGTTAGGGATTGGCTGGTTTAGATCAAGAGGTTGGGGTTGGTAACTGTCCCCTAAAGGTTGTTCACTAGGGTTTTGAGACTCTAAGTGAAGGCTTAACGCTGTTTGGGTAATGAGCTCATCAAGCTGAGTATGAGGAACCTTAGCACTCATCATATGAGGGATGGGAGTGGTTTGCTCCTCAAGGGAAGTGGGAGCTCTAGTGTCCACTTCCTCTTCCATGGGTGGTGATATAGGGGCCTGCTCAGACTGAATAGCTTGAGCAGGGGTTCGTTTATGTTTTCTTGAGTAGGTGATGGTTATTTTAGTTTGAGATGGAGGTTGGGAGACAGCATGTGTGGGTTCAACACTAGCTGGTGCTGCTAGGTTGTCACCTTGAGCAATGAGCTCTAACATTTTAGGGACAAGGGCTGTTTCTACCTGAGAGAATCCCACAGTTAGTATTCTTATGATTTTAAAGATGTCGGGTTTTATCTTTCCTAGTTAAGAATGTGCTGGACATATCTAGGGAACATGTACTCTTCTAGGAGTCCAAGTTAGCAAGCAGATTTAGGTAAACAAAGTGTGAATACCTGAACTTGACCCCCTGAACCAGTCCAAGAACTATGAAGGAGATATCTTCAGGAATCTGGTCCCATCTTCCATGCTTGTTGGACAAGCTGTGTATGATAACATGGAGGAGGTACTTCAACTGAGAAAAGACCTTCCCTTTCCTGAAGGTTCGGATAGAGAAATCTTCCTCATAGCCCATCGGCTCAACGGATTGGTTTACAACAGATTTAGGAAAGGACAAATCACCTTCTGCATCATCCATCTGAAGATGAGTGTTTATGATTGCTGGAGTGATGAAGATTGTCCTCCCCTGTACTATGGCAGACAGTGCCTTATCCCCATCCATGGTGACCTCTTGCCAGGTCCACCAGAACTCCAATAAATGATCCTCACAGGGAGGAGGATCAGTGGTGAGGGAGGTGAAGTAGTTGGTCAAAGAAAGGAAACAACAAACCTCTAAGAAACCAGGATCTTTCTTAGGGTTCAACAGAGCAACCTGATTGTGTTGCCTGTGAAGTTACATGGAGAAATCGTGTTGGTTTTTGTGATTTTGGTTGGCCATTTGAGTGAGCTTCGTCGTGAAGGAATATAAGAACAAAGGCGGTTTGTGGGTGAATTTAGGTTACAAAGAAGTTGCAGATGACAAGAGAAAAGTGAAGAGGGGAAACCGCTAGATATTTATATGAAATGGATTTGAGACAAAGTTAATGCGAAAGGATAAACTTTGAAATCCGGATGTCGGTCCCACCTCTGAAAAAGTGCCCAAAAGTAGTTTTCTTGGAAGTCAAAAATCTTCCGAAGGTAATTTGTCTTCGGATGTTTTTGATAAAAGCTTCCGAAGCCAATTTGGCTTCGGAAAATATTTCTAAGAGTTTTGAATATTTTGCTTCGGAAAAAAATACTTAGAGAATTTTTCACCTCTGAGACATAGTTACTTTTGGAAGAAAGTTGTTTTTCAAGAGCATATAAGCACTTATGAGTAAATTTGGCTTCGAAAGATATTGTAAAAATATTTTCCCCAGGTAAGTTGACATAGGTAGTTATTTGATGTTAAAGACGTAATTTTCTTCCGAAAAGAAATATGTTCAAAATTTTCAAAAATCTAAGGAATATTTTTTAAAAAACTTTTTTTCAAAGATAGTTAGGGGCTTATGAAGGTGATAAAATAGACAACTTAGGATACACAGATTTTAGAAATAATATTGAAATTAAGTTTAAGAAAAAGCTACTCAAAGTTAATCATCCCAATAACTGATATAAGATACTTAAATCTCTGTTTATCAAAAGCTTTGGTGAACAGATCAACATATTGTTCATTTGTGTTAACTTTGACTAGTTTGATTAACTCTTTTTCAAAATTATCTCGAATTAAATAATACCTGATGTTGATGTGCTAAGTCCTTAAGTGCTGCACAGGATTTTCGGTAATAAAGATAGCACTATAGTTGTCTATATGGATGGGAGTCTCTGTGAAGTTGAATCCATAGTCTAGCATCTGATTTTGAATCCAAAGCACTTGAGCACAACAGCAAGCAGCAGCAATGTATTCAGCTTCAGCAGTTGATGCAGATACATTGGATTGTTTCTTGCATTGCCACGAGACTATCCTTCCACCAAGAAATTGACATTCCCCTGATGTAGATTTTGTAGTCATGTTGCAGCCACCATAGTCACTATATGTATAGGCATACAGATCGAAGTCAGAATTCTTTGGATACCAAAGGCCTAGTGATGGAGCACATTTGAAATATCTTAGTATTCTCTTAACAGCAACCAGATGTGACACCTTAGGGTTGGCTTGATATCTGGCACAAACGCATGTGGCAAACATGATATTAGGGCTGCTGGTAGTGAGGTACATAAGAGACCCACTCATAGCCTTGTAAAGATGTTCATCCACACACTCCCCCTTAAGGTCTGGTCCAAGGGCGTGTTTTCTTGCTATTGGTGTCTTTGCATCCTTACCGTCAGTCATGCTGAACCTTGTTAGTATGTCTTGAACATACTTTGACTGACTTATGAAGATTCTATTGTCAACCTGCTTCACTTGAATTCCTAGAAAGAAATTGAGTTCTCCCATGGCACTCATTTCAAATCTATTCTTCATCAGCTTCTCAAAGTCCTCGCAGAGCTTTGGATAAGTTGACCCAAAGATAATGTCATCTACATAAACTTGAACCAACTTTAAGTCATTTCCTGTTCCTTTGATGAAAAGAGTTCCATCTATAGTACCCCTTCTGTAGCCATGTTGACATTGGTACTGAGATAGAGTCTCATTCCACTTCCTTGGAGCTTGGTGCAGCCCATAAAGAGCTTTTTCGAGCTTGCAAACATAATCAGAATGATCTGGGTCTGCAAAGCCAGGTGGTTGTTTGACATACACTTCTTCATCAATCACCCCATATAAGAAAGCACACTTGACATCAAATTGGTAGACCTCGAAATTCTTGGATGCAGCAAAAGCTAAGAATATCCTAATAGCTTCAAGTCTTTCTACTGGAGCAAAAACATCAGTGTAATCAATCCCTTCCCCTTGAGTGTAACCTTAAACAACTAGTCTTGCCTTGTTTTTGATGACAAGTCCTTTATCATTCTTCTTGTTTCTAAATACCCACTTGGTTCCTATGGTAGTCTTCCCCAAAAGAAGAGGACATAGGTTCCAAACCTTTTGCCTTTTGAATTGAAGCAGCTCCTCCTGCATAGCTTCAACCCAACTTCCATCCTTTAAAGCCTCTTCAACTTTCTTTGGCTCTATCTGGGATAGGAAACAAGAGTAGAGACAAATATTTTGTCATGGTTTGTCCTCTTGTTCTTACCCCCTTGTCAACATCTCCAATGATGTTTGTTGTGGGACGAGACTTGTGAATCCTGAGTTGAGTGATCATAGCAAGTTGATTTGAGAGATCTAAATTTAAAAATTTTTGATCAGGCAGTGAGGAATCTCCCACCACATCTGCACACCTAGCAAGAAAGACTTGATCCAATGAGTGTGTGACATCATTGATGTTAACTTCCATGGAGTGACTGTTAGCATCAAGAAATTCTTGATCACTGCCACCACTACCATTTTCTCCTACATTTGAAGCTCCCTATTTTGTGTTTTGTGTCTCTGAGTTGGAATTTGAAGGCACCTCAGAAGTATCAGCTGGATTTGTAATGGTTGTGCTGATAGGAGCTCCATCTGAAGAATTTGTTACCACTACAGTTGAAGTAGTTTGATTTGAAGGTTTTCTTAGCTCAAATCTTCGGTTAGGATCTTCTGTTTATAAACTACCTGCAGATCCTAAAACATCCTCACAAGACTTGTTAAAAAAGTTGGTAACTAAATCAAGATCAAACATCCAATCTGGACCAGAACCTCTCACACAAGGAGTGTGTTCATTGAAGGTCACATTGGTTGCCTCCTCAACTACTCTAGTTCTGAGATTGTATACTCTATAAGCCTTAGCTTGAAAAGAGTACCCAATAAAGTATCCATCATCTGATTTCTCATCAAATTTGGCTATCTGATCTCTGGTATTCAAGATTGTGCAAGGACATCCAAATGATCTAAGGAAACCAATAAAAGGTCTCCTTTTGTGCCATAGTTCATAATGAGTCTTACCATGAGTCTTAACTACTAAAACTCTCTTCTGCACATAGCAAGCAGTGTTCACTGCTTATGCCCAGAAGGTGATAGGTAGTTTAGAGTCAGACAACATGGTTTTTGCAGCTTCAATTAGTGTCCTGTTTCTCCTCTCAGCAACACTATTTTGCTGAGGAGTCCTGGGAGCACTATATTGTCTTGTAATACCCTTTTCATCACAAAATGTATCAAGAATTTGGTTCTTAAATTTAGTTCCTTGATCACATCTTATGATCTTGACCTTGTGATTAGATTGATTCTCAATCTTCAAAATGAAATTCTTTAAGATTTTAGGAGCCTCATCCTTAGTTCTAAGGAAAAAGACCCAAGTAAATCAAGTAATAGGTCCTTCCTAAACTCATTACACTAGTGGGGCCAAAAAGATCCAAATGTAACAACTGTAGGGGAGTAGTGATAGAGTTTCTTTCCTTTGGCTTGTGAGATACCTTATGTTGCTTCCCTTTTAGGCAAGAAACACAATGATCATCACTTGTAAACTCTTTCTTTGGCATTCCAGTTACCAAATCATTCTTAATTAATTTATTCATGTTTTTAAAGTTTACATGGCACATTCTTTTATGCCAGAGGAAAGACTCATCACTATTTGCTTTAGATAGGAAGCAAGACACTTCTCCTAAAGAAGAAGCTTCCTGCAAGTCCATCTTGTACATGTTCCTGTCCTAGGTGCTCTGAGAAGTATGTGCTCCTTAGGAATGACCACCCAGGGCTCGAGAACAATGCAGTCATGCTCAGTTAAGAGCATGTTGTGTCTTTGATCACAAAATTGGGATACACTTTGTAGATTGTATCCAAGCACTTTGACAAAATTTACCTTCTCAATGCTAAGCTTACCATTTGTGACCATGCCTCTTCTAGTAATATAACCTCCTGCATCTCCTCCAAAAGCAACTGGCCCTCCATCAATTTTCTTAAAATTTTGGAGTAGAGAGCCATTGCCTGTCATGTGCCTTGAACAACCACTATCAATGATCCATACATTTTTGTTTGTCTTTAGCTGTTCCTGCACAAAAGAGACAGTTAGTTACATTTGGAACTCCAAGCCTTGCTGGTCTTGGGTTCATTAACATTAACTTAAGACAATGCAATAATAATTTATCCTATGTTCAAGCTTTGTGGACCAACAGCTTTTGTTGATGAAGAACTTTCAGTCACATGGTCTTTCTTTATCTTCCACACCACCTTTGGAAGCTTAGACTTGACCTTCAACACCTTAGAAGTTTTGACAACTTCGGATGTTTTGTAGACTGGACCTTTGGAAGATCTTGCTACCATTGCAGCAGGCTTCAGTACTTCAAAAGCATTCCTTTCTTCCGAGACCAACTTTTCTTCCGAAGGTAAGTTTTCACTTGCCTTCTTCTTCATTTTGGAGCTTCCTAAAGCAAGAGATTTTCCTTTAGAAGCTGGCTTCTTTTCAATCTTCTAAGAAGTTTTTTCTTGATCATGTGGACAGTGCTTTAAGGATTGTAAATGCAATCCTTAGCTAGATGAGACGTACTACCACACATGATACAATCCATTTGTTTTCTTCTGAGAATCTTCTACTGGGAGCGAGACTGATCTTGATCACTTTCCATTTCCATCTTCATATTCACAGATGAAGTAGTAAGCCTTTTAGGGTGTGACTTATTGTTGGATTTGGATGGTTCAGGCTGGGTAGCAGTGATACACAACTAATCAGCCTTTTTCTTGTTGCTGGGATGAGCTTGACATGAACAAGAACCCCTGGTACTAGGATTCATAGTTGAGTCTTCAATCTTCATCACTCCAAATCCTCCAGAGATGAACACTTGTTTCTACTTAAAATTGAAAGTGGCCTTGATCTCTTGAGCCTTCTTGGACTTTCTCTTGGCTTTTCTGATCAGGTTCTTTCTCTTGGATTTAGTCATCCCAATTGCTTTTCTCTCCTATAGAGAATAATGACCCTTCTTAGGATGATCTTTTTCACTCTTCTCAGATCCATCCTTCACTATCTCCTCATCCTCCTCTTCACTCATGGGGTCTATGAGGGGAAGCTCATCTTCACAAGTTCCACACCTTTGAGGTCTTACAGATGGTAATATGCGTGGAGAAGCTATCTCAGTAGATCCTAGTCCCTGCTTATTCTGATAACAAACTTTGGAATGCAAGGATGAGGATATCATGTTTTTGAAGGTCTCTTCTTCAAAAACACATTTTTCTTCCCAGGTTTTGCTGATCACAAGCTCAGCTTGGCATTCAGTTAACTTGGTGATGAGATCTTTGATCTGAGTTGTAGTTGGTATGTTCATGTTTAAGAGTGGAAATGGTTTTCTCTAAATCTTCTATTTTTAGTTTATACCCATTTTCTGCTCTTTTGAAATCAGATTTTAAGATATTTAAAGACTCAAGATCAGATCTCATCTCTAAGTTATAGGACCTATATCTGTTAACTTTAGCAACACAATCAGGAGTACAAAGATGTTCCAATACCTTGGCTTCATCATGATCTGCCATTAGTGCTTGGTTTGGAGATGCATCTTCAACCTAAAAGCTCCGGTCAAAGCCTCCTTTTTCAACAGCAACTGCAGCTTGCTGCTTTGGCTTCTCATTCTGGGAAACTCCATCAGTGTAGTTTGGTCTGGTTTGTGATTGGCCACCATTGGTTTTAGGTGCCTTGCACTATCGAGCAAAGTGTCCCATTTGGTTACAGTTGTAACACTTCACTTTTGTTTTTGTCTAGTCCAAACTTTTCACTGGCTGCATTGCTAGGAAACTTCCTCCCTGTCCTCTTGTAGAACTTCTTGGCTCTGTGAGTAAAAAAGCCATCTGCTGGACTATTTCCATATACTCCAGAGCATCTAGATGAATACTGTCTAGGTCAACAAGGGTGAAGAGAAAGTTGCCTAAACTTTCATCAGTAGACACAAAAGCATGAGAAGAGCTTGTCTTTTGGAATTGACTTCCTTGGATGTAGCTCTCCATTGGTGTCTCAGGAAAGGTGATGAAACAGCCCTTTTGTGAGTTGTCAAGGTAGTAGATGAGATGATGATGTGGTTTTCTACAGTCCCTTTCAACCACATGTAGGGTTGAACTCTGTTGATTGCTAGGGTTACCTAATTGATTTTGCATGTTCATCTCCATCTGGTAGCCACTGATAGGTTCAAATGGATTGATCTGTGTTGATGTTGTAATGCAATGATCAATTATATGCACAAAGTAATCAAACAAAAGCAAAATACTTCAAAATTCATAGAGTTTTCATTGAAAGCAAAATGCAATTGGATACAATAATGTACAGAGTGAGTTCTAACAGAAAATCTCCAAAGTCTACCTGCACAAAATACATACTATCTTATTTATACTAACAATGAAAACAAAGAAACATATATTTACAAATAAGTCCCTATACTATGAAAAAAATAAAATATAAAGACTAAATGCTAATCTTCAAGAGCTCCAACAATACTCCCCCTAAGATTTGCATTGTCTTCAGCCAAAATAATCTTCTAGTTCTTCTTTTATCTTGAACATTGGTTTCTCTTTATACATCTCTATCTCTCTTAATGCTTTCTTTATTGCAGACTTGAACTTTGCAGCCAAAATACCTTGTTCAAACTGTGATTCATTTGTTTTAATCTCCATTGCATCCATTGCTAGCAATGTTTCCTTTGACAAACCAGCAATGTCAATGTTTGCATACAATTCTATTGGATTTTGATAATCTTTTGAATGTATCTCCAACACTCCTTTACTTGATATCCTCATGAACTCTATATTCTGTATATCTTTCTTTACAATGTTTGCATACGCCAGAGCTTTTCTCAACGAAATACGCTCCATGGCAGCATTCATTACCTTGATTATTGTCATGAAATGCTTTTTGTCATTCTCTACAGCTTCTGATGATACACGCTCAAATTTCTGATTTGATAAAAATGAAATGTAACTTGGATGTAACAGTTTCAACTCAAAAACTCCAAAAAGACATATCATATCTTTGTCCCAATCATCTTCATTTCTTACCAGCATTAACTGAAATGTTTCAGAATCATAAAACCATCTCAGGATTTGTTTGAAAGTTTGAGTTCCATCAATCACTTTTAATCCTGGATTAGGAACTTTATCAAAGTACTTATCACTATATGTCTCCAAATAGCTTTCTTTTTCATTTGAACTTGATTTGCCTTTCTTCTTTTTCTTTAATGATTGAAAATACATCTTATCTTCTTGATCACAACGTGTTTTAAGAAAAGATGCCATTCTTGAGGGTCCATGGTCCAAAAGTTTCATAAAGTTCTCTCCTCTTGATGCCATAGTGGAATTAATTAGAGGTAACTTGTGTAATTCTTTTAAGTATTGGATAGGTAATGCAATGATACTAGAGTAAAAATGATAAACATCACAAATAGCATTCACTCTCTTATTCAAAAATGCATCAAACACTTCATCATACTTCCAAGCAACTATCTTTACTTCTTTTGTATTATCAGGCACAATCATAGCATTTAAGATCTCTGAAATTGATTGTCCTGTATGCAACACATTTCTCACTATGTCCCCAGCTGATCTAGCTTTGTTTCATAACTGTTTTTGATCAATTGATACTTTGTAAGCTTGCTTTTCCTTCTCAGGGAACATTTTCAACAATTCTTGTCTCTGTTCATGACTTTTCTTTACCAATTCCATGGATTTTATCTCTTGAGGCTTCAAAATTCTTGATCTTTTGGTAATCTCCAAAGATTGTGGGTTATCAGTATCAAGTACAATCATCTTGTTGTTTTGTTTTTCAGTTTCTTGAAAACTTCTTACTAAGTTTCTCAATGAAGCACCTTGTAATCTGTTTAATCTCTTTCTTGGATAATTCCTTGATTGCAACCACATCCTTAAAGCTGGTATGCTCATATCCTTAGGATTAGGATGGTGCAATTCAGAAACAGGAATATCATCAACATTAATGCTTTCACTCATCGGTGTCCATTCTCCATGTTCTAAACAAATTTCATTTGGGTCCACCGGAGCTGATGATTCTGCTAACATACACTTCTCATATTCTTCATTGATCTGAGACACAGTTAATCCATCCAAAAACACATGATTGTACTTATTCTTAACAAGATAGTTATATCTGTCTTCAAAATCAATTGGAATATCTTCTTGAATGTTTTGAATCGGGGAATCAGCAATTTCACATACATCTTCATCATCAAGCACTTCATTATACCAATCATCAGAGAATTCAGAAGCAATATCATCTAAAGCTTCAATCTGTTTCTGCACATCTCCTTCATCAAAGTGCACTAAGTCATCTACAGTTTTCTAACTCTTTGATGGTGCAGCAGATAAATCTATCACAACTTCATCAATCTTTCTTTTTCCTTTATCTGCTTTATAAATCTTTTCTATCACATTCACTTGAGATTCTGATTCTGTCTCCTTTTTTTTTAAACTCACTCTCAACTTTTCAACTTCATTTAATCTCTGTACATTCTCTTCAAGTTCAGTCACTATCAAATCTTTCTTTTCTAACTCAGCTTTCAACAAAGTATTTTCTTCCGGTAATTTCTTTATAAATTCTTCCTGTTCAGCATTCTTGACTTTCAAATCATCAATCAGTATTTCATCACTATCATCTTCTGTTTGCATACAAGCATCTTGAGTTTGTTTCATCATATTTTCATCCACAACCACAATATGTTCTTCTTGAATATCACCAGAAGGTACATTCTGTGTAGTAGGTTCTGATAAGATTGCATCAATGTAATCAAAATCAAATGTCTGATTTTGTTCCAAACTTTCTTCAACATTATCATGCACATCATTATCAAAATCATTCTCTTCATCTCGTGCTTGCTCATTTACTTCAGCTTCAGCTTCACCATCACTAACATTTTCACCTCTTTGATCAGACATAGTCTCTTCACTATCAACCTCTTGATTAGATTCATCAACATTTCCTCCAATATTAGCATCAGCATCATCATTATCACCATCATCATCACTACTTGATGAGCTTTCATCATCATCATGCTCTTCTTCATCTTCTTCATCATCCTCTTCTTCCTCAATAACTTCTTGTATAACATCTTCAATCAAATCATTAGGATCAATTGGTTCATCTTCAATCAAATGAAAGTGATCTTGATTGATATCCACTTCATCCCTAGCTACAGCCCTCATATAATCAAACATTGGAATGTTCTGGGATCCAGTAACCACAGCCAATCTTTTATACACATTTTCAATCATGTGTTCTAGATCCAATCTTTCACCATTTACACCATAGACATGAAAGTCTGGGTGTTCTTCATTGATAATCATCTGCAGGAACCTTGGATACATCAAGTATTTGTTCCTTTTTCCTTTCTCCAAGTTGAATATGAATCCATTCATGATCCATTTGACCATATTAAATCTTCTATTGGTGGCCAATGCAACTATAGGAGATGCAATATCAACTGGAAATGAATTCCAACTAGCACTTCTTTTAGACATACAATGTTGGAAAATATAGCATAGAAGCTTCCAGTGATTAAAAACTCTTGCTCTGAAAAATTGTTTCTTGGGAAAGTTATCTGGATGACCCATCATCATGAATGTATCTCTGCATTCATTAAAAGTAAACTCTAATAAATCTTGGGCATCATTTTCGCAAAGTCTAAGAGCATCTCTGATTGACTGCTCAGAAACTTTTATCATTCTATCTCTCGTCACAAATCCCCTCAATACTTTCTTTCCTTCCTCATCTCTTTCTATCTCAGTTGTTCTCCAGAATCTTTTAATCAGTCTTGCATATATGGCTGGACGACCACACATAGCATACACATATCTTGTTCTCAACAAAAATCTGATCATCTTTTCAAAGCCACCTGCCTCTCTAACATCTTCATTCAGGAAAGCTGCTACATTATGATTTGGTTCAAATTTGAGTTCAGCCATCTATCAGTTATAAAGAAACAAAGTATAAGAATGAATGTATTACATTAATGTAAATCTCATAATTATTTATCAATTTTTATCCAATAACACTTAGAAATTTTCTAAGTATTTGATACACTCAATTACTCAAATGTATTGGATATAAAATCAATTAACATTTTGAGATTAATATCTAGTAACATATGACAAATAATGCACACTAATTAATTTTCAATTTACTTAATGGATTTTAAATTTTTAAACTTGATTGATTTTATTCAAAATTTTCTAACTGTTTGAACGCTTACTGTTATATACAATATCAAGTTTTAGAAATTTATAATCACTAAGTAATTTGTTTCTTTTAGATTTATGAGAATTAAGAGAATTTTTGATGATTAACATTGAAAATTCATTTTGTCGATTCAGTTCATTTTTTAATTTTTTTTATTATTTTATTTGACTGATAAGCACCATGATCATCAAGAAATTTTTATGATGAAATTGAGTTTTGATGATGTCAATCTGGTCGAAAACATGTGTTATCAACGAATTCAAATTCAATTTTGAACATTTTAACACATTTAAGCGGAAAATTTCAAATCTTTCAAACCCTTACGGTTCGAACGCCCGAATAGCGTTCATGCGCCCAATCAATTGTGTGTTTAATGTTCTGTGGTTTGATGATTTGCACTTAACATGATGTTTAGAATTAGAGATTTTACCTAAATATATCAAGAGTTTCAGGAAATCAGACTAACAATATGAAAATGATAATCGTCTGAGAATGAATAAGAACAGAGAGTTTTAGTGTGTGAATGAAAGAGTGAAATGAAATTCTGACAAGTGTTGAATTTATATAAGTGTGAAAAACTCTTAGGCGTATGACCACTGTGAAGGTGCGTGACCACTGTTGAGACGCATGAGATTTAGGCGCATGACTACTGTACAGGCGTATTACTCGTGTGAAGACGCTTGAGACCTAGACGCATGAACTAACCTGGTCAGATTTTATCAGAAAGGATTTAGGCGCATGGTCACTGTTCAGGCGCATGGGCACTGTTTAGGCGCACGAGCACTGTTCAGGCGCATGACCTAGCCTGAAACGCCTAACACTTGGACAATTTCATGAACCCTCGGTTCGTATGAGAACTGTTTAGGCGTATTGTGACATCCCGTGTTTCCAGGTCAATACCCGTACGTTAATAAAAGTGACAAAATATTTAAATGCATCATATGACTTAATTTCATGATAATTAAGATTATTTAAGGTCTAGCAAAGCCCTTTTGTGAGTAAAGTTTATAATTGGTAATTTTGAGAATTACAGGGTCGCGTAGCGGTAAAACGTTTAACGAACGTTGGTGATAATTCGATTAATTAAATTTGGTCATTATATTTTGATTTTTATAATATAATGAGTCTTAAGTGAAAATATTATTAGTCATGAAAAATAATAATTAATTTTATTTGCCTTGATCGCGTAATATTAAGACTTTTTAAAAGTTGCCATGATGCAACGTTCAGTCGGATGCTTGCTGTGTTAAACCGTGTGTATTTTTATTTTTAACTTTTGATCACTATTATTTATGTTGGGAACCTTTGGAAAGTCTAAAAGTAATATTTTGAATATATAGAAAATTTTCGCGTAAAAACCCGAACGTTTAAAATTTTTACAAAAAATTTAACGAGACCGACACCCGCCTTACACCCGGTGGTATCTCACTTGGAGATCCACCAGCCATATAATTAATTTAATGACATGATTAACTCACCTTAACCATACTTAAACATTTCTGTATATACAACCCAACACTTCACCTTTTACACACACTCAACCTCACCTTTCTCTCACTAGAATTCACCTACACACTCTCCTCTTCCTTCTTTCTAAAACTCACGGCTGGAACCATCAAGAACAACCCTCTTTTCTTTGATTTTGATCATCCAAAGCTTGTTTAAAGCATCAAAAATCTGATTTCAAGGATCCCTTAGTGAGTTGGTGCAAGAATTTTGCATAAATCCAACTCCAAGGAGAAGAAATCATCTATAGTTCTTGAAGTTGTTCATCTTTTGGTAAGCTATGTTTTCTTTAAAAATCACATGCAACATGATTTTTGGATGATTGTTGCAAGCTTCGTTTACTAACAACTAGATTTTCTTAAAATCCAAGGTTCCAACAAAGGTTTTTGAGTTTAAAAAGAATGTATATGTGTGTGTGTGTGAACCGTGAATGTGTATGTGTGTGTGTGTGTTTGATGTTGAAGATTTTGTGTTTTGATAATCTTTGCTTATTTTGATGATTTCTCTTGCATGCAAGATGATCAAACTTTGATTTGTGGTTATGAACATCATAAGAAACCCATCTCCAAAGGAGATTATCAAAAATAATGAAAATGGGTTATACATGCATATAGTCATGGATGATGTTCTTGTACCCATCTTGCTCTTTGATTTCTTAAAGGATTGAGATGATCCATGAATAATGGTGATCATGATCTGAAATATTTTGATTTTAAGTATGTTTTGTTGAAATAAAAACTAAGAACACAAGATAAAATCAATGATTTGGACTATGTATGTATGTATGAAATCATGCATATGTAGGTATATATGGTTTACACTTTTTGTTCTTGATTTGTTCTTCACTTGTAAGTTTATAGATGATTGAAATGATTCATGCATATGATGATCATGATCTAGAGATTTTGATGTTTTCATTCAAATTTGACTTAAAGAAAAGATAAAAATAAATTAAAATTAAAGTTACTTGAGTGAAGATGGGACATGACCACTAGTAGTCATGTCATAAAATTTAAAAGCAAACAAGATAAGAAACTTGTAAGATCTGGAACAATAAATTAAAAATATGTTAAAAATAAGTTAAAAGTAAGTAATCATACTAAAAATAAAAGTTTTGATAATTGGTTTTAATCACGTAAACGTTTTACGTTTAAAAACGCGTTAAAAATGGTGTTTTCGGGTCTAAAATCATTATTTTTACACAAGTCCAGTTTTGGACAGAAAGTAACATTGTGTTTTAATTTAAAAACTTATGTTTTTAAGTATATAACAAATCCATAACAAGCAAGGTCTTTGGTGATGACTTTATACGCGCGAAAAAACCGAAAACCGACAATTTCGGGTTAAAAATAATGGATTGTTTGAAATTGATTTTTAACAAAAATATTTCGGAATGTTTTTGATATAAAAGGTTCATTTTAAAACAAATACAATGGTCATAAGGTATATACAAGTTGATGTACGGTTTATGAGCATAAAACTAGGCGATTTCAGCGTAAAATCAGTGTATATGGACAAAATTTGGGATTAACGTAATAGAACATATTTTTATAATAAAACTTGTCTAAAAATGATTTTATATATGTTTTAGTACTGAAAATAAAGTTATGTGTTATAAATATTAATTAATAAAGAATTTATAATAAAGGGTAATAAAATAAGAAATAGAATACTAAAAAAAAGAATGTCTTAGATAAAATATGACTATTACTTAACATTTTATTTACTTAATCAATATAATATTTATTTATTTATTTATTTATTCATTTATTATTTATTTATTTATTTATCTATTTATTTCATAACTTAGTGAATATTGTGTTAAGTTTTTATAATGATTATGTGCTCATTTTGTGTGTGATATATGCATGTCATTTAAGGGTTATTATTTAATAAATGAATATTTGTCACTTATAATATAAATTATTAATCTAAACCGAAAGTCACCAACGGGTCTTTTTATAAAGAATTGGATTTCAAGGCAAGTCTAGTAAGTTGGGTAAACAACTTACGCATTAGACTTATTACGTGACAATTAATAGATCCTTTGTGTTTAGGGCGTTAATTGGTCGTTTACTTTCCGGGCTCGATTTTTGCTAGATCATCTCTCGGTCACTTTTGAATGTGAGTTTTCACAGCCCCTATTTTTAAATAACGTTTTATTTAACTGTTTTGGGGTAAAAACATGCTATAACGATTTTTGTTTATGATATGATTATGGAATAACTGCGTGATCTTTATGATGGCCTTGAGTTGTTTTATTATTTGCACATGGCTGCCCTCTTACATAATCATTAACCCTTGGAGGGCCACAGGATATATTGGTAGATCTATTGGGTTTGACAACCGCCCCTCAGGATCGGTTGCCACCGGTCCAGTACAGAGGGAATATATGTTGAAAGGATTTGAGGGACATTGTGTCTTGGTTTGATTATGGGGCTGTTGGTTGCGATCATAGTCAATGGACCTAGCTAGTCATTGACGATCCAGGGGTTGATTCCGGGATAATCATATCGTTGGAAAATGAAAACTTTGTTGATATTGTTATAAACCTGTGAACTCACCAGCTTTTTGCTGATAAACTTTTTGGGCATGTTTTTCAGGAGATTAGGCATGCATAACGGCAAACTTATCAATTTTGGATACCACCTTTGGGACCAAATTCCGCTGCTGATTATAATCTTTTGTTTATGTTTAAAACAATATTATGTTGTTTCAATTTAAGTTTTAAATTTAATACTCCTACCCGTTGATGTAATGACATTTTAATATTAATATTTAACGATGGTATTCATGATATGTTTGCTTGATAACTGTTGGAATAATCCAACTTCCGTTATCTCCGTCGCACGCGTGCCCTTCCGGTGCGCTTTTCGGGGTGTGACACGCATGGACTTTCAAAGCGTCTACACTTGGAATATTTTCAACATGGAAAGTCTGGTACTGTTCAGGCCCATGAGCTTGGTTAAAACACCAACAATTAACCAATTTTTCAGACTTATGACAACTGTTTAAGCGCATGAGTTGGAACCAAAACGCCCAACACTTGTACACATTCCTGAAATATTATCATACTCCTGAAATGGACTTTTGATCACTGTTCAGGCGTATGAGAACCTTTCCATACGTCTAACACTTGAATTTTTTTTCACCAAATTCATCCAAACGCTAATTTTAAAAATTGTCACTGTTCATCATGAATTTCAACCTTTGGTCAAAGTTTGACTTTTTGACTTTAAAAAATCTTTGACTTTTTGACTTTTAACATTTAATTTTCACTTTCTCACTCAAACTTTTACCTTTTATTTCTCAAATAATTCCCCATCATTTTAGTCTCAAAATTTTATAATTTTTAAAAAATTACAAATAATCTCAAATTTTTTATAGTTTTGATTGCAAGAAGCTTTTCCACATTTCAACTTAATTTGAAATCTTTTCAGGTTCATTTTTGAATCATATCAAACACACAAATACTTGTAAACTTTTAGCATCATCCTTTTCATCCAAACATTTATTTTGATTTTCTTTTCCAATCTTTACTCCCCTTAAACTTTTAAGTTCACAAACTTAAAAGTTTATTTGATTGATGAAAAAGAAAGACAAACCAGTCATTATCAATATGCCTGCACACAGCAAATCATGCAAAGTCAAAATAAAGCAGAATAAAACTCTAATATATACTGAATGAATCGCATATCTGCAGTGAGATCATATCAGTTAACAATCAGCACATTAACCAAAAAAATTGTGTATAGTCATAGACAATGATTAAATCCCGATCAGGTGTGTTCCAGGTCAGCGTTCCCGCATCAGAGGAGACACTAGATCTAAGGACAGACAATGAGTACTTCGGCAAAGGTATCAGCACACTTACTTTTTCAATTCTTGGATTGATTAAGGTTCGATTAGATATGATATTATGTAACCCACACTTAGACTTAGAGAGTCTGACCCTCGTCAAGGAATGCAAGCAAGCACTTTTACTCAACGTAAAAACCTGACATATATGTATAACCAGATCTCATGTTTAGGTCAATGAGAGAATCATCATGGTAAAACCATTTGATAATCTCCGAGAAAACCACCATGAACGAACCATTAGGTAATCTCCGAATTCGTTTCATAAAGAAATAGATAGATATGATTCATAAAGAATCATAGGGTATCCATTTTGGACTTTTGAAAGGATTGTGCACATTGGCATCTTTTGCATCAGGTGAGAATATCCAGGTCTGTAATGACTTACAACAGAGGATACCTCGTCACTTCAGGTCTATGATGACTCATAACAGAGAAGTGAACAGATGCGGTAAACAGATCTTACGGTTATTCATATTAACACCAGGTGTGAGTTTGTAACTTGACAAGCAAACAATCAGATAAGTCAACACTACTCATTAGTACTAAGACGGATACACACAAATGCATAATGATTTAGTTAAATCACAAGAATCTACTTTTTCAGTATAATTGCTTGAGCTTACCCGCACCTCATATCTGATCACGTCAGACTTTATTAACGAGTGAAGTATGCAACTGATTAAATATGATGTACTATCATTTCTCACATATTACAATGGCAGATTCAATTCTAAAATAAGAAATGAACAACTAAACTATATTTTTGCATTTTCATTCTATATTTTTCTATTTTGATTTTGCATTTTTTTAGTTTTGTATTTGCTTTTTCTTTTAGCATACACACACAATATATACAATCAGGCAGTTAACTTTGACAGTTTCTCTTTTAATTTTCTTATTAAAAAGAAGGGAGGGTTATTTTCATTTTGATAAATCAAAATCAGTTTTCAATATGGTTAATAAGAGGAATAGACTCAACCAAATACTCAAACCTTTCTGGTAAAAAGGCTTTTGTAAAGAGGTCAGCCAATTGTTTTTCAGTTGATATTTAAATCAAAATGATTAAACCTTTTTTAGAGTTATCTCTGAGAAAATGATATCGAATTTTGATATGCTTTGTTTTTGAATGTTGGACAGGATTAGTTGTTATAAACATAGCAGCGGTGTTATCAATGTAAATTGGAGTTTTAAGAAAATTGAACCCGTAATCCAGCAGTTGATTTTGTAACCAAAGGATTTGAGAACATCCTGCTGATGCAGCTATGTACTCAGCTTCTGCAGTTGAGACTGAGACATTTGTTAGTTTCTTAAACTGCTGTGAGACTAATCTGGGACCCAAAAACTGACAACCACCCGTTGTAGATTTACGATCTTGGCAACATCCCCCATAATCACTATCACTATATCCATGTAACTAGAAATTTCCTTCATAAGGATACCATAACCCTAGAGCCGGTTTTCCTTTGAGATATCTGAATATGCTTTTGACAGCGATAAGATGAGATTCCTTCAGGTCTGATTGATACCTGGCACAAACACAAACAACATACATTATATCAGGTCTAGATGCAGTAAGATACATCAAAGATCCAATCATAGATCTGTATAGAGTTTGGTCAATTGATTTTCCTTTCGGATCAGGATCAAACTTGGTGTTAACGTCAGTTGGAGTTCAGATTGATTGACAATCTTGCAGTTTAAACTTTTTCAAGAGCTTGTCAACAAATTTCTCTTGACTAATAAAAATTCCATCTGTAGACTGTTTCACTTGTAATCCAAGGAAAAAGTTTATTTCTCCCATAGAACTCATTTGGAAACGAGATTTTATAATTTCTTCAAATTCTGAGCAAAATTTCTGACTTGTACAACCAAATATGATATCATCCACATACACTTGAACACGCTAGAGATCATCCGCATCCTTCTTTATGAATAAAGTCGGATCAATTTTCCCTCTTGTGTATCCATGTTGGAACAAATGCTGTGATAATGTTTCATACAAAATTCTTGGAGCTTGATGTAGACCTTATAAAGCTTTGCTCAGCTTGTACACACGATGAGGAAATTCAGCTTCTTCACAACCTTGAGGTTGCTTGACATACACATCATCTGTGATTGGTCCATACAAGAAAGCACCTTTGACATCCATTTGATACACATTGAATTTCATATATGAAGCATATGCTAGGAAGACACGAATTGCTTCAAGTCTTGCAACTGGAGCAAACACTTCATCATAATCAACTCCTTCCTCTTGGGTGTAACCTTGTGCTACTAGCCTTGCTTTGTTTCGAACAACAATTCCTCGATCATCTGATTTGTTTCTGAACAGCCATTTTGTGCCAATGGCATTTTCTCCTTCAGGCAAATACACAAGCTTCCACACTTCGTGTTTGCGGAACTGTAGTAACTCTTCTTGCATAGCCTCAATCCAACTATTGTCCTGTAACGCTTCAGAGATGTTTTTAGGAACAATTTGAGATAGAAAACACGAGTATAAGCAAATGTTTGCTTTCTTGGAATGACTTCTCGTTGTTCTCTCATTCAAAGGACCAATAATCTGTGATATAGGATGTTTCTTGTGAACACGAGACATTGGGATCTCATCTTCTTGAACATTCACATCAAGATTAGTCTGGTTCAAATTGGAAAGCTGATGCAATAGGTTTGAAGAATGTGGAGTGAAATTCAGAACTTGAGTCGGTGAGTTGATAAAATAATCAAGCTTGTCATTAACATCTACATCTCTAGATATAGATGAAGTTCCAGACTCAGGATGTAGAATTTCTGGTCCGTCATTAGGAAGAGGTTGAGAAACATTTGAATTTTGAGAAACAGGATGTTGTTCTTTAGCTTGATGATCATAAGATTCTGAACTGAATATAGGATCTTTAACAAATAAGAAGAATGGACAGTCTAGGCTTGAATCATCCATATCATCAGAATCTGAATCATCACTGAAAGATCCAAGATCTCCTACGTGTTTCCTGTTGACACACGAAGATTCAAACAGATTAGAATTGAATGAGTTTGATAAAGAATCTAAATCAAATAACCAAGCTGGACCATTTGCAACTGATAGAAATGAATTTTCAAGGAATTTAACATTGAAAGTTTCAATGATAACATTCTTCCTAGAGTTATACACTCTAAATGCTTTTGAAACTGACGAATTACCAAGAAAAAATCCATCATCAGATTTGCTTCAAAATTTCCAATCTGATCATTTGAGTTTAAAATCAAAACCGGACAACCAAAAGTTTTAAGAAAATCTATATTTGGTTTCCTGCCAAACATCAACTCATAAGGAGTTTTCTGTTTATCTTTCACCAATAGAGTACGATTCTAAATAAAACATGCAGTTGATATGGCTTCATCCCAGAAAGTGATTGGAATCTTTGCATCTGCTAACATTGCATGAGCTGCCTCAATCAACATTCTGTTCTTCCTTTCTACAACTCCATTTTGCTGTGGAGTCCTAGGAGCACTAAACTGATGAGCGATCCCTTTTCCTGCACAGAACATGTCAACATTAGTATTTTTAAATTCTGTTCCATTATCAATTCGAATGAATTTTACTTTTTGATCTAGTTGATTTTCTACTTTAATGATAAACTCTTTTAATAATTCAGCCGTTTCAGATTTTGCACGTAAAAAGAAAACCCAAGAAAATCTTGTAAAGTCATCAATGATAACTAAACAATAATATTTCTTTCCAATACTTTGCACGTTTACTAGACCGAATAGATCCATGTGCAACATCTGTAGAGGCTTGGAATTTGAGTTTATCAACTTGGACTTATAAGAAGCTCTGTGTTGCTTCCCTTTCAAATATGCTTTACAGAGATCTGATGTTGCAAACTTCTTTGTTGGAATGCCTACTACATGATTTCCTGCAGCAAGCTTGTTCATGTTTTTGAAGTTAGAATGTCCGAGACGTCTATGCCAAAGCTGGCTTTCATCATTTGAGGCTTGAGCAATTAGGCATGTTGTTTCTGTTGAAGGATCAACTTGAGACATATGTAGCTTGTATACATCTCGATCACGAACATCTTTAACAACCACCCATTCCTTGCTAATCTGAAAACCTGGCTTTAAGATATAACAATAAGACTCATCAAATAAAGCAGAATATGATTTATCACAAATTTGGGAAACGCTTAAAAGATTAAAGTTCAACTGAGCACAGTAGTTGAATTTATCAAAGCTAATAATCCCATTTGATACCGTTCCTTCTCCGGTAATCTTTCCACCTGCATCACCGCCAAATGCTACATGCGTACCATCTTTTATCTTAATGTCTTGAAGTAAGTCATGATTGCCTGTCATATGCCGGCTACACCCACTATCAACATACCACGTGTTTATTGGTCTTCTTGGGCGTACCTGCATTTCAAAGGCATTTAAGTTAAGTTATCAACCCAAGCTGAGATGGTCTTGGGCTTTCCATACTTATCAACAATGGTAAATTGCTTAAAATGGAGTTTGTTCATGTCAAGTTTCGTTTGATATTTAGGATTATCAATTCCTCTTCTGAAAAATTTTTGATTATCTTTATTTTGTTTAATCCTCAAAGCATTAAAACAATTTTCAAGATCCTCATCAAGAAATTTTGAACCATCAACTGAAATATTCTTAGAAAAATTTTGCTTGGTGAATGTTCCATTGTTTATTCTCACAGATCGTGGAATGAAATTTCCTTGTGTATACTGCTTTGTTCTCACAGTATAATGATCATCATAATCAGAATTGATTCATCTGAGAGATCTCAAGCCTAAAGAAGGTTGTTGTGAGAAACCTTAAAAACCATTATTTTGATTTCTTTGAAATCGTGGATTAACATATCCATTCCTTGGCGAGTTCTTTTTGAAGTAACAATCTTTAGTATTATGATTCCTTTCATCACACAATGCACAGTATTTGTTGAAATAACAATCAGCAGTTGAGTGATTTGTCATATCACAAATGTGACAATACTGTTAAAGTAACATTCAGATGTGTTATGATTATACATGTCACATATGTCATAGTACCTTTGTGGAGATTTAAACAACTGATGATTAACCCTAGATGTGGATGCCACATTTGATCCTTGTTTAGATTTAAGAGTAGGCATGTTAATCTGTTGTTTTTGATTTGTGAGTTTGTGATTTTGATTTTTAGGTTTTGACTTTTGAACATTTTCATAATTCTTTGACTCCTTAGACACAAATCTTTTACGAATAGCGCAAGACTTAGGACCTGAACCTGTTTTCATATCAGAGTTAGATTTGATCTTTTGATGTCATTTCAGAGATTGTGTTCATGTCAAAAGTTCCTGCTGACACAAACTTCACAGGTTTAAATTGATTTGATTGATTAGTTCTTTGAGTTTGAGAATTTTTAGCTTTAGCATTTGTTTTTCTTCTTCTTTGATTTCTTGTTTTTGATGATGTTTTGTTGCTTTGGGATGGAATTGAATCTTGAGAATATTCTTTTTCAAATTCTTTAAGTTTTTGATTATTTTGGTTTGGTTCATAAGAACTTGAGTCATCGGAACATGAAGTATCTGATTTTAATTTCTCTTCTTTAGTTTTCCCTTTCTTTTTGTCATTGATTTCAATGACTTCTTCAACACATTTTTCCATAACACACTCATTTGATGCTTTGGGAACAAACAGCTTCTTGTTCTTTGGTCGAGGCTCATAAGATTTAACTTTTATTGGATGACCATTTTTGATCTTTTCTAAGTCTTGTTCCTCAAAGATTTCAATATTTATCTTTTCAATTTCATTCTCTTCATTAGATTGAACATTCTTTTTCTTTTCATGAAAGGCTTTGAGCTTTGCTTTATTTTCAGGTGAGTGATCATGAGTGTTAAAGTTCTCAGGTAAGGTGTTTGAGATTGATTCAGGCACAGGCTCATGTGTGAAACCTAGACCTATTTTATCTTTGTCCTTTCTACCATTTACCAATTGTTCAACAATAGTTTTTGAACTTTTCACTTTTGCAAGATCAACCTGAGTTGCAGCATGTGCCAATTTCTCTTATTCTAGAGTTTTAGTCATCTCTTCAAGTTGCCTTTTTACTTGTTCAAGTTCATTTAGAGTTTTGTTCCATGATGTTTGAAGAGATATGATTTTGTCATCAGAGATTTTCTAATCAGCTTTGAGTTTGTTGTGCATTAACTCTTCTTGTTTGAGTTTATCACATATTTTGAACTAGTATGTTCTGTGGTGTTCTACTTGCTCAAAACATGCTTTAGTGCACTTTTTCTCTCCTACTTCCAATGGAATTTCTGGATAAGAAGGTGAAGTCTTAGTATCAGATGATGTGTGTTCAACCTTAGGTTGTTCTGACTTTGCCATGAGAGCAACTTCTTTTGAATCTTCCTTGGGATCAGATTTGTCACCGCAGTCATAGCTTTCATCATTGTCTGAATCATCATTTGCCTTTGGATCATTGTCTTCAGACGAGCCTTCATTATTAATCTCAACAATAAGTGCTAAACCAGCAGTAAGATCTGCAATAAACTGTTCCGCATAAGCACTCCAATTATAACCATCCTTAATGCTAACAACTAGAGCTTTCTTTGGCTCTTCAGTTGTCTTTGATTCTTCTTTCAGTTCTGGCATAGGGAGACTCTGATACGGCTTCTGAAAAGTTTTCTAAGACTGATGTTGATATCTTTGACTACTAGAGCCTGCTTGATCATTGCCTCCTTGATTTCTTAGAGCTTTGCATTCTCTTGAAAAATGGCCATAGCTATTGCAGTTGAAACACCTTGATTTTGACTTATCAAAGCCAACCTTTTTGTTTGCACTTAGCTTGTAATTTCTGTTCACATAAGAGTGTTTCTGAGTCCTATAAGCTATCATCACCATTTGCCAGTTCAAATCCATCTCTTTTACATCATCAGGATCCATTTCAAATAAATCCTGCAAAATCAAATCAACTTGAGTTAAGTGACTACCCTGATAAGCTTGAAAGCATGCCATAAAAGCAGTAATAGCAGATTTTGACTCTTCATCCTGTAAAAGGATGTTTATGACATCTTTAACTTTGCTAGGTTTAACAAAGTTAGAAGACGGAGTCTCAGTTTCAGGTTTAGGCATTTGAGTTTTAAGAGGAGACTGAGGTTGATTTGTATAGACAGGAGCACTTGTGTAGGTTGAGTCAGTAAAGAAACCAGCTCCAACAAACAAATCACCCTCATCTTTTGGAAAGTTGTCATCTTTAGCCACAAATACATTCTCCACTATGTTAGCTGGAGATGCAACATACTTATACTAAGATGTTGATGTAGACCTATCATTGTTTCTTGAACTCTCATCAATTTCAACTGATTCTATTTTGGCAATCAGAAGATCAAGATCCATAGGAAACTTTTCTATATGCTTTAACAAAGTAACTGTTTGTTTCCATGAAGATTGAAGAGCATTGAGAAGTCTGTCATTTAGATCTTTGAGATCATTCTTCACACCAACAGTTGACATTTTAGTAATAAGTTGTACAAATCTGTTCATCATTTGATTTATTGTTTCTCCAGAAAGATGCTTAAACAATTCAAGTTGCCTTTTCAGTTTCTGCTTTTTGAGATCTTGAATCTCTTTACCACCTTCACAAATTATCTTTAAAGCTTTGTACATGGTATACCCAGTTTGATAGGTATCAAGTCTTGGCAGTACCTCCAAAGGTAAACCCTTGCACATCAATGAATAAGCTTTAATATCATTCTTTACTTTCTTCAGATCATCACCATGTAGACCATCTTCAGGATAAGGTTCTTGAGAGTCTTTGGTGTAAACAGATCCTCTGTCAGGACCATCTAATGAAACAAGAATATGTGGTCCTTTCTCTGTTGACTTCCAAAGATCAGTATCAATAGAGTTTAAGTGATGTTTCAAACTGAGAGACTAGTTCTTGAAATCAGCTCTGTTCTTCAACTTAGGAACTCTCAAGTTCTTTTACAAGTGTTACAAAGCATAAAAATAAAATACAAGTACCTGAGATACTTTATACTACATCCTACAGCCAGCCATACTTTGAAGGCCAACTGGAAACACTATTCTAGACAACAAGATCAATGTAAAGTCAAAAGGCAGATTGCCTTTTGACTAGTGACTATGACATACCATAGCTCACATCCTAATGTATTACAAAAAGGATAAAAGTACATAAAGTAAAAAGTTACAAACTCAAGACCATAATCTACGATTTCCTAAAGCATGAACATTTTCACTAATTTGTGTAAGTTGGTGAGTCTGTAGAGTGCCAGCGCAAAGTTGGTCAGCTTTCTGAAAAAGTTTATCAGAGAAAGCATGTCTTCTCTATCTTGAGAAGCAATCAGTCTTCTATCTTCATGGCTTCGAAAAACTTTGTCTTCTAAGCTTCGGAAGATTTCATCTTTGGCTTCGGAAGATTTGGTCTTTGGCTTCGGAAGATTTTACACACAGAGAAATTTCTTTGAAGTGTGTAAAACTTCCGAACTAACTTCTACCATGCATAAAGTGCATGCATGCAGGAAGCACCTTAACTGTTTTGGGTGCATCAGCCTTTTTTATAGTCCTTACAAACTCCGCCTAGGCTGATGCTACCTTAATAGTTTGCAGTCCTCATGTCTGGATTAGCAGTGTAGATCCAGGACATAGTTGGTCTTCCGGATGCAAGAGGCTCTACTTGAATGGGGTTGATTGAGCAGCCTCTTAGTGCACTTTCTCAGGATGTTATTACTCATCTTGAGGTGTTGAGGAGGATGCCTTGGACTTCTTTTTCTTCCTTTTGTCCCTTTTGATGGCCATCCTTTTCCTCACTCTATATTTTAACTAAGGAGTATGGCCTGCAGCACCAGTTGGGCTTTCTGTATTCTCCTTAGTTAGGTCCTTATCCTCTATTTGTTCAGAAGAAGGGGGTTTAGAACCCTGCTGTGTGTCAGAACATGAAGATGGCTTCGATGTAGCTTTAGGAACAGGTTGTGTTGTCTTTTGTGGTTCAACCTTAACCTTAACTTCAGGTACAACTGGACTTGGTGCAGAATGCAAGTCAACAAGCTGACCTTCCGTTATCTTCTGCTTGATCCTTCTGATGTGCTCATCCATTGTGGATAGAGACATAGGACCAAGTCCCTATCCGGAGAACCCATACAGCTTCAAAAAGCTCACCATCTTCAGTCTGTCAGTAGACTTCTTTTCTTGTGCTTTAGTAGCCTCCTCTCTCATCTTCCTCTTAACAACTTTCCTTTGAGTTTGAGCTTTTTCATCCAGCTGTTTGAGGTACTCAAACTCAATGTATTCATATAAAAGTGGGTTGAGAGCTGCTGCCTAATAGAGTCTTGTAGCACTCAGATAGGCTATCATCTTTTGTCTTTCTTGTTCTCTCCCTATCTGAGTTTGTTCCTCTTAAGCAGCCATAGACTCTTTCTCAGGATTTTCTTGAACTAGAGAGAGGACAGGAGCTTTCTGAAGTTTCTTTCTTCTTTTTTCTTCTTCTTTCTTCCTTAATTTTAAGTAGTAGTTCTATAGCCTCAGCCTCTTTCCTCTCTTTATACAGCTCTCTGTCTGTCAGTTCATCTAATTTTGCCTAGGGGAGAGAGATGATTTCATCTATATTGTAATTCGTTAGTCACAGATAGTTCAATCTGGCTGCTCTTAACTCATCATTCTGAGTGTTAGGCCTATGAGCAGCCCTAATTTTAGCTTACATAAAGCTTGGGACTTCTCTAGATTTCTCACCCCTAGCCTTCCTCTTCCTCTCTCTTTTCTCCTCCTCAATTTCCTCAAGAGTCATTTTCTTTTTCCCTTTGTCAATTGTTGGCCTGTATGACTCAGGTGTAGAGAGCTTTGGCCTTCTAATGGTTGTGCTAAGCTTTGAGCTCTGGCCAGAGAGAGGTTGTGATACACCTTCACTTGCAGGTGTTTCAATGAGGGTATTGGGTGCTGTGATAAGCCTCTCTCAAGGTTCACAGGTTCTACTACTAGGCCTTCAACTAAGGTTTCCCCTTCGAAGCTAATCTTACGATTTGCCTCAGTATCCAGTTGACCAACAGTTTTCCCTGCTAGCCTCTGTCTATATATTTGTGCTCTTTGTTTGAATTCCTGCAGCACCCAATCTTGAATTTACTCAGCTAACCTACTAGCCTATCTGTTTTTGTTTGGGTTGACAAGAGGCAAGTTAACTAACTTCATACCATCATGGAAACTCAGGGTCTAAAACTTGAAGAGTTCCCGTAGCCCCTGAGATCTTGATAGCACCAATGCCATTTTTGAGCTGTCATACCACCATCCCACTATTTGATTTTCAACATGGTAGGATGGGGCAGACATGGCCATTGGAATTCCTTCATCAAATAGTTGTTGAATTATGACCTCCACATCAGTGTGAGCCTAAGGAAGTTATTGAGTCTAGACAACTGCAAGTGAGGGTGGTGAATCCTCATTGTCCATACTCATGACAGAACTCCCAGGTTCTGTTGTTGTAGAGACATAGGTGAGCTAGAGGTCAAGTCCACTACTTTCACAGGTTCTTGTGGACCTGGTTGAGTTTGTCTTGTTGGTCTCTCAGCTAGCTTGCCCTTGAGATTGGTGATCTCAAGTTGCTGGTAATTAACCCTCTTCTGTAAGGTAGTCACTTGAGATTCCAAGTGACTGACCTTGGAGACTAAATAGGTGCATAGTTTTTCAAGTTGGTGCACCTTTAGTTTCAGACTCCCCTCATCTTCAGAGGAAGAATCATGGGGGGATGAGAGAATTGGACTGATGACCTCTTCCTCATCACCCGCATAATATTCTTGGCTGCTGGATTTCCTCTGATCATTGATAGCTTCAGGTGAAGTGTCAATGGGCTGAGTTGCCATGGTTGAGGTCTTAATGATGTAATAACTAGCAATAGTGAGATACTCTTCCATATGGACCTCCTGAACTTGTTTAGGGAGATCCACCTCAGTATGGGGTGGATGATGTGGGCTAGACATGGGAGTGGCAGAAGCACTCATCTCTCCTAGAGCAACAGTGGAGAAGAGAGACTTATGGTACTCATTGAATCCCATGTCTTCATCATCATATAATTCATGGTTGGGGATTGGTTGGTTGAGATTAAGAGGCTGGGGATGGTAACTGTCCCCTGAAGGTTGTAAACTAGAGTTTTGAGACTCTGAGTGAAGGCTTAAGGCTGTTAGCTCATCAGGCGGAGCATGAGGAACCTCAGCACTGATAATATGAGAGATGGGAGTCATTTGATCCTCAAGGGTAGTGGGAGCTCTAGTGTCCACTTCCTCTTGCATTGGTGGTGATATAGGGGCCTTCTCAGACTGAATAGCTTGAGCAGGGGTTCGTTTGTGTTTTCTTGAGTAGGTGATGGTTATTGTAGGTTGAGATAGTGGTTGGGAGATAGTAAGTGTGGGTTCAACACTAGCTGGTGCTGCTAGGTTGTCACCTTGAGCAATAAGCTCTAACATTTTGGGGATAAGGGTTGTTTCTACCCCAGAGAATCCCACAGTTGGTTTTCTCATGATTTTAAAGATGTTGGGCTTCATCTTTCCCAGTTTAAGAATTCTACCTATTCCCCTCAATTGTGAGACCAGTTCACAGTTAAGAATATGCTGGATATATCTAGGGAATATGTAGTATTCTAAGGAGTCCAAGTTAGCAAGCAGATTTAGGTAGACAAAGTGTGAATACATGAACTTGACCCCCGGAACCAGTCCATGAACTATGAAGGAGAGATCTTCAGGAATCTGGTCCCATCTGCTCAAAAGATTGGTTTACAGTAGATTTGGGAAAGGACAAATCACCTTCTGCATCATCCAGCTGAAGATGAGTGTTGATGATGGCTGGAGTGATGAAGATTGTCCTCCCCTGCACTATGGCAGACAATGCCTTCTCCCTATCCATGGTGACCTATTGGTAGGCCCGCCAGAAGTCCAGAAGATGATCCTCATAGAGAGGAGGATCAGTGGTGAGGGCGGTGAAGTAGTTGGTCAAAGAAAGGAAACGGCAAACCTCTAAGAAACCAGGATCTTTCTAAGAGTTCGACAGAGCAACCTGATTGTGTAACCTGTGAAGTTGCATGGAGAAATCGGCTTGATTTCTGTGATTTTGGTTGGCCATTTGAGTAAGCTTCGTCGTGAAGGAAGATAAGAAGAAGGGCGATTTGTGAGTAAATATAAGTTACAAAGAGGTTGCAGATGAAGAGAGAAAATTGAAAGAGGAGGAAACTGTTGATTTGAGACAAAGTTAATGCGAAAGGATAAACTTTGAAATCCGGATGTCGGTCCCACCTCTGAAAAAGTGCCAAAAAGTGGTTTTCTTGGAAGTAAAAAATCTTCGAAAGGTAATTTGGCTTCGGAAGTTTTGATAAAAGCTTCCGAAACCAATTTGGCTTCGGAAGATATTTCTAAGAGTTTTGGAAATTTTGCTTTGAAAGAAAAATACTTAGAGTATTTCTCACTTTAGAGACATAAGTACTTTCGAAAGATAGTCGTTTTTTAATAGCATATGAGTACTTATTAGTAAATTTGGCTTGGTAAGATATTGTAAAATTTTCTTCCGAAGGTAAATTGTCATAAGTGGTTATTTGATATTAAAGACATAATTTGCTTTCGAAGGTAACTTAGTTTCTTCTGAAAAGAAATATGTTCAAAATTTTACAAAAATCTAAGGAATATTTTCTAAAAGACTCTTCTTCCAAGATAATTAGGGGCTTATGAAGGTGATAAAATAGAAAACTGAGGACACAAATATCTTAGAAATAATATTGAATTGTAGTTTAAGAAAAAGCTACTCAAAGTTAATCATTCTAATAGCTGATATAAGATAGTTAAATCTCTATTCATCAAATGCTTTGGTGAACAGATCAGTATATTGTTCATTTGTGTGAACTTTGACTAGTTTGATTAACCCTTTTTCAAAATTATCTCTAATTAAATGATACCTAATGTTGATGTGTTTGGTCCTTGAGTGCTGCACAGGATTCTCTGTAATAGAGATAGCACTATTGTTGTCTATGAGGATGGGAGTCTCTTTGAAATTGAATCCATAGTCTAGCATCTAATTCTGAATCCAAAGCACTTGAGCACAGCAGCTAGCAGTAGCAATGTATTCAACTTTAACAGTTGATGTAGATACACAGGATTGTCTCTTGCATTGCTAAAAGACTATCCTTCCACCAAGAAATTGACATCCCCTGATGTAGATTTTGCAGTCATGTTGTAGCCACCATAGTCACTATCTGTATAGGCATAGAGATTGAAGTTAGAATTCTTTGGATACCTAAGGCTTAGTGGTGGAGCACCTTTAAGATATCTTAGAATTCTCTTGATAGCAACCAGGTGTGACATCCTAGGGTTGGCTTGATATCTGGCACAAATGCATGTGGCAAACATAATATCAGGCCTACTAGCAGTGAGGTACATAAGAGACCCAATCATAACCCTATAGAGATGTTCATCCACACACTCCCCCTTAAGATCAGGTCCAAGGAGTGATTTCTTGCTATAGGTGTCTTTGCAACCTTACAATCAGTCATGTTGAATCTTGTTAATATATCTTGAACATACTTTGACTGACTTATAAAGATTCCATTGTCAATTTGCTTCACTTGAATTCCTAGAAAGAAATTGAGTTCTCCAATGACATTCATCTCAAATCTATTCTTCATCAGCATCTCAAAGTCCTTACAGAGCTTTGGATTAGTTGACTCAAAGATAATGTCATCAACATAAACTTGAACCAGCATTAAGTCATTTCCTGTTCCTTTGATGAAGAGAGTTCCATTTATAGTACCTCTTCTGTAGCCATGTTGACATAGGTACTGAGATAGAGTCTCATACCACTTCCTTGGAGCTTGGTGCAGCCCATAAAGAGCTTCATCAAGCTTGCAGACATAATCAGGATGATTTGGATCGGCAAAGCCAGGTGGTTGTTTGACATACACCTCTTCATCAATCACCCCATATAAGAAAGCACACTTGACATCAAGTTGGTAGACCTTGAAATTCTTGGATGCAACAAAAGCTACGAATATCCTAACAGCTTCAAGTCTTGCTACTGGAGCAAAGACATCAGTGTAATCAATCCCTTACTCTTGAGTATATCCTTGAACAACTAGTCTTGCCTTGTTTTTGATGACAAGTCCTCTATCATCCTTCTTGTTTCTAAACACCCACTTGGTTCTTATGGTAGTCTTCCCTGAAAGAAGAGGACATAGGTTCAAACTTTTTGCCTTTTGAATTGAAGCAGCTCCTCCTGTATAGCTTCAACCCAACTTCCATCCTTTAGAGTCTCCTCAACTATCTTTGGCTTTAGTTGGGATAGGAAACAAGAGTAGAGACAAACATTTTTATCATGGGTTTGTCCTCTTGTTCTTACCCTCTTGTCAACTTCTCCAATGATGTTTATGGTGGGGTGAGACTTGTGGATCCTGAGTTGAGGGATCACACCAAGTTGATTTGAGAGATCTAAATTTGAAAAATTTTAATCAGGCAGTGATGATTCTCCCACCACATCTGCACATTTTTCAAAAGAGACTTGATCTAATGAGTGTGTGACATCATTGATGTTGTCTTCTATGGAGTGATTGTTAGCATCAAGAAATTATTTATCACTCTCACCACTACCACTTGCTCCTACATTTGAAGCTCCTTCCTTTAAGTTTTGTGCCTCTGAGCTGGAATGTGAAGGCACATCAGATGTGTTAGCTGTATTTGTCATGGTTGTACTTATAGGAGCTATGTCTACAGAATTTGTTACCACTTGTGCTGAAGTAGTTTGATTTGAAGGTCTTCTCAGCTCAAATCTTGGGTCAGGATCTTCTGTTGATAGACTACTTGTAGATCCTGAAACATTCTCACAAGACTTATTAAAACGGTTGGTAACTAAATCAAGATCAAACAGCCAATCTGAACCAGAACCTCTCACACGAGGATTGCGTTCATTGAAAGTCACATTGGCTGACTTATCAACTACTCTAGTTCTGAGATTGTATTCTCTATAAGCGTTGGCTTGAGAAGAGTATCCAATAAAGTATCCATCATCTGATTTCTCATCAAATTTGGCTATCTGATCTCTAGTATTCAAGATTGTGCAAGGACTTCCAAATGATCTGAGAAAACTAATGAAAGGTCTCCTTTTGTGCCACAGTTCATAAGGAATCTTACCATGAGTCTTAACTACTAAAACTCTGTTCTGCACATAGCAAGCATGTTCACTGCTTCTGCCCAGAAGGTGATAGGAAGTTTAGAGTCAGACAACATGGTTATTGCAGCTTCAATTAGTGTCCTGTTTCTCCTCACAGCAACACCATTTTGTTGAGGAGTCCTGGCAGCACTATATTGTCTTCTAATACCCTTTTCATCACAAAATGTATCAAGGATTTGGTTCTTAAATTTTGTTTCTTGATCACATCATATGATCTTCACCTTGTGATCAGATTAATTCTCAATCTTCAGAATGAAATTCTTCAAAATTTCAGGAGTCTCATCCCTAGTTCTAAGGAAAAAGACCCAAGAAAATCTAGTGAAATCATCTGTGATCACAAAACAATATGAGGTCCTTCCTAGACTCATTACACTGTTGGGGCCAAAGAGATCCACATGTAACAAGTGTAGGGGAGTAGTGATGGAATTTCTTTCCTTTGGATTGTGAGATACCTTGTGCTGCTTCCCTATCAGGCATGCAACACAATGATCAACACTTTAAACTCTTTCTTTGGCATTCCAGTTACCAAATCATTGTAAATTAATTTATTCATGTTTTTAAAGTTTACATGGCACATTCTTCTATGCCAGAGAAAAGACTCATCACTATTTGCTTTAGATAGAAAGCAAGACACTTCTCCTGAAGGGGATGTTTCTTGCAAGTCCATCTTATACATGTTCCCTTTCGTGGGGGCTCTAAGTAGTATGTGCTCCTAAGGAATGACCACCCAGGGCTTGAGAACAATGCACTCATGCTCAGTAAAGAGCATGTTGTGTCTTTGATCACAAAATTAGGATACACTCAGTAGATTGTATCCAAGCTCCTTGACAAAATTTACCTTCTCAATGCTGAGCTTACCATTTGTGACCATGCCCCTTCCAGTAATGTAATCTCCTTCATCTCCTCCAAAAGCAACAGGCCCTCTATCAAATTTTTCAAAATTTTGGAGTAGAGAGCCATTGCCTGTCATGTGCCTGCAACAGCCACTGTCAATGATCCATACATTCTTGTTGGTCCTTAGCTATTCCTGCACAAAAAGAGATGATTAGTTACATTTGGAAATCCAAGCCTTGCTAGTCTTGGGCTCATTAACGTCAACGAAAGACAATGCAACAGTAATTTATCCTATGTTCAAGCTTTGAGGACCAACAGCTATTGTTGATGAAGAATTTTCAGTCACATGGTCTTTCTTTGTGTTCCACACCACCTTCAGAAGCTTAGACTTGACCTTCAGCACTTCAGAAGTTTTGACAATTTCGGAAGCTTTGGAGACTGGACCTTCGGAAGATCTTGCTATCATTGCAGTAGGCTTCAATACTTCGGAAGCATTCATTTCTTCCGAGTCCAATTGTTCTTCCGAAGGCAAGTTTTCACTTGTCTTCTTCTTCCTTTTGGATCTTCCGAAAGGAGAAGATTTTCCTTCAGAAGCTAGCTTCTTCTTGATATTCTCAGAAGTTTTCTTCTTAATCATGTGGACAGTGCTCGTAGGATTGTAAATGCAATCCTTTGCCAGATGAGAAGTACTGCCACACATGATGCAATCCATTTGCTTTCTTCTAAGAGTCTTCCTTTGAGAGCAAGACTGATCTTGATCACTTTCCATCTCAATCTTCTTCTTCACAGATGAAGTAGTAAGCCTTTTAGGGTGTGACTTGCTTTTGGATATGGATGGTTCAGGCTGTGTAGCAGTGATACATAGCTGATCAGCCTTCTTCTTGTTGCTGGGATGAGTTTGACATGAACTAGAACCCTTGGTACTAGGATTCATAGGTTAGTCTTTAGGTTTAACCATTTCAAATCCTGCCGAGATGAACACTTGTTTCTGCTTAGAGTTGAAAGTGGCCTTGATCTCTTGAGCTTTCTGGACTTTCTCTTCGCTCTTCTGATTAAGTTCTTTCTCATAGACTTGGTCAGTCCAACTGCATTTCTCTCCTCAGGAAAATAGTGACCCTTCTTAGGATAATCTTCCTCACTCTTCTCAGATCCGTCCTTCACTATCTCCTCTTCATCCTCTTCACTCATGGGTTCTATGAGGGGAAGCTCATCTTCACAAGTTTCACACCTTGGAGATCTTACAGATAGTAAGGAGTGTAGAGGAGCTATCTCAGTAGATCCCAGTCACTGCTTATTCTAATAATAAACTTTGGCATGCAAAGATGAGGATATCATGTTCTTGAAGGTATCTTCTTCAAGAACATATTTTTCTGCCCGGGCTTTGCTGATCACAAGCTCAGCCTAACATTCAGTTAACTTAGTGATGAGATCATTGATCTTGTCCTGTAGTTGGTGTGTTCATGTTTAACAGTGAAAATGGTTTTCTCTAAATCTTCTATTTTTAGTTTATATCCATTTTCAGCTCTTTTGAAATCATATTTTAGAATATTCAAAGACTCAAGATCAGATCTCATCTTTAAGTTATAGGACCTATATCTGTTAACTTTAGCAATACATTCAGGAGTAAAAAGATATTCCAATACCTTGGCTTCTTCATAATCTGCCATCAGTGCTTGGTTTGGAGATACATCTTCAACCTGAAAGCTCCAGTCAAAGCCTCCTTATTCAACAGCAACTGCAGCTTGCTGCTTTGGCTTCTCATTCTGGGTGGCTCCTTTAGTGTAGTTTGGTCTGGTTTGTGCTTGACCACCATTAGTTCTAGGTGCCTTGCACTCCCTAGAAAAGTGTCCCATTTGGTTACAATTGAAACACTGCACTTTGCTTTTGTCCGGTCAAAACTTTCCACTGGCTGCATTGCTAGGAAACTTCCTCCCTGTTCTCTTGTAGAACTTCTTGGCTCTGTGAGTGAGAAGAGGCATCTACTGGACTATCTCCATGTACTCCAGATCATTTGGATGGATACAGTGCAGATCTTCAAGGGTGAAGAGAAAGTTGGCTAAACTCTCATCAGCAGACACAAAAGCATGAGAAGAGAGCTTGTCTCTTGGAATGGACTTCCTTGGATGTAGCTCTCCCTTGGTGTCTCAGGGAAGGTGGTCAAAGGACCCTTTTGTGAGTTGTCAGGGTAGCAGATGAGATGATACTATGGTTCTCTCCAATCCCTTTCAACCGCATGAAGGGCTGAACTCTGCTGATTGCTGGAGTTACCAGATGAATTTTGCATGTCCATCTCTATCTGGTAGCTACTAAGAATACCATACAACTCTATAAGAGTAAGAGTCTTGAGGTTCTCAGTTCTCTTAATAACAACACAGTAATGGGTCCACTGTCTAGGAAGAGAGGACATGAACTTCCTTACAATGTATCTGTTTTCAAGAGTTACACCAACATCCAAGTGTCCACAATCTCAGCATACCTGAAGTATTGTTGAGTCATGGTTTCACCTGTTTTCTAGGTAAAATTCTCAAACTGCTGCTTCAAGAGGTCCTTTTTATTCTTTTTCACTTAAGAGGATCCCTCATACATGAGCTTTAGTGCATCCCATAACTGCTTAGCAGTTTTACGCTTCTTGAAGCCCTTGTAAATGGAGTTTGGAAGAGCAGTTTGGAGGGCAGTCATGGCTTTCTGGTCGATATCAATCTTCTTCCAATCTTCTTCTGAAAAGTCAGCTACCTCTTTTGGTATCATTACACCTCCAACAGCAGCTGAAGAGGTGCATGGAATGTAAGGTTCGGAGACAACAGATTCCCACATCCTGGAGTCTTGTGACTTTATGAAGCCTTCCATTCTTTGAAACCATGTATCAAAGTCTTCAATAGTGATCAGTGGGGACTTTGTCATAGTGTCAGTTTCCATATTAGCCTTTGTGAGAGCTGCCATTTGAGTTGTTAAGTGTTTTGTGAAAACTGAGAGATCTAATATGGTGAAATCTTAAAATGAAGAGCCTAGAAAGCTCTGATACCAATTGCAAGACCGGTGAAAGAGTTTAATGCAATCAGTTTCGCGATGAGAGAGACATAGAACACTTAACAGATCAAACAGGGAACTGGAACGTTTAGAGGGATACTAAGAAACACAAGCAAACAAGATAAGACAGAACCAAGAGCAACAAGTAATGGTTTTCAAGGATAAAGTATATTTCTCTCAAGTTGTTTTACAAGTGTTACAAAGCATAGAAATAAAATACAAGGACCTGAGATACTTTATACTACATCCTACAGCCGGCTATAGTTTGAAGGCCGGCTGGAAACACTAATCTATAAAACAAGATCAATGCAAAGTCAAAAGGCAGATTGCCTTTTATCTTTTTTGTAATACATTAGGATATGAACAATGGCATGTCATAGTCACATGTCAAAAAGGCAATCTGCCTCTTTGACTTTACATTGATTTTGTTGTCTAGATCAGCGTATCCAGCTGGCCTTCAGAGTATGGCCGGGTGTAGGATGTAGTATAAAGTATCTCAGGTCTTGTATTTTGAATTATCTCTTGATCACTTTGTAACTTTGTAATAGAACTTGAGAGCAATATACAACATTCTTGAAAACCATTTCTACTTGTGTTCTTTTACTTTAAGTTATTAGTTTATATAAAGCATGTTCCCTATTTGATCTTGTAAGTGTTATTCAAGTTCACTCTCCAAACACCCTGTGAAACCATTGCATAGACCTCCCCAATCGGTCCTACAATTGGTATCAGAGCTTTACAGGCTATTGATTGTAAGATCTTACCATCATAAATCTGTTCAGTTTCACAAAACACTTACATGCTCAAATGGTGGCTCTGAGGAAGGCAAGGAGAACAAGAAAGACCTCATGAAGCAGCAGTTGAGAACTTCACCATCAAGACTGGTGAAACCATGACTCAGCTGTATTTCAGATTTGTTGAGATTGTGGACACTCTTGTGAATACTGGTGTCAAACTGTTGAATAGGGACAATGTGAGGAAGTTTATGTTCCCTCTCTTCCTGGAAAATGGACTCACTACTGTGTGGCCATTAAGAAAACTGAGAACCTCTCAACTCTTACCCTTACAGAGCTGTATGGTATCCTAACCGGTTACCAGATGGAGATGAACATGCAAAATCCATCTTACAGCTGATCCGGTACCCATAAGAGTTCTGCCCTCCATGTGGTTGAAAGTGATAGTACAGAACCTCAACATCAACTTCTCAACTACCCTGACAACTCATAGAAGGGCCCTTTCATCACCTTCCTCGAGACACCAAGGGAGAGCTACATCCAAGGAAGCCTATTCCAAGAGACAAGCTCTTCTCAAGCCTTTGTGTATTCAAATGAAAGTTTAGGCAACTTTCTCTTTACTTTGGAAGAATTGGACTACATTCATCTAGATGATCTAGAGTACAAGCAGATTGTGCAGCAGATGGCTGTCCTCACTCACAAAGCTAAGAAGTGAAGTGTTACAACTGTAACCATATGGAACACTTTGCTAGAGAGTGCAAGGAACCAAGAAGAAATAGTGGCTAGGAACAATCTAGATCAAACTACACTGAGGGATCTCCAAAAGCTGAGAAGCGCAAGAAACAGGCTGAAGTAGCTGTTGAGGAAGGAGGCTTTGATTGGAGTTTTTAGGTTGAAGATGCTTCTCCAAACCATGCCTTGATGGCTGACCATGAAGAACCTAAAGTAACTGAACATCTTTGTAAACCTGAGTGCATTGCTAAAGTTAGCATGTCTAGGTCCTACTACGAAGAAGTGAGATCTGATCTTGAGTCTTTGAATATTTTAAAAGCTAATTTTAAAAGAGTAGGAAATGATTATAAACTTAAAATAGAAGATTTAGAGAAAACAATTTCTACTCTTAAACAAGAGCACACAAATTACACGAGTCAAATCAAAGATCTCATTACTAAGTTAACTAAATGTCAGGCTGAGCTTGTGATCAGCAAAGCCTAGGTAGAAAAATATGTTCTTGAAGAGGAAACCTTCAGGAACATCATATCTTCATCTCTACATGCCAAAGTGTCTTATCAGAATAGGCAAGGACTGGGATCTAGGGAAATAGCTCCTCCACACACTCTATTATCTGTAAGAAAGCCAAGGTGTGGAACTTGTAAAGTTGAGCTTCCTCCAGAAAATCTAGTTCAAGAGAAAGATAAAGATGATGATAATGAAGAGGAGATGGTGAAGGATGAACCTGAATTGAGTGAGAAGGTTCAATCTGATAAGGGACACCATTCTCCTGGAGAGAAGAAATGGACAAAGATGGCCAAGTCTGCAAGAAAGAACTTGATCAGGAATGCAAAGAGAAAAGCCAATAAAGCTCAAGAGATCAAGGCCACCTTTGACTTGAAGCAAAAGCAAGTATTCATATCTGCTGGGTTTGAGGTGGTGAATACTGCAAACTTAACTATGGATTGTAGTACCAGGAGTCCTAGTTCAAGCTCAAACATCCTTTTCAAAAGAAGAAGGTTGATAAAATTTGCTCCATTGCTGCACTGCCTGAACCACCCAGTTCCAAAAGCAAGCATATCCCTAAGAAGCCTGCTGCATCATCTTCAAAGGTGAAGAAGGAATTGAAAAGTGATCTAGCTCAACCAGCCTCTCAGAAGAAGTCTCTCAGAAGCAGCTCAAGTACATGCATCATAACTACTATCAACATGACTAAGAAGGCTTCTGAGATGAAGAAGAAGAAGACAGCTTTGAAAGGAAAGTCTATTTTTTTCAAAAGCTCCAAAAACAAGGCTCAGAAGATAAATGGAAAATTGCATTCGAAAGATATTTTGGTCTCTAAAGAAAGGATTGCTTACGAAGTACTGAAGACTGTAATGGATGCAAAACTTCCGAAACTTTAGTTTGCAAAACTTCCAAAGTTGTAAAAACTTCCGAAGCATTGAAGGCCAAGTCTAGTCTGTCCAAGATGGTATGGAAGATGAAAAAGGCCAAGTGACTGAAGTTTCCTCATCATCAACAACTCAAGATCCTCAATGCTTAAACATAGGATCCAAAACTGTTGATTTATCTTCTATTAATATAAATGAATCCAAGACAAGCAAGGCTTGGGTCTCCAAATGTAACTAACCATCTCTATTTGTGCAGGAATAGCTGAAGACCAAAAGGAATGTATGGATCATTGATAGTGGCTGTTCTAGGCACATGACAGGCAATGGCTCTTTGCTGCAAAACTTTGAGATGTTTGATGGAGGGCCATTTGCTTTTGGAGGAGAATCTAGTGGTTACATCACTGGAAGGGGCAAGGTCACAAATGGTAAGCTCAGTATTGAAATGGTAAACTTTGTCAAGGATCTTGACTACTATCTTTAAAGTGTATCTCAATTTCGTTACAAGAAGCATAACATGTTCTTCATTGAACATGAGTGCATTGTTCACAAGCCCGGGGTGGTCATTCCTTATGAGCATATTCTGCTTAGAGCCCCCAGGAAAGGGAACATGTGCAAGATAGATTTGCAAGAAACCTCCCCTTTTGGAAAAGTTTCCTGCTTTCTGTCTAAAGCCAATACTGATGAGTCATTCCTCTGGCATAAAAGAATGTGCCATGTAATCTTTAAAAAGATGAATAGATTAATTAAAGATGATTTGGTAACTGGAATGCCAAAGAAAGAGATTACAAGTGATGACCATTGTGTTGCATGTCTAAAAGGAAAGCAGCACATAATGTCTCACAAGCCGAAGGAAGTCACCTCCATCACTACCCCCTTTACTTATTACACTTTGATCTGTTTGGCCCCACAAGTGTAATGAGTTTAGGAAAAACTTCATATTGTATTGTTATCACAAATTACTTCACAAGATACAGTTGGGTCTTCTTACTTAGAACTAAGGATGAGACTCCTGAAATCTTGAAGTCCTTCATTCTAAAGATTGAGAATCACTCTAATCACAAGGTCAAGATCATAAGATATGATCAAGGAACAGAATTCAAAAATCATATCCTTGATTCATTTTGTGTGGAAAAAGGTATATCAAGACAATATAGTGCACCTAGGACTCCTCAGCAAAATGGTGTTGCTGAGAGGAGAAACAAGACATTTATTCAAGTTGCAAGAACCATGCTCTTTGATTCTAAACTGCCTATCAGCTTTTGGGATAAGGCTTAAACACTACGTGCTATGTGTAGAACAGAGTTTTAATTGTCAAGACTCATGGTAAGACTCCTTATGAGCTGTGGAATAAAAGGAGACCTTTCATTGGTTTCCTTAGATCATTTGGATGTTCTTGCACCATTTTGAATACCAAAGATCATCTAGCTAAATTTGCTGATAAATCAGATAATGGACATTTCATTGGATACTCTTCTCAAGCTAAGGCTTATAGAGTATACAATCTCAGAACTAGAGTAGTTGAGGAGTCAGGCAATGTGCCTTTCAATGAACACACACCCATTGTGAAGGGTTCTGGTACTGATTGGCTCTTTGATCTTGATTTAGTTCCCAACCGTTTTAACAAATCTTGTCAACAAGAGATCCTGACTGAAGATTTAAGATGAGAAGGGCAAGTTTGAATACTACTTCAGCTCCAATGATAACTAATTCTGCAGGTGAAGATCCTACCAGCACTACAATGACAAATTCAGCTGATACATCTGAGGTGCCTACAAATCTAGCTCAGAGGCACAAAACTCAAATGCAGGACCTTCAAATGTAGGAGGATGTGGAGATGGTCATTCTAACCAAGAATTCCATGATACTGAAGACCTCTTCACTGAAGACAACATCAATGATGTCACACACTCATTGGATCAAGTCAACCTTGATAAGTGTGTTGATGTGGTGGATGATCCTTAATCACCAGATCTAAATTTCACAAACTTAGATCTGACAAAGCAACTTGTTGTGATTCCTCAACTGAGAATCCACAAGTCTCACCCTACCACAAATATCATTGGAGATGTTGAGACAGGAGTAAGGACAAGAGGACAAACCCATGATAAAAATATTTGTGTGCACTCTTGTTTCTTATCTCAGATAGAGCCTAAGAAGATTGATGAGGCTTTCAAAGATGGAAGTTGGGTTGAAGTAATGCAGGAGGAGCTGTTTCAATTCAAAAAACAGAAGGTTTGGAACTTATGTCCTCTTCCTCATAGGAAGACTACTATAGGAACCAAATGGGTTTCTAGGAACAAGAAGGGTGACAGAGGACTTGTCATCAAAAACAAAGCTAGACTAGTTGTTCAAGGGTATACTCAAGAAGAAGGGATTATCTATACTGATGTTTTTGCTCATGTAGCAAGACTTGAAGCTGTTAGGATATTCCTAGCTTTTGTTGAATCCAAGGATTTCAAAGTCTACCAGCTTGATGTCCAGTGTGCTTTTCTATATGGTGTGATTGAAGATGAAGTGTATATCAAACAACCACCTGGCTTTGTAGACCCACATCATCCTAATTATGTCTTCAAGCTTGACAAAGCTCTCTATGTGCTTTATCGGGCTCCAAGTAAATGGTATGAGACACTGTCACAATACCTTGTAAAGCATGGATTCAAGAGAGGTACCATTGAGAGCACACTTTTTCTCAAAGGAATAGGAAATGAATTGATTCTGGTTCAAGTTTATGTAGATGAAATCATTTTTGGGTCACCTAATCCAAGTCTTTACAAAGAGTTTGAGAAGCTGTTGAAGAATCGATTTGAAATGAGTGCCATGGGGGAACTCAATTGCTTTCTAGTAATTCAAGAGAAGCAGGTGGACAATGGTATCTTCATAAACCAGTCCAAGTAGGTTCAAGGCATACTGTCCAAATTTCATCTAACTGATTGTAGGTTGCCAAAACTCCCACAGCAAGAAACCACACTCTAGATCCTGACCTTGACGAGGAGTGTGTTAATGAACACCTCTATAGAGCAATGATTGGGTCTCTCATGTACCTCACAGCCAGTAGACCTGTCATCATGTTTGCCACATGTATTTGTGCAAGATATCAAGTCAACCCCAAGCTGTCTCACCTAGTTGCTGTCAAGAGGATACTTAGATATCTCAATGGTGTTGTTGGTCCATATGATCGATAATCAGTGCAAATGATTCATAAAAACAAAGAAAACCCACTGAATAAACATAACTTTATCAATGACACAATGAACAAGTTTCAAATATTTTCAATGATCTCTAAACTCATACAATGAATATGAAACAAAGGCTCAAGTATGATCAAAATAAGCTTCCAGCCACATACACAGAATTGCAATAATTTGATTTCACTATTAGGGTTTGCAAAACTTGCTTACAATGAATGAAACTTTCAATATATAAGCAGACTGTAGTTACGCTGATAGTTTCATTGGACAGCTAAACTGTCTTGACCATAACCTAGTTTCACCCGGCGACGAAACACAGTTTCGCCGGGTGAACTAGATTAGCTGACTACGAGCGAAACTCAGTTTCTCTCGTAGTTTCGTTGGCCACAAAAATTACAAAATGCAAAATACAAACTAAGTAAACTATAATTTTACCAATTACAATAATAAACAAAATAAACACAATAACAATAGTGAGTCCAACCTATTCTAGATCATCAATACGCCCCTTAGGTTGGACCTCACCCGCTTGATCTTTTTATTCAGCTCCGGTTCTTTCTTCAACATACTGAACTTCTTCTATAGCTTTAACAGTTGTTTCTTTTTCAGCTCTAGCAATACTCACTTCCTCTCCCCGTGCACTTGCCTTTTTAAATTGCTTTGTCAACTCCTACACGTCCATCCTCAGTTCATCAGCTTGATGTACTTTCTCTGCTAGCTCCCTGACTTCAGCCCTAACTCCCCGAGCCTCATTTGCAACTCTCATAAACAGGCTTGCTTCAATTCTTGCTTCAACTCCGGCTCCAGCTTTTATGTGGTTATCACATAAAACTACCAAATCCTCATCACAAAATCACCAAATCCTCTCCATCCTTCACTCTAACCACTGCTTCTCCCATATTGTTGTCATAAAACCATTTTTCTAACATTTGCAATATTGCGGGAAGTGGATTGGGTACTTTCACTCTATTAACTATCTTTGCTGGCTTCAACTTCAATACTATTTTGCCATTTCCGGTCACCCAATCCATGTCCTGCTTCGATCTCCTTCTCTCAGTCTTCATGTATCCAAATGTTTCAAAGTTGTCATTAAGCCCCTTTTTAATCCCTTGCTCTAGAAACGTAGCTCTCTCACTTAAGTTTAAATCCAGCAGTGGAATCTTAGCTAATCTTCTTAAACCCCATCTAAGCGAGGTCTTGAATGCCTTCCTCTTATGTAAATATGAGATCCTCCCTCCTCTTCCGTCAATCATAAACATTTTCAAATCACTGTTGTATTTCTAGCTAATTATCTTCTTAATAGATTTCTTTTGGCTCGGTTCTTGAATGGTTTGGAATAAAGGGGTCAGCTGTTCTGGTTCCTTTTCCTTAATGAACCATTCTTCCTTGTCCATATATACAATATCTCCTTCAGTTGAACTTTTCTAAGCCACATATGTCATTGGTCGCTCGTGTACCTCATAGTATTCGTGCTCAGAGTCATAATGCACCAATTGATCCTCAATCTCCTCTTCTTCATCTATCAAATTCATCTCAGCTCTTTCCTACCGGCTCCATCTCCTTCTTCTCTAAATACTTCATCACCGGTTAAATCAGCATGTATATCAAACCCCATGTCTACAAATCCAGCCTCCATAACATCAGGCTCATCTCCTACAGCACTTTCATTCACAACTCCTGCTTTAGTATCAATATCTTCAGCTCCAGCCCTTTCTCCATCAACTTCAGACTCACTAACAAAACCCTCATCTACACCTTAGCCACCAGCACCAGAACCACCAGTACCACTACCACCAACACCACCAGTACCAGTACCAGTACCACCAACACCACTACCACTAGCACCAACACCTGCTACACTTGTGCCCTCTCCTACTCCAGTTGAACTTCCCACCTTTAGAAATGAGTACTTTGATCTATCAATGAGATCATCTAACTCAGCTTGAGATAACTGATTTTGCAGGCCGGCATTGGCTTTCAGCTCGTTCACTTCCTTCGGTAGCCTCTTGATTAACTCTTGTTGATCTAACATCAAACTATTCATGCTTTCCATCACTTTATCTTTCTTTGTTTTCTTAGTTCTTGATTTACTAACTTTGTTTTAATCATCCCCAATTCATTTGCCAAAGATGCATTCAGATTTCTAATGGCATCTTGTTTTAGCTCCGACCTGTCATCTCTTCTTTCAAGAGTTTCAGAAAATGCTTGTTGCTTGTGCTTTGTACTCCATTCAGTAACATTTGTCGGCTCTCCCTGATCTGCCTTCTTTTTTGTTCTTTTCTCCCTTTGAACCCTCAGTTCTTCTTCCACTTCATTAATCTCATCTTCCGGATTGTATTCTTTATCTTTGGCATATCTTATCCTTTTTTTAATTGCTTCAGCCTATTTTTCTTGATTTTTTTCAGCATTCTTATTTTCAGTCTCAATCAATCTTCTGATATAATTTCACCTCTCAGTAGGGTACATGTTTTCCCAAAGATATGTGATCTTCCCACTAAAGTCATGTCTTATAGCTAAGCAGTCTGCAAATATCCTGGTATTCATCTGAACCAGTCTCTTAATCTCTCCATGTCTAGGCACATTTGGAATCAGATCATTTCTCAACATCTACACGAAACTTGGATATAACAACCATTTATTCTTCTTTAGTGCCATTATATTTTTAGACATGCAATCGAATATTGGTTTGGCAATGTTGGCCTTGTGTCCTCTACAAAATACAATCATGGCCTTTGCCCAATCCAAGTTTAGCCCATCAGACCCTCCTTTTCTATGGTCCAGGCACATGATAAACACATGTGCTATGTATCTACATTCCTTAGATAGAAAGGACTTCTTGATCTCTTTTCCAGAGCCAAAAGGAGGTCCTTCATAACCGATGCTCCTGAATGCATCCAACAAATATGCCTCAGATAGCACAACTTCATCTCCACAGTCATTCTCTAGCCTCAACACCCTGGCTATAGTCTTAGTTGTAATGGCTATGTCACTGTCATGAACTCTAGCTACAATTTGGTGTGGTTTAGGCCCGAGGTCATACTCAGCAGTTCTCCAAAAATCTCTGATGTGCAGATCCAAGATAGTGGGCATATGAGATATGGCATAAATATTGGGGACTCCTTCAGCTATTTGATGTAGTCTTTAAAACAAGTAGCCTTTGGGTTGGCATCATCCTGTATTCCTACTATGTTATTCCTCTCATCAAACTTTAAATTTGCCATCTAAACTGAAAAATTAAAAAAAGTGAGTTAAATAATACCTTGATAAATGAATTAACAATGAAGTGAAACAGGACATAAGAAAAATTAGAAAGTTCAATAGTTTTGCATAGGCAAAATACAACAGTTTCGCTGCTGTCGAAACTATAGATTTGCACAAGCGAAAGTGTAGCTTCACTGAGGCTCAAACACAAAATCATGAGCCAGAGCGAATCAATAGTTTCGCGGAAACTATCTTGGCGAAACTATCAAGTACGCACAAACAGCATGATTAGAGAGTTTTGCTCGGAACTTTGAACTTAGTTTTGCTCGGAACTTTTTTGTTCAGCTTCGCTGGTTAATCTCGCAGTTTAACTGAACGAATCTGCGAAAACTTCAACCCAGCGAATCACTCCAAAACTCAAATGTATCGGTTATTAACGCGATTAATGCTGGGGAATGGGTTCGAAACACCCACCATTGAACTTAGAAACACAAAATCGCAACCGAAATCGACACGAAATAGATTCGAGTATAACTGCAGAGAAACTAGGGCTCAGTTTCGTCACGCGAATGTGAGAAACTTATCCCACACTATACAATATACATACCCTAGTTTCTCTGGCAGCGAAACTATAGTTTCGCTAGGCATGACATTTAAAATCATGTTACTCAGAACTGAGCGAATGCGCCGGCGAATCTATAGATTCGCTTAGCTAAAAAGCTAGCGAAACATAGTTTCGCTGAAACCTAACACTTAACAAATTTTGAGAATTTTCGAAACAATTTTAAATTTTTATATTTTTTTTTGAAAATTTTTTTAGGATTTATATAAACATAAGCTTTCGAGAAAAACTTCATCACCCCACAAAACCAACACAAAATCAAAACCAAGATAGAAAAATAAATAAAATAAAATAAGAGATAAGAGAAAAATTAAGAATAAAAGGATATAAACACTTCTTTTTCAAGGAGTTTTTCCAGAGAGTCAAAGATTGGCGGGATTGCTGATATGTTTGTCCTTTTAAAGTCATGCCATATTCTTTTCAACACTTAATCTGCAGATGTCTTTATCATGTTTTGGTTTAGTTGTAGAAACTCTAATAACTTGGTCCCCATAGACATTTGGCAAAGAACTTATACTGTCCTCATTGTTTATTGAGCAATACGATTAACTCTGCTTGATTTTATTTTGTGGATTTCAACAACGATCTTAATTTAAGAATCACTGTGCCTTTAATTTAAGGAACCGATGATGAGAGCTGTAGATTAAAACTTACGTATAAGAGAGGAGATGATCATCTGAACTTGTTGATTAGAGCTTTAGGTCTATACTCACGTATAACAGAGAAGATCATTATCTGATCTTCCTGAGGAGAGCTTCAGGTCTATACTCACGTATAATAGAGAGGATCACCAAAATGTGCTGATGAGAGCTCCAGGTCTATACTCATGTAAAATAGAGGAGATCATCACTCCAGGTTAATGTTCACACATAGCAGAGGAGAAAAGCACGAGATATACTTCTCAAGAGCTAACGAGAAGCTTCAATTCATATACTTTTTTGAAGAGCTAGACTAGAAGCACTTATTGTGCTAACTAGAAGCATCATTCAGGACTTGGGGATAAGGGGATTTGGAATGTTTTTTATATGGAAAAATCAAAGTAGAGATTTGTAACTCTCAACCCGTTTTTGACATGGACTTGTAACTTTGTGCAGGCTAAAATGTCAAGAGGATAACCCTTATCACCAAGTTTTCTTAAACTTTAGTTTAGCTACACGATCACTGTTTACTTCATTTTCAGGCTAAGCCTATCATGCATATCCCAACACAAGGCTATTGACCTCCTTCAAACCACTTTTTTTACGGTTCCGGACAGGACAAAATTGTAAACTTAAGAGTTTACTCTTTATTCTCCCCCGAAATTTCTTATAACTGCAATGTAAGAGAAATTTCTGTATTTTGTATCATGTTAATGATTAAAAAAGTGAAGGACTATGGGACACAAAAGTTTATCAGAAAGGGTTTATTAGAAATAGTAAATGAACAAAAGAGTTATTTACAGTTTTTTTTACACAATTTGTTATGGAAAGAGTTTTCAAAAAGATATTAAACCCAACATTGAGATCAATTCATAAAAACAAGGTTTATCAAATGTTTTAGTGAAAAGATCATCTCTTTGATTCTTTGTGTCAATTGGAATAATATCAATGAAGCCTTTTTCCTAAGCATCCCGGATTGCATGAATCCTTGCTTCAATGTGCTTGGTACAAGTATGATGAATAGGATTTTTGGCGATTCTGATAGCAGCTTCATTATCACAAAAGAGTGGTGTATGAAGAAAATTGATTCCGTAATCCATCATCTGATGTTGTATCCGAAGCACTTGGCAACAGCTACTTGATACAACAACATATATAGCCTCTCCTGTAGATAGATATACTGTTGTTTGCTTCTTGCTTTGCCAAGAAACAAGACAATCCCCGAGATATTGACATCCGAAAGTGACAGATTTCCTGTTGATCCTACAACGACCATGATCATTATCAGAATAAGGATGTAAATCAAAGTTCCCTCCTTTTGGATACCAAAGACCCAAACGAGAAGAACCCTTTAAGTAACGAAAGATGCGTTTAACAGCTTTTTCATGTGATTCTTTTAGGTTGGCTTGAAAAAGGGCACAGTAGCACACGGCAAATGTAGTATCCGGACAACTACCCATGAGACACATGAGAGATCCGATCATGGAACGAAAGCAATGAGCATCCATGGATTTCCCATTATCATCTGGAGTTAAGCAGATTTGAGCAGTGAATAGAGTAAGTTTTGGAGAAGCATCATCCATCTTGAACTTCTTGAGAATCTCGTGAATGTACTTTTCTTGATGAATAAGAATACCATCATGCTTTTGTTCAACTTGCAACCCTAAGAAAAAGCACATCTCCCCCATCATGCTCATTTCAAGGCGATCTTTCATTACTTCTTCAAATTATCTACATAGTTTCTCATTTGTAGACCCAAAAATATTATCATCAACATACCCTTGAACAATCAACATCTCACCATCAACCTCCTTCTTGAATAATGTCATATCTATAGTTCTACAAGAGAAACCCCTGCTGAGGAGATACTGTGTTTTTGTTTCATACCAGATACGAAGAGCTTGATGCAACCCATATAAGGATTTATCAAGTTTATATACTTTCTCTGGAAAATCTAGATCCTCGAAACCTAGTGGCGGACAAACATTAATTATTGGACCCTAAAATGATCATACATGCCAATTCAAGTGGTGGTTGACGGTTGCTCTACTGGAATTCTCCCCAAGTCCAAGAAGTAATGCGGATGAAGAATCTGCTCAAATAGAAGACAAGTGTCGGCTATCCGTATTTGTTTATGCGGATGACCATGGAACAAATACTGACAGGTATTTGTTCTTCCGCATTAACAAATGCGGACAACCGAACAAATGCTATCAAGAATTTGTACATCCGCATTTACTAATGCGGATGTTCGGCAACAAATGCGACTAAGTGTTTGTTCATCCGCATTAACTAATGCTGATGACCAAACACCAATGCGAAAGAAGGAAACTAAATATTGATGAAGATCAACACATCCGCATTAGTTAATGCGGATGAGCAGAAGAAAATGCTGATGAAGACTTTTGTACTTAGACTAGTTTCTTGATGTATAGTATAGGGATAGTTTAGTCATTTTGTAAAGGCCTTTTGTCAGCCTATAAATATGACCAGACAACTAGAATATTAGAATCTTCGATTGTCATATGTTTCAAAGGTGTCTTGTTACTGTTTCATGCTAAAACCTTAGCATTCATTGTAACTTTACACCACCATTAACACAAAGCATTTATGAGTATTTCTAGCATTCAATGATCAGTGTTTATATGATTTCGCAATATAACCACCGACTCAATCATCATATTCGGTCCTAGTTGATTCACATCAATTGAGAATATCATTCTCAACACCCAGTCAATTGGTATGAGAGCTTTGGCTCTCGGATTCGTCTCAAGTCTGCCCAGATCTGAGCGAAACTAGATTGAACTGGTGATTGAGTTACTATTAGTGAGTTCATCAACTTCTAACATGTATTCATGCTGAAATCCTCCTGAAACATCAACTGATTCACTGTTCATCTGTACTGAACCAACAACATATCATCGAACAGCTCATTCTACTCGAAAATCAGAACAACTATATCATCAACATCATAATCTTCAAACATTAAAGCTAACAGAATAGTTACAGTCGGTTGTCTTAACAAAATAACTGTTACTGTTCATCAGATCTGTTAAAACCTTCAAAAAGTAAACTATTTGGACCACTTGGACTTAAAAATCAATCTAATTCTTATTCCAACAATCTAAAACAAGTTTATTACAATGGATTCACTTAACTTTTCTGAACTTGGTCATGCTTCTAAACCTCCTATGCTTAAACACAAATCTGAGTTTTAGCAATTGAAAATCAGGGTTATGAATTACATTACAGGTGTAGCTCCGGATTATTGGATTTCCATATGCAAAGGACCTTACATCCCTGTGTCACTCTCTGCTGACCAAGCGGCTTTATACAAAACATCAAGAATACCCATTGAAGATCTAACTCTTGATGATGATGAGTATAAGAAGATAAAGATTGACCTCAAAGCATACTCCATTCTCACACAAGCTTTGAAAATGGATGCACTCAAAAGACTTAAGAAATATGGAACAGCAAAGGCTGTGTGGGATGCACTGCTCATCATGTGTGAAGGTAGCAGTGAAGTGGCTGAAATCAACAAAGACAAGCTGGTCAATCAATATGAAACCTTCCATCACTCCAAAGGGGAGTCAAAATCAAAACAACTGCATAGGTTTGTGTAGTTGGTCAATGATCTTGAGATTATGGGGGTCACATATAAAAAAAATGAGCTGAACAAAAAAAAGTTGCACAGTCTTCCTGAGAGTTGGAAACAAAATGTAACCATGCTGAAAAACACACTTGATCTGGAAAACACCACTCTGGATATAATGATTGCAAAAATTGAAGCTCTTGAACTTGATGAAAGGAGCAGAAACCTTGGTGGACCACAAGTCATTGAGGCATACAAATTTCCATCAGAAACTCATTCTATGGAAAATGCATTCATTACTGAAGAAGATGATTTCCTCTCATCCAGAGATCAAGTAAAATCAACTGGATTTATTGGTGCTCCATCAACCAACAAGCCACCAACCTCATCTCAATCAACTGGATTTACTACCACTCCCTTAAGTATGCCTGAAGACCAGAGATCTAAAGAGCAAAAGGCTACCTACAATGCCTTTGTTGCAAGTTTTAAAGCTTACTTGGGAGGAAGACTCACTTCTACTCATTTAATCCAAGAAGACCTAGAAGAAATGGATCCTGATGATATAGAAGAAATGGACCTATAGTGGTAGATGGCTATGATAGCCATGAGGGCTAAAAAGTTTTTCAGGAAGGGTAGGGAGCTAAGTCTGAATTAGAATACCAAACTTGGATATGACAAATCCAAAGTTAAATGCTTCAACTGTGGTATGATTGGCCACTTCTCAAGAGAATGCAATGCTCCAAAAAGAAACAACAATAGCTTTCAGAGGAGTTCTAAGGGCCAATCATCATCACAACCAAGCTCAAGTTTTCAATCCAACAATCAACATCAATATCATCATCAAAGCCAACATCAACAACCATACCAAAGTCAGCCACAACTGACCAGTCAAGCCCATGGAAGCAGCCAACCTACTTCTAAGGCTTTTGTCATTAGACAAGATGGAGTATGTGATTGGAGCCTGTATACTGAGGAAGTGAAGCCTCAATTTCAAAATCATGCTCTTATGGTTGACATAAATGATGGCCCAATGCCTATGCCATCCGAGGTAAAATCTAATCTTTGTAGTGATAAATGCATTGCTGAACTGCAGGGATATCGTGAGCACAATCACAAATTAGCTGCTAAGATTAAAGAAGAAAAGGTAAGATCAGAGATGCTTAAAAGAGAACTGAAAAGCTTTCAAATTAAAAGCAAATCACTCATCTCTGATATTGAAAAATTGCACGGAGAAAAGTATACTCTTGCAGCTGAAAATGAAAAGTTAACTGAAATGTTGGCTCAATCCAAAGCTGAGCAATCAGCCACTAAAGTAAAACTTGAAAAGTTTCACCTGTCTTCAGTCAAACTGCAAGAGATGCTTGATTCACAAAAGGATCCTAAGAACATGACTGGGATTGGATACAATTCATGTCCCCCAGCATACAATGATAACTATACTATCTTTCCTGAGTCAATCACTCTCACAGAGCCAAATGAACCTAAAACTATTGAAACTAAATCAGTAGTATCACAAATTACAAATCCTCAAAATAAACCAAGTGTTTATATTGAAACAAATGATGTGAAAATCAAGTTAAGTCATCCAATTAAAATCAAAGAGTGTTTAGACAAGTCAATAAATGTCATTAAACCAAGAAGCCCAGTCAAAGCCATAGTGCCATTTGTGAAATTCATACCTGCAATTTCCAAAGAAAAGAAGAAAACTGATGCAACTGTGAAACCATCTGCTGAAAGCAGATCTGATTGTGAGATCAAATCTCCAAAGAATTCAACCATATCAGACAAAGTTTCACTGAAAAGCATAGGAAAAACCCCTCTGATTCAAAAGAGCAAAAGCAAAACAGATTCACCATCAATAAATTTTAAGCAAGGAGTTGGTTTTGACATCTTCAATAAAGATCATGTAAACCAACAAGAAAAGGAGGATAGAAAAGGATTAAGGAAACAACATCCGCCCAAAAAAGTGAAAAACCGTAGTATTGTGAAGCAAACTGCTAACAAGGCTGATATTGCTTCCTCTTAAAAATCAAAGAATGATGCTCAGCTGAAAGCTGGTACATCTATTGGGGCATCAAGATCAACCACAAAAGACAAGCTCATGTATTGTGACATTTGTGAAATGTCAAATCACAGAACAGAGGAGTGCTATTTTAATCAATAGTGCTCAATCTGTGACATGAACAATCATTCTACAAAAAATTGCTACTTCAACAAATATTGTTCTGTCTGTGATATGACCAACGACAATACATCAGATTGTTTCTTCTAACAAAAAGGCTTGAGAATTCCATAAAACAAGCCCATCTCACCAATCTCATCTGTGAAACCTAAAATCATAAGTTATTTTTATAATAAACAATCCAAGATTTCAAATTTTGATAATGACTTAGGTAATCAGAAAGAGATGAAGAATGCTCAAAGAAATTTAAACCACAACATCCAACAAACTCATGATTGTCATAAATCAAAAATAAAGTTTGACAATCAAAAACGTGCCCAATTTCTTAAAAAAAATAGGGACCGAAGGTTTGAATACTCTTCTGACTGTTCAGATTAAGTTGATGAGATGAAATCAGCGAGATATGAAAAATCAAACAAAACTTCATCCTCTAAGGCATAATTTGAAGGAAAATATCAAGAAGTTACTGTCATGAACAAGAACGGGAAACCCAAGACCATCATGGCTTGGGTTCCAGATTCTAATTAGTTCTTTTTATTCTTGGAGGGTCATCCATACAGGTCCAATAGCCTATGGTATGTGGACAGTGGGTGCTCTCGACACATGACTGGAGATAGTTCCCTCCATCATGATTTCAAGCATATTCAAGGAACTACTGTGGCATTTGGTGGAGATTCACAAGGTGGTAGAATCACTCGTGAAGTATCTGTGATAATAGGATGTTGAGTTTTGATAGAGTGAACTACTGTGAACAATTGAACTTCAATTTGCTTAGCGTGTCTCAGATCTGCGACAAGAAATATTCCACTCACTTCACTGACACTCATTGTTACATTCTGAAACCAGGATTTCAAATTCCTAAAGAATGGGTTGCCTTGAATACCCCGAGGAAGAATAACACATATGTCTTAAACCTCAATTCTGCTCTACCAATCAAAGAAACATGTCTTCTGTCAAAAGCATCTTTTGATGAGTCACAGCTTTGGCATAGACATTTGCGACACACAAATTTCAACAACATGAATAAACTGGTCAAGGGAAACCATGTAATTGGTTTACCTCAAAAAGAATTTCACTTTATCGACCACTGTTCAGCGTGTGTCAAAGGGAAACAACATAAGTCTTCTCACAAGCCAAAACTTGGGAACACAAACAATTCTCCATTGAAGATACTTCATATGGATCTTTTCGGACCAACTCATGTTATGAGCATTGGAAAGAAACAATATAATTTGGAGATCATAGATGACTTTTCAAGATTTACATGGGTCTTCTTCTTACTTCATAAAAACGAAGCATCTTAATTCATAAAAGATTTCATCACTAAAATTGAAAATCAAATTGATCATAAAGTCAAATCAATTAGAAATGATAATGGGACTGAATTTAAAAATGAAGATATGAGTTCTTTTTGTGCAACCAAAGGCATTGCTCATCAATTTAGTGCAGGTAGAACTCCTCAACAAAATGGGGCAGCTGAAAGGCAAAATAGAACACTAATTGAAGCAGCACGAACTATGCTAGCCGATGCCAAACTGCCAATTACCTTTTGGGCAAAAGCAGTTAACACATCGTGCTTTGTACAAAACAGAACTTTGATTGTAAAAGAAAGCAACAAGACTCCTTATGAACTTCTCTTTCACAGGAAACCATTCATTGGATTTTTTAAGTCATTTGGGAGTTCTGTATCAACATTAAATACCCGAGACCATTTGGGAAAGTTTTCTCCAAAGTCTGACGAAGGATTCTTTGTAGCCTATTCCTCTGTCTCGAAGGCTTATAGAGTGTTTAATCCTCGATTAAACATTATTGATGAATCAACCAATGTTCAATTCAATGATCATTCTTTCCCCAAATCAATAAATGGTCCTGACTGGCTGTTTGATATTGACTGCTTTACAAGATCATTTGATAAATTCTATTTGTCTACTGCAGGAAACCTACAATCAGCTGAATCTTCTACATCAGCAGAAAGAAGAAATGATTTTCTGATGATTTCTCCTACTTCTACTGAGCAACTGAATGAAGATATCCCACTATAAGCTGATCCTGTCAGACAATCATCTCAAAATGAGTGTTTCAACTGAAGCTGGTCCTAGTACACTTCCATCACCTTCAGAAGAACCATCGACTGAAGTAAGAAACCAAGATCCAGCTACACTACCGGTTGAAACTGAGAGAACTTCAAATGATGAAAGTCATCAAAGTGTTGCTGATGCTGAAGCAGGAACTGGAAAAGACTTTAATTACTTTCACAACTCTCCTACATCACAAGATGAAGGTGCCTCTCACCAAGACAATCTGAATGTCTCCAATCTTGATGTATCCATTGCTGGTGACTCAATACCAACCACCAGAATACACAAGAATCATCGAATGGAAAGCATCATTGGTGAACTTAATGAATGGGTCAGTAGAAGCAAGTCAAGCATTGCAAACATCTATTTGTTCTCTTGCTTTCTGTGTCAAACAGTACCCAAAAATATCAAAGAAGCTCTTCAAGATAATAGCTGGATTGAGGCAATGCAGGAAGAGTTACTACAATTCAAGAAACAAGAAGTATGGCAGCTGATAGATCTTCCCGAAGGACAATACCCTATCGATACCAGGTGGCTATACAGAAACAAAACTGATGACCGGGGAATTGTCATTAGAAATAAAGCAAGATTGGTGGCACAGGGATATACACAAGAAGAAGGAAATGATTATGATGAAGTGTTTGCTCCTGTTGCCTGATTAGAAGCCATAAGACTCTTTCTTGCATACTCAGCATCCATGAAATTCGCTGTTTATCAAATGGATGTAAAGTGTGCTTTTCTATATGGAAAAATTGCTGAAGAATTCTATGTGAGTCAACCACTAGGCTTTGAAGACCCAGATTTCCCACACAGGGTGTACAAGCTTGACAAAGCCTTGTATGGTCTTCATCAAGCCCCACGAAAGTGGTATGAGACTCTATCATCGTTTCTGCTGGAACACGGGTATGAAAGAGGAAAGATTGATCAGACTCTCTTCAGAAAAAGAAAAGGAAAAGACATGTTGCTGGTCCAGATTTATGTGGATGATATCATTTTTGGCTCTACAAATAAGCTTCTTTGCAAGGATTTTGAAGACCTTATGCATTCTAAATTCCAAATGAGTGTTATGGGAGAACTCACATTCTTCTTAGGAGTGCAAGTCCGACAAATAGCAGATGGAATCTTCATCAATCAATCAAAATATGTGGAAACAATGTTAAAGAAATTTCACTTTGCTGATTGTCAGTCCATCAGAACTCCTGTTGATACTAAATTGAAGATCGATCCAGATCCTGAAGGCAAATCAGTGGATCAGACTCATTATCGATCTATGATAGGTTCACTTATGTATCTAACAGCTAGTAGGCCTGACATTATGTTTGGTGTTTGTGTGTGCTAGATATCAAGCTGATCCCAAGGAATCTCATGTTAATGATGTCAAGAGGATATTCAGATATCTTCAGGGTAAACCTGCACTCGGATTATGGTATCCAAAGGAAGGAGACTTCAATCTCTATGCCTACACCGATAGTGACTACGGGGGATGCAACTTCAATAGGAAATCCACTTCTGGCGGTTGTCAATTTCTCAGTCCCAGACTGGTCTCCTGGCAGTGCAAGAAGAAGACAAACGTGTCTGTTTCAATAGCAGAAGCTGAGTATATAGCAGCATCAGCCTGTTGCTCTCAAGTTCTCTGGATTCAAAACCAGATGCTTGACTATGGTTTTAACTTCTTGCACACTCCAATTCATATTGACAAAACAGCAGCAATATTTATCATAAATAATCCTGTTCAGCACTCAAAAACAAAACATATTGAAATCAGATATTATTTTTTGAGAGATTGTGCTGAAAAAAGGTTAATCAAATTGATTCAAGTTCACACTGATAATCAATTGTTTGATTTATTTACCAAGGCATTTAAACCTAATCGGTTTGAATTCCTAGTTCAATCAATTGGCATGATTAACTTTGAATAATGAAAACCCAAAACATCAAAATCAATTAAAAGGTTACAGAAAATCACAAAAAGAAGTCATTTTCTTGAAGAATATGATATATACTTCAAATGGGAAATGATATAATTACAGTCGTTATATCATTCACTGTGCTTATCTCAAAATCTCAAAAGACTGACATGACTTATCTGATATGCGGGTAGGCTCACCTTGGAAAAAAAGATACATGATGTGATGAACTAAAATCCATATTTAACTGTGAAGCACTCATCTCAGAGTATTGGTACATATTGGCTTATCCAAGTGTATGTGTGTGTAGTAACCTAAACACACCGAGTAATGATGCCGTATGAATCTCTTTCACCTACATTGGTTTCTTCTCTGTTTTTCTGAGCAAAGATCTGGAGAAACAAGCACATAGTGCTGATGTCATGATCCAAAAGATTCCCAATGTGGAACACATCCACCTTGGATGAATTAACAAAATATTACATTCCTTGTGAATGAACAAAAAGAATCCCATCATGGATCACCTTCCAAAGTGAAGTGAAAAAGAATCCCAATGTGGATCAAATTAATAAAAGGATAAAAGTAATAGAATCCCAATGAGGATCAGTGAAAATGGGATCTCATACTGTAAATGACCTGGTCATGTAAGTTGTGAAAAAAGTTCTACAATGCATGTCATGTGGGTGGTTGATCATGCCATGCTTTTGAGTGTGGGGTACATGTTAAATGCTCAAATTAATTAAAAACATGATAAATATCACATGCATCACAATATTAACCAAGCATGAGTTTAAGAGGACAAACATACCTTCAATCAATATGCTCATAACCACGTCTATTTTACTAACAAAAGTTTGCACTTATGTAATGTAAGATTGATATGATCCCAAGAAAAGTATACTTCTTTTTCATGAATAGAAAAGAAAAACAAAATCATTACAAAAATATTTTATTTTCAAAAGTTTTAAATCATTAAAGTTTCTATCCCATATGGATATAAACTTTAGGGGGAGTAATTTAAAATTTTGATTAGCTAAAATTTAGCTTGTACAGGTATTTCCTTTTTTTTAACAATATCATTACAAAATCAAAAAGGAATTGAGTGTGTTGTTGCAGAAGTTATAATATAGTATCTCAGTCTATGCAGATATCTGAAAGCATAAAAGTCCAAGATCAGTCAAACACTGGGAAACTTGTATCACATCTGATATACAAGTCAATCCAAGCAAAAATTGACAATCCCATCAACAGTCAAAACTTCAAAAGATTCAAGTCAAAAGCAAAGACAGTTCTTTATAACAGTCAATGAATTAGCAGAAAACCAAAAAAGAGTTCACTCTACAGAAACATTAATTTTGATTAAGTTCAAAAATTAATGCGGGTAAGTGCATTGGTTAATGCAGGTGAAGGTAACCCTGGCATATAACCAATGCGGGTAACTCGCTTAATTCATTGAAAAACTAAGTGAAACTAATGCGGACAAGTTAACTCTACCGCATTTGCTTCAAATAAAAATGCACATACAAATTTTGAAGTGTTGAAAACCTATGCGGACAATGTTGTTCAACTGCATTTCTTTATGTGGTTAACTTTTGTTCTGTCGCATTTCCTAAATATGGTTGACATCAATACTGAAAGTTTATGTATTTGTATCATAAATTAAATAAAGTGTTCTTACACTCTTCTATCATGATGGTTGTAGATCAAGAAATGCGAACTACTTAAGTGTTCATTCGCATTTGTTGAAGAAAATGCTATGAAAGGAAAATTGTTCTATCGCATTTGCTACAATGCCACAAATGCTGCCAAACTTTATTATTGCGCATTTGCTACAGTGCCATAAATGTTGACAAACTTTGTTCTTGCGCATTTGCTACAGTATTAAATGATGTTGAAGTGATGTTGAAGTTTTGTCAACCAAATTTGCTACAGTGCACAAATGCTGATAAAGTCTTTGCACTTCCGTATTTGTTACATTGAACAAATGCTGATGAACTTTCCCTCTTATGCATTTTCTACAATGCTCCACCGTATTTGTTTTAAATCTTGTTAAGTTTACTAAAGCTATTAATTTGACTATTTAAACAGAGTTCAAAAGGTCATTTAATACTTTTCAAATTTGAGAGACTTAAAAGTGCGACGAGCGTTTCCTACTGTTCTTCATCCATCATCACCGTCTTCACCATCATCATATACCTGTGATTCCTAAGTTCATACATCACAATTTCTCCTCGATTTCGATTCTTAAGTACATTAGTATCGAAATAAGGTGATTATTTGAAAACCTCATGACCTAAACCGTCAGACGATTGATGAACTTAGAACCCTAGGTTAACTAAGAATAATCAAAATTAAACTCAAACAAAGAATTTATCAACATTTTCGAGTGCAATGAACCTCATGGTTATGAATTTACAACTAACAAGTGATTCGTAAAAACCTCGGTTCATCGCATGAACAGGGTACAAAAAGAATTGACAATGTTGAAATCAAAACTTAATTTAAGTGTTAAAAGATGTTAAAATTAGAATAGATCATTTCAACAAACATGAAAAACATAATCAAAGTGGTCATTGATTACCAAAATCAAGCTAGGTCTAATAGAACAGTACCTATGAATCCTTAATTTTGACCAATCAAAGTCAAACTGAGAAAATTCACTTGATTTCAACTTTGCAATCTGACATTCATTGTTCAATGTTCTAATTCATGTGCCTCTTCTGCAGGGTACAATGGCTAATCTTACATGGAGCAAGCTCCACAATGTCAGTGGTTATCTTGACCCTGATGTACCAGAGGCTGAAGGACTTAGAGATATGATCAGATTCATCTTTGCCACTAGAGTTGCTCATGCCATCACTGTTAGACCTGTCATTTATGAAAACTTCATAAGGTCTTTCTGGAGCACAGCTGTAGTTGTTGAAGTGGATGGTGTTAGAACCTTGACTGGAAGAATCACCGATGATCATTCATTATCCATCACTGAACAAACTGTGAGACAGTTTCTACAGTTCGGTGATGATGCAAACTCACCTATGGAACTTGAAGAGGATGAGATCATGACTTTCTTTGCCAACATTGGGTATGAAGGAGGTTATGAAGGCAAACAAATAGTTAAAGGACTGGTTGATTTACAATGGAGGTTCCTCATTCATATATTCCGACATTGTTTATCAAAGAGGAAGACAGGATGGAATGATATCCAAGTGACTACTTCATCTGCTATTTGTGCTTTATGCACAAACAGGCCATTCAATATGTCAGCCTATGTGTTCATTGGCCTAGTGTCCAACATTCAAGAGGGGAGGAGGCATATGTTTCTAATGTATCCAAGGTTTCTACAATGTCTGATCAATGAGGCATTTCCCTAGATTGTGCTCGAAGGACTAGTGATGGACATTCCTCACTATAATGCAAAGTCCTACAAGTATATCAAGAAGAGAGATCCAAGGAACTTCTACATTGGAACTTTCTTTCCTCTGCTACCTTGGATGTTACAGCAGATTAACCGAGAGGAACAACAACAAGCTGCTCCTGATCAACACAATGTTGATGAGCATGCTGGCATGGCTGAAGAAATACAAAGGCCAGTGTCACCATATGTGGATGTAGGTGGTGATCTTCACACTGGGCCTTCTATTCAAGAAGCTGAGATTGCATCACCTTTTATACCAACACCCATTCCATGACCACACATATCACCCATTCCATCACCACACATATCACCCATTCCATCACCACACATATCACCCATTTCACCACCTCACATATCTCCCATTATCTCACCCCATATTTCTCGTGTTCCATCATCTCCTACTACTACGGAACCTGTTGAGTTTGGTGAATCTACCAGCTCTTTAGAGGATTCCAAATCATCTCCTGATGAAAAGGATGAAATGATCTCAGAAATATTACAGAAGGTAGCAAGAATTGAAAAACTCCTGGATAAAAGATCTGGCATTATCAAAGACAGACTTCAGGAGTTAGATGAAAAAGGGAAGGAAATTAAAGATCTCATGGAGAAATATGAAGCAGAAAAGAAAGAAAAAGACAATGAGATCAAGGAATTAAAGGCTGCTCTTCAACATTCAAGGGATGAAGTCAGTGGACATGTAGACTCCTTGACCATCCAATCTATAGCTATGGAAGAACAAGAAGGACTATTGGAGCAACAAACTGATATAATCATTGATCTGCAAAAACAGATAGAAACTTTAAACAAGAGAGTTTCTGAGTTGGAGCTACTAATAATGATTAAACAAGAATTAGAGAAAGAAAAAGAAGATAAGGATGATAAAGATGAGGAGGAGAAGAAAAATGATAGTGATAAGGATGTGAAAGGTGATAGTTCTTCTGGAGAGAGTGATGATGACTCTGCGCAAGCTAAGAAGATGAAAACCACTGAGTCTGTGAAAGAGGGTGAATATAGTGGAACTAAACATGAAGAACAAAGCTTAGCTATGATGATGTACTCAAGTAAACCATTTGAAGAAACTCAAACTGAAGAATCTGAGTTTAGTGACATGATTAAAGAACTTGACAGCTATTCAGCAGAAGATTTCATTATTGATGATGAATTCTGGGATTTCATTAGAGATCAAAGACAGCCTGATGAACCTATTGTTGTCATTCCTTAATCTCCTGTGCCATTGGAAAAGGAGTTTAGCTTACAAATTGTACCAGCTGTCACGTTGACTGATGAACAAAAAGATTTGATTAGAAGAATGTGTGAAGAACAACAGAAACAAACAGAATCAGCTGAAAAGAACAAAGAAAAAGATCAAGTTGAATCTAAAGATAAAGCTGCTGAATTAGGAAGTAAAGAAGCTGAAATAGCAGAATCCTCTTCTGGTTCTAGTATGCAAACAAATACCAGAAAGAGGAAGTATTTAGCAGAAAAAGCCAAAGGCAAAAGACCCATTGAGGAAGAAGAACCTGTCAAAAATAAGCAAAAAGATGATCCTCAAAGCCTAGCAACCATTGCTGAATTCCTTGAAGAACATGAAAAGGCTGAGGAATAATTGAAGAAAAGAGCTGAATTTGTAGACCTGGAGGAAGGAGAGATTGAAGGAGGCTATGTGGTTAATGAACCAATAGCAAAAGAAAGCCCTGTGAAGGCTGAAACTTCAGTACTTGAGATGGTTGAGAAAGCTCAAACCGATGATTTGATGGTTAAGGCAATGTTTCTGATCAATCACGGTTATGATGCTGATGAAGTGTTTGGGATGGCCTATGAGGGAATGGTTGAAGAAAAAGAAAAACTGAACAAGTTGTTGGATCCTACTTTTGTGACAGAGTATGAAAAATCACAAACAACCAAGTCACCTATGTATCCCTTCACTACCAAATCTAAAAAGGCAGAAGCTCCACAATCACTGTATCCGGATCCCTACAACATAACTGACAAGGAAATGAAGGATTATCTCTCTGAGCAAGGCTAAACAAAGAGAAAGCTTGGTAATATGAAAACAAACTCACTGAGGGCTGCAATGCTAAGAATGATTAATGAAAAGAAAGAAAGATTAAAGAAGCTTGAAGAAGATATTGTGAGCAAGAAACCAAGATCAAGGGTCTCAGCCCAAGACATCCAACTCACCCATGAAGATCATGATTCTTTGGCACCCATACTGCATAGAAATTGTTAGCAGTTTGCTGAGCCTTCTCAAATGAAGCTGTAAGAAGGGAACACCACTACAGAGATGATTAGGGGTGTGTCGATGTGAAAATTATTGCCTGGAAGTATGATAGTGATTGGAATATGTTTATGATCAAGAGAATCTCAAGGTTGGTTTAGTTCTTCACAGAGTACTCTGCTCTGGCAAACTCCCTGTAGATACGTGACTTGAAGGAACTAGCTAATCTAGAATTGATCAACCACAAAGCTATGTTCAAAGGGTATGAGTTTGAAGATATTCTGAAGATGTTTCAAAGGACTAACAACTTCAAATCATTAAAAGCCATCTGTATGAGAAAAGACAGATCTTTTCAAAACACTCTAGAAAAGAAGAAGAAGACAAAAGAGGCTGAAGATGTAATGTTCCCTGAGCTGAAGGTGAAGCCTATAGAGTCTCTAAAAAGGAAGATGGTAGCAGGTACTCACACCTCAAAGCCAATCTCTAATGTCTTCTATGATGAGAAGACTTATGAATTGGTGATTGAAAGGAGATGGGGAGGAAAGGAGGGTGAAGAAATTCGATTATTCAGTGGATATGAAGTGAGATTACTTGATGAATCCTACATTCACTACATCTACACTAGGCACTTCAGGGAAATTAACAACAAACTTGGAGAGGATGATATGCTCTTCTTTCTTAAGTGCATCAAGATCCTGAAGATGGCATATGACCGAATCAATGCCAAAAGAGCGAAAAGAAAGAAGAAAAAGACTCCTCTGCAGTTGGGGAAAATTGTGAAATTAGAGGTTGATGTGGAAGGAGCTCTTTTGATCCATAGGGATGGGATGTCCACAGTGTACATATGGGAACCCATTTCTTTGAAGAAGCTGCCAATTGAAGCCATCTACAAAATGAATCAGATGAAGATCCATGTGTTGAATAGAGACAAGATGTCTGATGCTAATGATTTTGTCAACATGATCAAGGCTATTTTGGATCCTTCTCTGGCAGAACCAACTGCTGCTCCTCCTGCTGCTCAAGATCCAGCAGAATCTTCACAACCTCATCCACCATCAAAACCTTGAAGTACCTAGGCTGTATAATCCTTAGGGGGAGTATTGTTGGACCCTGAAAGGATCATCCATGCCAATTCAAGTGGTGGTTGATGATTGCTCTGCTGGAATTCTCCCCAAGTCCAAGAAGTAATGCGGATGAATAATTTGCTCAAATATAAGACAAGTGTCGGCTATCCGCATTTGTTTATGCGGATGACCATGGAACAAATACCGAAAAGTATTTGTTCTTCCCTATTAACAAATCCGCATTAACTAATGCTGATGACCAAACACCAATGCGAATGCGGATGTTCAGCAACAAATGCGACTAAGTGTTTGTTCATCCACATTAACTAATGCTGATGACCAAACACCAATGCGAAAGAAGAAAAAGAAATGCTGATGAAGATCAACACATCCGCATTAGTTAATGCGGATGAGCAGAAGAAAACACTAATGAAGACGTTTGTACTTAGACTAGTTTCCTGCTGTATAGTACAGGGATAGTTTAGTCATTTTGTAAAGGCCTTTTGTCAGCCTATAAATATGACCAGACAACTAGAATATTAGAATCTTCGATTGTCATATGTTTCAAAGGTGTTTTGTTACTGTTTCATGCTAAAACCTTAGCATTCATTGTAACTTTACACCACCATTAATACAAAGCATTTATGAGTATTTCTAGCATTCAATAATCTATTTTTTATGATTCCACAATATAACCACTGACTCAATCATCATATTCGGTCCTAGTTGATTCACACCAACTGAGAATATAATTCTCAACACCCATTCATTAATCTCTTTGTCAATGTTCTTGTATAGAAATGCACACTTCTCGTCCATCTAAAAAACTTTGAAGTTCTTGTGAGAAGCGTGAGCAAGAAAAATTCTGATAGCTTCAATGTGAGCAACTGGAGCAAACACTTTAGTGTAGTTAATCCCCTCCTCCTGAGCAAATCCATAAACAACTAGTCTTGCCTTATTTGTTACTACCACTCCTCGATCATCTGGCTTGGTCCTTAACACCCATTTGGTACCGTTGGGATATTTGTTCGGTGGAAGATTAACTAACTCCTAAACTTTCAACTTCGTGAATTGTTGAAGCTCCAACTGTATAGATTCAACCCAACTCGGGTCATGAAGTGCTGCTGAGAAATTTTTGAGAACAATTTAATATAAAAAACATGTATATAAACATTCATTTATCAATCTAGATTGACCTCGAGTCCTCACACCATCTGTAATGGAACTAATGACGTAATCATGTGGGTGATCTTTTTTAAGGTTTTGAAGTTGGTATTGAGGGTTAATGGGTTGGATTGAGATGAAGATGCGGTGTGTGATGTTTGTGAAGGTGAAATTGGTTGTGATGGAGGAATTGGTTGTGGTGGAGGTGTAGGAGGAGTAGGTGGAACATCAAATGGAGGAGGAGATGGAGGGACAATTGGAGGTTATGGAATAGGTTCATGTGGAAGAATGATTTGCACATTGGTTTGAGGAACGACTTCATCGTCGAATACTGAAAGATTGAATGATTTGAAGATAGTGTTGGAGTCATAAAACCATTCCGTGTCTGACCCCATGTTTAGTGAATTAGACTACTGCCTATCAATATAAAAGGTTTCCTTCACAATAAGCGTTCTTTTTTTGTACACTCGATGCGCCTTTTGTGAGGTAGAATAGCTAACAAAGAAACATTCATCAGAGACTGCACCAAACTTTGACTTCTGTGCTTGAGTATTAAGCAAAGTACACGAGCAACCAAAGGGACGAAAGAAGTCAATCAAGAGTTTCCTTTTATGAAAAAGATCATATAGAGGCTTCATCTTGTCTTTCAAAATAAGAACCCTACTCAGTACATAAGATGCACAGTTGACTGCTTCTGCCCAGAAAATGATTAGAAGGTTTGACTCAATCAACATAGTTTGTACTTCTTCAATCAGGGTCTGATTCTTTTTTTCAGCAACACCATTTTGTTGAGGTCTCCTAGCAGCACTTAACTGTTTGAGAATCCCTTTGCTTGCACAGAAAGAATCAAAGATGCGGTTTCTGAATTCAGTTCCATTATCACTTTGGATGTCCATTACTTTCCATTTGTTGATGGTTTTAATTGAGAGGATCAGCTTCTGTAGCTCTTCTGCAGTGTCTCCCTTGTGTGCAAGAAGTCTTACCCAAGAGTATATTGAGTAATCATTAGTAAAAACCAGACAATACGATTTCATAGCAATGGATTTACCATTGATTGGACCAAATAAGTCGGTATGAAACAATTCAAGGGGTTTGGAAATTGTATTTTAAAGCTTGAGCTTATGTGGCCTTTTGTGTTGTTTTCCTTGAGCACGGGCCATGCACTTTTCTATCACTGAAAAATCTTTAAGTGGTATCCCCCTCACAACATTGTTCTTAACCAACTTATTAATATTTTTACAATTAATGCGTCCTAATCGTCTACGCTACAAAAGGGATTTAGAGGATGAAGCTTTTGACAGAAGACATGTCACTGTGGAGGTGGATTCTTTTGATCCCATATCTAGCAGATAAGTATCATTCTTTCTTGGAGCGTGCATGATCACTAATTCTTTGGGGATACTAAAGTCTGGTTGATAAACATGCATTCATTTGACATAAACAGCACTAGAATGTCTCTATCACAGATTTGTGATACACTCAATAGATTGAATGCCGGCTCTTGAACATAGTGCACTTTCTCCAGAGTCAAGGAACCATTTTAGACTTCTACTTAACCAATCATCTTTCCACCCTTCTTGTCTCCAGCAAATGCAACATATCCTCCATTTCTTATGTGATAATTTGTAAGTAGGTCCTTCAACCCGGTCATATGCCGTGACATCCGCTATCAACGTGCTAGAATCTATTGACAACTTTTCTGGAATGATCCTGGCATATTAACAAAAAAATTTTTAAGATTTGGAAATTGGGACCCACGTCCTGACTAACTTAGGTCTCGGAGTAGAAGATTTTGTACGGAAAAAAATATTTACAAAATGATTTAATCTACTTCCTAGTGAACTATTATTTACATTTCTACTAACAAACTCAGGGCAATTTTTATTTACATGATCATCCTTCCCACATCTGAAACACCGGGACTTTAAACCTTTCTTCTTACATTTTCAAAAAGGTGCTTGATCTATTAAAATATCTTCCTCACATTCAGACGTATGTGAATCAGAATCACTATAAGAGTCATATAATTCTCTTGATTTTTCTTTCGCAACCTTAATTGTAGAAGATTCTGATTCATTTACATTAATATTACTAACATTTGCGTAAATTGTCTCATTCTCTTTAGGTTTGAAGTCCGAATTGGAGTAAAAGATGGGATTGGATGAGAGAAGAACTTTTCAAAACAATTTGATTTTGTTTGTGTCACACCCCAAAAAGCGCACCGGAAGGGCATGTGTGCGAAGGAGATAACGGAAGTTGGATTATTCCAACAATTATCAAACAAACATATCATGAATACCATCGTTAAATATTAATATTAAAATGTCATTACATCAAACGAGTAGAAGTCATAAATTTAAAACTTAAGTTGTAATAACATAACATTGTTTTTAACCTAAACAAACGATTTTAATCGGCAGCGGAAATTGGTCCCAAAGGTGGTATCCAAAATTAATAAGTTTGCCGTTAAAACCCTTTTCATTCCCATGCATGCCTAATCTCCTGAAAAACATGCCCAAAAGTTTATCAGCAAAAAGCTGGTGATTTCACAGGTTTATAACAATATCAACAAAGTTTTCATTTTTAAACGATATGATTATCTCGTAATCAACCCATGGATCGTCAATGACTAGCTAGGTCCATTAACTATGATCGCAACCAAGAGCCCCATAATCAAACCAAGACACAATGTCCCTCAAAACCTTTCAACATATATTCCCTCTGTACCAGACCGATATAACCGATCCTGAGGGGTGGTTGTCAAACCAAATAGATCTACCAATATATCCTGTGGCCCACCAAGGGTTAATGATTATGGTTGAGGGCAATAATGCGCAAATAACAAAACAACTCAACGCCATCATAATGATCACACGGTTATTCCATAATTAAATCATATCACAAGTAAAATGTTATAGCATGTTTTTCCCCCAAAATAAAATCATTATTAAAAAATAGGGGTTGTTAAAACTGACCCTCAAAAGTGATAGAGTGATGATCTAGCAAAACTAAGCCCGAAAAATAAATGACCAATTAGCGCCCTAAACACAAAGGATCTATTAATTGTCAAGGAATAAGTCTAATACGTAAGTTGTTTACCCAACTTACTAGACTTGTCTTGAAATCAATTTTTTTTAAAGACCCGTTGGTGACTTTCGGTTAGCTTAATAATTTATGTGATGAGTGACAAATATTTATTTATTAAATAAGCCTTTAACCCTTAGATGTCAAGCACATATCACACATAAAATGAACGCATAACATTATACAAACACTTAACATAATATTCACTAAGTTATGAACTAAATAAATAAGTAAATAAATAATTATATAAATAAATGAATAAAATATTGATTAAATAAATAAAATATTAACTAATAATCATATTTTATCTATATATTCATGATACTGTTTTTGTTAAGTATTCTATTTTTTTTATTTTATTACCCTTTATTAGAACATTACTTTTATTTTATATATAAATTCTTTATTAATTAATATTTTTAACACATAACTTTATTTCTACTAGTAAAACATATATAAAATTATTTTTAGACAAGTTCTATTATAAAAATATATTCTATTATATTTAACTCAAATTTTGTCTGTATATGGTGATTTTACCCCGAAATCGCACTTTTACGCGCATAAACCGTACATCAACTTGTATATACCTTATGACCATTATATTTTTTTTAAATGAACATTTTATACCAAAAACATTCTGAAATATTTTTGTTAAAAATCAGTTTCTAAACAGACCACTATTTTTAACCCGAAAATATCGGTTTTCTGTGTTTTCGCGCGTATAAAGTTATCACCGAAGACCTTGTTTGTTATGGATTTGTTATATACTTAAAAACCTAAGTTTTTAACTTAAAACACAATGTTACTTTCTATCCAAAACCGGACTTGTGCAAAAATATCTGTTTTAGACCCGAAAACACTGTTTTTTAACGCGTTTTTAAACGTAAAACGTTTACAAGATTAAATCCAATCACCAAAACTTTTATTTCGAGTAAAGTTACTAACTTTTAACATATATTTCAATGGTTTTAAACTTCTTATTCTCCATATCTTATAAAGATATTTGGATTACTTGATTTTAACTTTTATGACATGACTACTTGTGGTCATGTCCCATCTACACTTGGGTATCTTTAATTTTAACTTATTTTTATCATTTCTTAAAATAAAATGTTAATAAAAGCATCAAAATCTCCAAATCATGATCATTATATGCATGAATCATTTCAATCATCTCTAAACTTATAAGTGAAGAACAAATCAAGAACAAAAAGTGTAATCTATATGTACATACATATACATGATTTCATACATACATTCATAGTCCACGTAATAGATTTTATCTTGTGTTCTTAGTTTTCATTTCAAACAAAACATACTTAAAATCAAAAGATTTCAGATCATGATTACCATTATTCATGGATCATCTCATTCCTTTATAAAATCAAGGAGCAAGATGGGTTCAAGAACATCATCCATGACTATATGGATGTATAACCCATTTTCATTATTTTTGATAATCTCCTTTGGAGATGGATTTCTTATGATGTTCATAACCACAAATCAAAGTTTGATCATCTTGCATGTAAGAGAAATCATCAAAATGAATAAAAATTTTCAAAACACAAAATCTTCAACATCAAACACACACACATACACACTCACGGTTCACACACACACATATACATTTTATTTTAAGCTCAAAAACCTTTGTATTGCAAGAAAATCTAGTTGTTAGTAAACAAAGCTTGCAAATATCATCCAAAAGTCATGTTGCATGAGATTTTTAAAGAATCAAAGCTTACCCAAAGGATGAACAACTTCAAGATTTAGGATGATTTCTTCTCCTTGGAGTTGGATTTAGGCAATCTCTCGCACCAACTCACTAGGGGATCCTTGAAATCAGTTGTTCAAAGCTGAAAATAAGCTTGAAATGAAGAAAAATGAAGATTAAGATGGTGATGGTGGGTTTGGCTGTGGGTTTTGGGGTAGAGAAGAGAGGGTAGAGAGAGGTTAGAGAGAGAAAGGAATGGATGGAGTGTGTTGGAGATGGAGTGTAGTGTTGGGCATAAATAGTAATCATTAATTATGATTATTGTGGGTTAATGGTGTCATTGTATTAATAATATGGCTGGTGGATCTCCAAGTGAGATGCCACTCGGTGTAACACGGGTGTCGGTCTCGTTAAATTTTTTGTAAAAATTTTAAACGTTTGGGTTTTGGGTATAAATAGTAATCATTAATTATGATTATTGTGGGTTAATGGTGTCATTGTATTAATAATATGGCTAGTGGATCTCCAAGTGAGATGCCACTCGGTGTAACACGGGTGTCGGTCTCGTTAAATTTTTTGTAAAAATTTTAAACGTTTGGGTTTTTAAGTGAAAGTTTTCTATAAATTCAAAATATTAATTTGAGACTTTTCAAGGGTTCACAACATTAATAATAGTGATCAAAAGTCAAAAATAACAATACACACGGTTTAACACAGCAAGCATCCGACTGAACATTGCGTCAAGACAACTTTTAAAAAGTCTTAATTTTACGCGATCAAGGTAAATAATATTAATTATTATTTTTCATGACTAATAATATTTTCATTTAAGATTTATTATATTATAAAAAATCAAAATATAATGACCAAATTTAATTAACCGAATTATCACCAACATTCGTTAAACGTTTTATCGCTACGCGACCCAGTAATTCTCAAAATTACCAATTATAAACTTTACGCACAAAGGGGCTTTGCTAGACATTAAATGACCTTAATTATTATAAAATTAAGTCTTATAATGAATTTAAATATTTTGACACATTTTATTAACGTAAGGATATTGACCTGGAAACACGATGTCAAAGTCTCCCATCGTTTAGGAAATTTCGTCCCGAAATTTAAGCTTTAGTTCCAGATTCCGATCTAGATGGAAATAGGCGAGGGTATTTGCGCTTTATCTGGTCCTATCATTCCCAAGTAAACTTTAGACCACGTCTAGAGTTCCATCTAACCTTCACCAACTTAAGCCGACTCCTTCTGAGTTTCTGAACCCTCCCGTCCATAATCTCAACTGGTTCCTTGGTTAAATTTAGTTTGTCATCAATATAAACTTCTTCAGGTCATATAACTAGAGCTTCATCAGCAAGACATTTCTTCAGATTGGATACATGGAACACATCGTGTACTCCACTAAGCTCAGGAGGTAACTTAAGTTGATATGCAACGGGACCAACTCGGGCCAAAATCTCAAATGGTCCGATATAACAAGGCTAAGCTTTCCTTTCTTTTCAAACCGAACAACTCCTTTCAAGGGCGAGACCTTGAGATAAACTTTGTCTCCAACCTAGAATTCCAATGGTTTCCTTCGATTATCTGCATAACTCTTTTGCCGAATTGCAGCGGCTTCTAATCTCTTTCTGATTTGAACGATTATTCTGTAGTTTCTTGGATAATCTCAAGTCCAGTCAGTTACTTTTCTCCAACTTCTGCCCAGCAAAGAGGTGAAAGACACTTTCTTCCATATAAAGCTTCAAACGGAGCAGCTTTGATACTACTGTGATAATTGTTATTGTAGGAAAACTCAACCATGGGTAGATGAGTATCCCAATTTCCTTCAAAGTTAGTCACACAAGCTCGTAATAGATCTTCCAATGTTTGAATAGTTCTTTCACTTTGACCATCTATTTGCGGATGGTAGGCAGTACTCATGTCCAAACGAGTACCCAAAGCTTGGTGTAAGGATTGCCAGAACCTCGAGGTTAAACGACTGTCTCTGTTAGAGATTATCGAGATCGGTACTCCATGATGAGATACCACCTCCTTGAGGTAGATTCTAGTTAGCTTTTCCATCCTATCAGTTTCCTTAACGGGTAGGAAATGAGCAGACTTGCTTAATCTATGAATGATTACCCAAATAGTGTCGTGACCACTAGACATTCGGGGTAACTTCGTGACAAAGTCCATTGCTATCCGCTGCCATTTCCATTGAGGAATCTCTGGTTGTTAAAGAAGTCCTGATGGCTTTTGGTATTCAGCCTTGACTCTTGCACAAGTCGAGCATTTACCCACATAGGCTGTTATTTCACCCTTCATATTGGGCCACCAATAACGTTCCTTCACATCCTTGTACATCTTATCCGATCCGGGGTGAATTGAATATTTGGATTTATGGGCTTCATCCAAAATTAATTCACGTAGATTTGCAAAACGAGGAACCCAGATTCGGTCCATGAAGTACATCACATTATTGGTTTTTGGCACTAACTTCTTGACCATGCCTTTCAATCCTTCATTCTTCAAATTCTCATTTTTTAGAGCTTTGACTTGAGCATCTCGGATTTGAGTACCAAGACCCGAATGAATAGTCAGCTCCAAAGCGCGAACACGCTTAGGCTTATCATTCTCCTTCCTACTCAACGCATCGGCCACAACATTAGCCTTACCTGGATGATAGCGGATCTCACAATCATAATAATTAAGCAACTCTACCCATCAACGTTGCCTCATGTTAAGCTCCTTTTGATCGAAGATATGCTGAAGACTCTTGGGTACCGTGTAAATAACACACTTCGTACCGTATAGATAATGTTTCCAAATCTTGAATGCAAAAATCACTGCTCCCAACTCTAGATCGTGAGTGGTTTAGTTCTTCTCATGCACTTTTAATTGTTTGGATGCATAGGCTATGACCTTATCTTTCTACATCAACACACAACCAAGACCTAATCGAGACGCATCACAGTACACAACAACCCCTTCTTTCCTTTAGGAAGAGATAAAATAGGAGTACTACATAACTTCTGCTTTAGTAATAGAAATGCTGCCTCTTGCTTCCCAGTCCAGTCATACTTTCTATCCTTCTAAGTCAATAGCGTCAATGGCTGTGCTATCTTCGAGAAATTTTCAATGAATCTCCGATAATAACCAGCCAATCCAAGAAGCTGACGCCCCTCGGTCGGGGACTTGGGTAACTCCCAGTTCTTGATTGCTTCAATCTTAGCCGGATCTACATGTATGCGTTTCTTATTAACGACATGTCCGAGAAAATGAACCTCTCGAATCCAGAATTCGCACTTTGAGAACTTTGCATACAGCTTCTCTTTTCTCAACGTCTCGAAGATGATCTTCAGATGCTGTTCATGATCTTTCTTGGTTCTTGAATAGACAAGTATATCATCGATAAATACTATTACAAACTTATCTAAGTAAGGTTTGCATACTCTATTCATAAGATCCAAGAACACACCAGGCGCATTTGTCAGACCAAATGGCATAACCAGAAACTCGTAATGGCCGTAACGTGTTCTGAATGCTGTCTTTGGAACATCTTCCTCGGCTATCAATAGCTGATGATAACTTGATCGCAGATCAATCTTCGAGTAGAAGCTAGATCCTTGAAGCTAATCAAACAGGTCATCGATTCTTGGCAATGGGTATCGGTTCTTGATAGTTAGTTAGTTCAACTCTCGGTAATCGATGCACATTCTGAATGACCCATTTTACTTCTTGACAAATAAGACTGGTGCTCCCCATGGTGAGAAGCTTGGTCTTATAAATCATTTATCCAACAATTCTTCTAAATGCTTGGACAATTCTTCTAAATGTTGGGGTAAACGGAGCAGCTCCAGGTACGAAATTGATTCGGAATTCAACTTGTCTAGAAAGAGGTAATCCATGTAGATCATTGGGGAAGACATCTGGATAGTCTCGCACTATCGGTGTATCCTCCAACTTTCGCTCCTCATTCTTAGTATCTACTACCTTGGCAAGAAACGCCGGATACCCTTCACGTAGATACTTGCAAGCCTTTATTACATTCACAATCTTCATGGTAGGCTTCCTTTGATCACCTTGGATAGTCAAGGTTCCACCGCTTGGAATAGGGAGACGAATAATGTTCTCGTAGCACACCACCTCAGCATCGTGCTTCGATAACCAATCCATGCCCACGACGATATCGAAACTACCAAGCACAACGGGTAGGAGGTCGATGCTAAAAGAATGACCCTCTAATAGCATAATACACCCTCTAACTACACTACGTGCCTCAGTTATCTTTCTGTTGAGTAGCAGGACAATATATTTCTTATCTAATTTACTAGGTTTAAGGCCAAGTAATGGTTCAAAGTTCTTTGACACAAAACTCATATCGGCTCCAGTATCAAATAATATAGATGCGAAGTGGTTGTTGACAAGGAACGTACCAGTGACGACGGACGGTTCCTGCCTTGCCTCCTTGGCATTCATCTCAAATGCCCTGTCATATATGCAAGGCTGATTAAAAGATTCTGGAGGACAGTAGAGATTGAAGGAGATGAAGAAGGCAAGAAAGTGTTGAGGGGATTTGTAACTAGTGATAGAATGATAGAAGTTTCTGAAGAGTCAATTAGAGAAGCACTAAGACTAGGTGAAAATGATGCACAAGATTTGGCAGAATTTACTTTCAATGAGTGTAGAGACACTTTTATGATGATGGGTCACCCAGATTACTTTCCAAAGAAACAATTCTTCAGAGCTAAAGTTTTTAACAACTAGAAACTTCTGTGCTATATCATTCAACATTGTATGTCTAAATGGAGTGCAGGATGGAACTCATTTCCTATTGATATAGCTTCTCCTATTGTTGCATTGGCCACAAATAGAAGGTTTAATATGGCCAGATGGCTTATGAATGGGTTCTTATTCAATTTGGAGAAAGGAAAGAGGAATAAATACCTGATGTATCCAAGATTCTTGCAAATGATTATAAATGTAGAACACCCTGATTTTCATGGATATGGGGTAGATGGTGAAAGATTGGATTTAGAACACATGTCTGAAACTATGTATAAAAGATTATCTGTTGTTACTGGAGCCCAGAACATTCAAATGTTTGATTACATGAGGGCAGTAGCTAGAGATGAAGTAGACATCAATCAGGATCACTTTCATTTAATTGAAGATGAACCAGTTGATCCCAATGATTTGATTGAAGATGTTATTCAAGAAGTTGTTGAAGAAGAAGAGGAAGATGATGATGATGAAGATGAGCAAGTTGGTGATGAAAGCTCATCAAGTGATGATGATAATGATGATGATGCTAATGTTGATGGGAATGTTAAAGAAACCATTCAAAATGTTGATAGTGAAGAAACAATGTCTGATGAAAGAAATGAAAATGTTAATGATTATGAAACTGAAATGAATGAGCAAGCAGAAAATGAAGAGATTGAAGTTGATAATGAAAATATTGTTGAAAGTTTAGATCAAAATCAGACATTTGATTTTGATTACATTAATGCAATATTATCTAAACCTGTTAATGTAACCTCTGATGATGTGCAAGAGGAACAGATAGTTATTGTGGATGAAAGTATAAGGAAACAAACTCAAGATGCAACTGTGCAAACTGAAGATGTCAGTGATGAAGAGTTAATTGATGAGTTGAAAGTTAAGAATGCAAAACAAGAAGAATTGATTCAGAAGCTACAAGAAGAGAATGATGTGTTAAAAGCTGAGGTTTATAAGAAAGATTTGATAGTAGCTGATCTTGAAGAGAAAGTAAAAAGATTGAATGAAGAAGTTGAAAAATTGAAAGAGAGTTTAAAAGAGAAAGAGATAGAACCAGAATCAGAAGTGAAAATAATAGAAAAGATCTCTGAAGTTGATAAAGGAAAAAGGAAGAGTGATGAAGTGATTATAGATGTATCTGATATACCATCTAAAAGTCAGAAAACTGTAGATGACACAGTGTATGTTGATGAAGAAAATGTGCAACAGCAAATTGAAGCTTTAGATGACATTGACTCTAAATTTAATGATGATTGGTACAACGAAGTACTTGATGATGAAGATGTGTGTGAACTTGTTGAATCTCCAATTCAAAACATTCAAGATGATGTCCCAATTGACTTTGAAGACAAATACAATTATCTTATTAAGAATAAGTACAATCGTGTATTTTTGGATGGGTTAACAGTTTCTCAAATAAATAAAGAATATGAGAAATGCTTGTTAGCTGAATCAACTGCTCCGGTGGATCAAAATGAAATTTGTATAGAACATGGAGAATGGACACCGATGAGTGAGAGCATAAATGTTGATGATATTCCTATGTCTGAATTGCACCATCCTAACCCAGAAGACATGAGCATACCTGTATTAAGGATGTGGTTGCAATCAAGGAATTATCCAATAAAAAGATTAAACATGCTGCAAGGAGCTTCACTAAGAAATTTAGTGAGAAGTTTTCAAGAAACAGAAAAGCAAAACAACAAAATGATCGTGCTTGATACAGATAATACTCAATACCTGGAGATCACCAAAAGAACAAGAATTTTGAAACCACAAGAGATAAAGTCTATGGAGCTTGTGAAGAAGAGTCATGAACAGAGACAAGAGTTGATGAAAATGTTCATAGAGAAAGAAAAGCAAGCTTATCAAGTATCATTTGATCAAAAACAACTGTGGAACAAAGCAAGATCTGCTGGTGACATAGTGAGGAATGTGCTGCAAACAGGATAATCAATTTCAGAGCTGTTAAATGCTATGATTATGCCTGACAATACTAAAGAAGTGAAGATTGTTGCATGGAAGTACGATGAAGTATTTGATGCATTTTTGATCAAGAGTGTAAATGCTATCTGTTATGTGTATCATTTTTACTCTAGTATTATTGCTCTTCCTGTCCAAGATTTAAAAGAATTACACAAGTTACCTCTAATTAATCCAACAAAGTCATCAACAGGAGAAAACTTTATGAAACTTTTGGATTATGGAATCTCAAGAATGTCATCCTTTCTGAAAACAAGATGTGATCAAGAAGATATGTTGTATTTCCAATCTTTAAAGAAAAGAAATATAGGAGAATCAAGCTCATCAGAAAAAGAAAGTTATCTGGAGACATCTAGTGACAAGTACTTTGATAAAGTAACTAATCCAGGATTGAAAGTGATAGATGGTACTCAAACTTCAAAACCTATCCTTAGATGCTTTAATGATTCAGAATCATTTCAATTGATGTTGGTACGGAATGAAGATGATTAGGATAAGAACATGATAAGTTTGTTTGGAATTTGAGTTAAAACCGTTGCATCCAAGTTACATTTCATTTTTGTCAAATCTGAAGTTTGAAAGGGTGTCATCTGAAGTAGCTGAAAATGATAGAAAGCATTTCTTGACGATAATTAAAGCATTTCTTGGCTTATGCAAACATTGTCAAGAAAGATGTACATAATATAAAATTCATGAGAATATCAAGCAAAGGAGTGTTAGAGATACATACAAAGGATAATCAAGATCCATTAGAATTCTATGCAAACATTATATTGCAGGGTTATCAAAAGAAACCTTGATGGTAATGGATGCTATGGAAATAAAGACTAATGAATTAAAGCCTGAACAAGGCATTTTGGCAGCAAAATTCAAGTCTGTAATAAAGAAAGCTTTAAAAGAGATAGAGATATACAAAAAAAAGCCAATGTTCAAAATTAAAGAAGAACCTGAAGATTTTTTTGACTAAAGACTATGCAAATCTTAGGGGGAGTATTGTTGGAGCTCTTGAAGATTAGCATTTAGTCTTTAGATTTTGTTTTTGTCATAGTATAGGGACTTATTGTGTAAATATATGTTCTTTAGTTTCATTGTTAGTATAAATAGGATATTGTTTATATGTGCACGTAAACTTTTGGAGAATTTCAGTTAGAACTCTCTCTTTACATTGTATCCGATTGCAAATTGCTTTCAATGAAATCACTATGAATTTTTTAGGTATTTTGCTCTTGTTGATTACTTTGTGCTTATAATTGATCATTGCATTACAATATCATCACAGATCGATCCATTTGAACCTATCAAACATTTTGTGGATAAATTGTAGCTAGCACCATGGATTGATTGTATTCTCTACTTTTCATGTCCAAATCGAATGACTTTAGTTTGTTGATTACATTCATGAGTTTATAATCAGCAAAATTTCTTTCCTGCTTCAACAATCTGACTTGCAAGCTCCATTGCGATGGCAGAGAATCCAAGAGTTTTGTGACTTGTTCATGAATACCCAATTGTTCATCATATTTCTTTAAGTTGCTTGAAACAGAAATAAATTGGTTGGTAAGATAGTATTTGTGTCCAACAAATGAATTAAACTTCTTTTCAGCTTGGGCTTTCTTATCCTTCTACAAGTCTTCATTACCATCAAAAAACTCGCATAAAGAATCATACAAGGATTTTGCATTCTTGTGTTCGGCAAAATAGTTGTAGATGTCTTGGGATAAACACAGAGTTAAAGCCCCCAATGCTTTCTCATCAGGGTCGATTAACTTAAGTTCTCTTTCTGTGAAGGTTGATGAATTAGTGTTTGGTGAGGTAGTTTGACCGACAGTGACGGTAGGAGTATGTGGACCATTAACGATTGTTTCCCACTGGTTGTGATCGGTGTAGTAGAAGAAGGTTTTCAAACAACGTTTCCAATCATCAAAATTTTTACCATTGATAAGCCTCGGTGGCCTATTGGGTGCTACACTTTCCAAGTCAGAAATGGTGATATTGGTTGTTGCCATTTTCAAATCAGAAGGTAATCTCGCTACACACCTCTAATTTCGCTGGATATCTCAAATTTCACTTCTAATTTCGCTGGCACTTTCGCTGGGAGATTCGACAACAGTTTCACTCGAACAAATGAGTGCTAGGAAACTCTAGTTTCGGCAATCGATTCGCTGAAACTAGTAGAACTTTCGTTCTAAGGATAATTTTGGCAGCACTTTCACTTGTTTTGGCAATCAAATAAGGTGAACTTTCGTTCAAAATGAGGTACTTTCGTTGAGTATCAAGGATCAATTTCCAAGATCACAAATTTTGTAGTTTCGCTCGAACATTTGTAGTTTTTCTGGATGAACAACAGTTTCGTTGGATGAAACTATGAGCCTTTTCGAACACGAAATCGACCAGAGTTCAATAATAAGCTTCCAGCAACATACACAGAATTGCAATAATAAGATTTCACTATTAGGGTTTGCAAAACTTGCTTAGATTGAATGAAACTTTCAATATATATGCAGACTAAAGTTTCGCTGGACAGCGAAACTGTCTTGACCATAACCTAGGTTCACCCGGCAATGAAACACAGTTTCGTCGGGTGAACTAGATCAGCTGATTACGAGCGAAACTCAATTTCGCTCGTAGTTTCGCTGGGCACAAAACTACAAAATGCAAAATACAAACTAAGTAAACTAACATTTAACTTATTACAATAATAAACAAAATAAACACAATAACAATGGTGAGTCAAACCTATTCTAGATCATCAGATGCTCCCAAGCTTTGACTTTGGTATCCAAAGTGTTCGGACTTCAATCTATATGCATATACAGATAGTGACTATGGTGGCTGCAACAGGACTTCAAAGTCTTTATCAAGGGGATGCCAGTTCCTTGGTGGAATGATAGTCTCATGGCAATGCAAGAAACAATCCTGTGTGTCTGCATCAACTGCTGAAGCTGAATACATTGGTACTGCAAGCTGCTGTGCTCAAGTGCTTTGGATTCAGAATCAGATTCTAGACTATAGATACAATTTCAAAGAGACTCCTATCCACATAGACAACAACAGTGCTATCTTTATTACACAGAATCCTATGCAGCACTCCAAGACAAAGCACATCAATATCAGGTATCATTTGATAAGAGATAATTTTGAGAAAGGCTTGATAAAACTGGTCAAAGTTAACACAACTAAACAATATGCTGATCTGTTCACCAACGCATTTGATGAACAAAGATTTAAGTATCTAATATCAGCTATTGGGATGATTAACTTTGTGTAGATTTTTTAAAATTAATTTCAGAATTATTTTCTAAAATGTGTGTGTTAAATATTGTCTATTTCATCACTCATATAAGCCCAGTTATCTTGAAAGAAATTTTTCTAACTAATATTACTTAGACCTAAAAGAATTTGAGGTGTAATTTATTTTAAAGGACATTAAGGTTAACTTCAGAAGAAACTTATGTGTTCAACTCAAATAAGTAAATTACCTTTGGAAGATATTTGAAAAAATATCGTCTGAAGCTTAAAACACTTATATGAATTGAATAACAGCTTTCTTCAAAAGCAAAATAGTCTTGAAAGATTTACTCTTGAGTAAAAGTTCTAATACTTAATGTCTCTCAAAATAAACTATACTTCGGAAGCAAACTTTTCTCTAAGAAAATTTCTTCAGAAGAAAATTCTTCTAACTCTAAGAAATATCTTTCGAAGTCAAAATTGGCTTCGGATGATTTTTGACTTTCAAGAAAACTACCTTTTTGGGCACTTTTTCAGAGGTGGGACCGACATGCAGATTTCAAAGTTTACCCTTAACAAATTAACTTTGTTTCAAATCCAATTCATTCCTATAAACTCAATGGTTCCCACTTTCCTCACAATCTCCTTCATCTAAAATTTCTCTAACCTAAATTCTACAAAAATCGACTTTGTTCTTACCTTCCTTCATCAAAAAGCTACTTCAAATGGCCAACCTTAACCACAGAAACCAACCAGATATTTCCATGCATCTTCACACTCAACACAATCAGGTTGCCCTGTTGCACTCAGAGAAAGATCCTGGCTTCTCAGAGGTTTGCCGCTTCCTATCTCTGTCGAACTACTTTAACTCCCTTACTATTGATCCTCCTCTCTGTGAGGATCAACTTCTAGAGTTCTGGCAGACCTGCAAAGAGGTCACAATGGATGGAGGTAAGGCACTGTCTGCCACAGTGCAGGGTAGGACAATCTTCACGACTGCAACCTCCATAAACACTCATCTCATGCTGGATGATGCAGAAGGTGACTTGTCCTTCCCTAAAGCTGCTATAAATCATTCTTTTGGTCAGATGTGCTATGTGGGAGACTACTCTGTAAGAACCTTCAAAAAGGGAAAGGTCTCCTCCCAATGGAAATACCTCCTCCATCTGGTCATTCACAGCCTATCCAACAAGCATGGAGGATGGGATCAAATTCTTGAAGACCTTTCCTATTTAGTCCATAGAATGGTTCAAGGGGTCAAGTTTAGGTACTTAAAATTTGTTTATACAAATTTGCTTGCTAATTTGGACTCCTTAGAATATTACATGTTCCCTGGATATGTCCAGCATATTCTTAACTGTGAACTGGGCTCACAGTTAAGGGGAAAAGGCAATGTTCTTAAATTAGGACAGATGAAGCTTGACATCTTTAAAATTATAAGAAAACATAGTGTGGGATTCTCTAGGGTTCCAAAAATGTTAGAGCTATTACTCAAGGTGACAACCTAGCAGCACCAGCTAGTGTTGAACCCACACTTGTTATCTCCCAGCTACCCACTCAAACTGAAAATAACCATCACCTACTAGAGAAAATCCAAACGAACCCCTACACGGCTATTCAGCCTGTGCAGGCCCCCATATCACCTCCCATGCAGGAGGAAGTGGACACTGGAGCTCCCACTTCCCCTGAGGAGCAAACCACTCTCATCTCACCAATGATCAATGCTGAGGTTTCTCATGCTCAACCTGATGAGCTCATCACCCAACAAGTCTTAAGCCTTCACTCGAAGTCTCAAAACTTTAGTGAACAACTTTCAAGGGACAACTACCATCCCTAGCCTCATGATCTTAACTAACCAATCCCCAACCTAGAATTCTATGATGATGAAGAAATGGGATTTAGTGACTACCATGAGTCTCTCTTCTCCACCCTTGCTCAAAGAGAGATGAGTGCTCCTGCTTATCCCATGTCTAGCCCACATCATCCATACCAAATTAAGGTGGATCTCCTTGAACAAGTTCAGGAGATCCATATGGAAGAGGCTCTCACTTCTTCAAGTGATTACATCTTTAAGACCTCAACCATGGCAACCTAGTCCCTTGACACTTCAGGTGAAGCCGTCATGGAGCAAGGGAAATCCAATAGCCAAGAACAACATGTTGGTGATGAGAAAGAAACCCTTGGTCCTATTCTCTCATCCCCCCATGATTCTTCAACAAAAATGCACCTATTTAGTTTTTAAGGTTAGTCACTTGTAATCTCAAGTGACTGCCTTGTAAAAGAGGGTCAATGACCAGCAACTTGAGATCACTGATCTCGGGGGCTAGTTAGCTGAGAGACCACCAATACAAACTCAACCAGGTCCATAAGAACCTGTGGAAGTGGTGGATTTAACCTCCAGCTCACCTATGCAAGTGGGTGATGCTACCAAAATGGGGGAAAAAGTCCCTGCAATGATAGAACCTCAGAGTTCTGTCCTCAGTATGGACAATGAGGATTCACCACCCTCACTCGTAGTTGTCTAGACTCAACAACTTACTCAGGCTCACACTGATGTGGAGGCCATATTATAAGAACTCTTTGAGGAAGGAATTCCGATGGCCATATCTGCCCCATCCTACCCTGCTAAAAATCCAATAGTAGGATGGTGGTATTACAACGGAAGAATGGCCTTGGTGCTCTCTAGATCTTAGGGGCAGCAGGAGGTCTTAAATTTTTAGACCCTGAGATTCTATGGGAGTATAGCTTTAGTTGATCTACCACTTGTCAAGCCAAACCAAAAAAGCGAGACTGACAGATTAGCTGAAATGATTCTAGAGTGGGTACTACAAGAGTTCAGATGCAAAGCAAAATTAAACAGAGACTAGCAGGAAAAACTATTGGTCAACTCGATACTGAGGCAGACCCTAGGTTTAGCTTCGAAAGGAAAAACTTGGTTGAAGGCCCAGTAGTGGACCCTGTGAACCTTGAGACAGGCTCAACCTCAGCACCCAGTTCCCTCAGTAAAACACCTATTGGTGAAGGTGTCTCACAACATCTCCCTGGCCAGAGCTCAAGCTCAGCACAACCATTAGAAGGGCAAAGCTCTCTCCACCCTGAGTCATACAGGCCAACAATTGACAAAGGGAAAAGGAAGATGACTCCTGAGGAGATTGAGGAGAAGAAAATGGATAGGAAGAGCAAAGCTAGGGGAGAGAAAATAAGAGAGATCCCAAGCTTCATGCAAGCTACAATAAGGGCTGCCCACAGGCGTAACACTCAAGATGATGAGTTAAGGGCAGCCGGATTGAATTATCTAGGATTAAGGAACTATAATATAGATGAACTCATTTCTCTCCCCTTAGCAGAGTTGAATGAACTGGCAGAAATAGAGTTGTGTAAAGAGAGGAAGGAGGTTGAGGCTGCAGAATTGCTCCTCAAGATCATTGAAGAAAGAAAAAGAAAGAAACTCTACAAAGCCCCTGCCCTCTCCCCGGTTCAAGAAAATCCTAAGAATGCGACTTTGGCTGTACAACATGAACAAACTCAGATAGGCAAAGAACAAGAAAGACAAAAAATGATAGCATATCTGAGTGCCACAGGTTTCTATCAGGCAGCAGCTCTCAACCCTCTCTTATAAGAATATGTTGAATTTGAATACCTCAAACAGCGAGAAGAGAAGCTCAAACTCAAAGAAAAGCTATTAAGGGGAAAATGAGAGAGGAGGCTGCTAAGTCAAGAGCCACGATCAGAGTATAAGAGAAGAAGTCTGCTGATAGGCTGAAGATGATGAGCTTTTTGAAGCTGTATGGGATCTCTGGAAGGAGAGTTGATTCTATCTCTCTATCCACAATGGATGAGCCAGAAGGATCAAGTAGAAAATAAAGGAAAGTCAGCTAGTTGACTTGCATTCTCCACCAAGTCAAGCTGTACCTAAAGTTGAGGTGAAGGTTGAAGCACAATAGACAACACAACCTGATCCTGAAGCTACATCTAAGCGAACTTCATCTTCTGACCAATAGCAATGTTTTGAACCTCCTGTTTCTGAACATGTGGAGGAAAAGAACCCAACTGAGGAGAATACAAAAAGATCAACTGGTGCTGCAGGCCACTCTCCTTAGTTAAAGTAAAGAAAAAGGAAAAGGATGGCCATCAGAAGGGACAAGAAGAAGAAGAAGAAAAAGTCTAAGGCATCCACCTCTACACCTCATAATGAGTCAGAACATACTGAGGTTGCTGAAGAAGAGGCTGCTCAACTAACTTCACCTCAAGTAGAGCCTCTTACAACTGGAAGACCTATTCTATCTTGGAGCTTTGCAGGAGACAAATGGTATGTCATTAGAAATCAAGGAGGTCAAGATGTCTATCTCTAGCAAGACATATTTGATATCCCTTTGCATGATCTCTATGACATGAGGAGATACTATGAGAGTTTAAGGGATCCTGACCAATTGATGAAGAAAGGCATGGTCTTGATCCTAATGAGGACTGTCAATTTCAGAGTATCCTTTTTTGTTTTGGTAGCATCAGTCTAGGGGGAGTTTGTAAGGAATACATGTAAGGCTGATGCATTGCAGAAGTTACTTCGGAAGTTTTACACTTCTCCTTAGAAAACTGTCGAACTGTAAAATCTTCCGAAGCCAAGACCAAGATCTTCCGAAGCCAAAGATGAAGTCTTCCAAAGCTTAGAAGACAAAGTCTTCCATAGCCAGCAAGACACAAGACTGATTTCTTCCGAGTAAAGAGAAGACATTCTTTCTCTGATCTATTTTTTCAGAAAGCTGACCAACTTTTTGCTGCCACTTTAAAGACTCACCAACTTGCAGAAGTTGGTGAAAAGGTCCATGCTTTAGTAAACTATAGATTATGGTCCAGGTGTCTGTAACTTTCTACTTTGTACTTTTATCCTTTTTGTAATACATTAGGATGTGAGCTATGACATGTCATAGTCACATGTCAAAAAGGCAATCTGGCTTTTTGACTTTGCATTGATTTTGTTGTCTAAATCAATGTATCCAGCTGGCCTTCAAAGTATGGCCAGCTGTAGGATGTAGTATAAAGTATCTCAGGTTTTATATTTTGAATTATCATTTGATCACTTTGTAACTTTGTAATAGAAATTGAGAGCAATATACAACATTCTTGAAAACCATTTATGTTTGTGTTCTTTTACTTTAAGTTCTTAGTTTATATAAAGCTGGTTCCCTATTTGTAGGAGTTGAACCTAGAGGCTAGGGAAATCAAATCAGGATAAAGATCACAGTTCAAGACAAGCAACAAGTTGAAGAAGCTGCGCGACAAATTACTTATCGCACCAAAACATCTTGTCGCGTGAGAAGTTGCTGATCACGCGAGAACTTCTAGATTAAGTATAAATAGAAGTTTTGAAATTTAATTAGATAGCTTTTTGTTATTTCCTAATTTCACACTCATTGTAATTCATTCAAATCAGAGAGCACTATATTTCAAAGTTTATTTACATTTGTGTTTGTGTTCTTCATGTACTATACAATCTCATTCCATGATGTTAACATCCGCATTTTCATCACGAGATCGATCTTATTATTGTGTTGATACTTACAATTGCTATAAGAGCTTGGTATGCTCTAGATCGATTGATTTGATGATTGAAGAAGTGTTATGAAGTGTTCGTGAATCTAGACTTGATTGTTATTCGAAGTTCTTCTTGATTTCTGTGGAATTTGATTGTGTATAAAGATGGTTAAGCTAATCAACTTGGTGTTCAAAGATTTGATGATGTTTTTGAGCTTAAACGAGCTTAATTGAATCAATTAGAGACAATTAGGATTTTAATTGAATCTAAGTCACTAATTGAATACCTAATTAATCAAGATTTAATCAAATTGGTGAAAGATTGTAGCTGGAAACCGTCGAAATTGAAGTGATTAATCAAGCGAAAAGTTGGTGATTCTATGCAAAAAGTTATCCTTCGCGCGAAAGGTTGAAGTTTCGCAAGATTTGGTTAAAAGTTTGATAGAAAAAGATTCTATTCACGCGAAAACTTAAGATTTCGCAAAATTTAGTTACAGAATTTACCACGCGAGAACTTTGAATTGTTCGCGCGAGAATTCTTGAATTCGCGCGAGAACTTGGTTATTCACGTGAAAGTTTTTGAGTTTGAAGAATCTTTTATTTTTAGATAAGAAGATGGCAAATCTGAAGCACATCACTGCTAATCTTAATCTCGACAATGAGATTGGTACTAGAACAAAACCACCTTGCCTACTCAACGAAGAAGATTACACTGATTGGGCTTACAGGTTTGACAATCATGTCATTTACATTGAACCCAGGATGATGAGATCCATCAAACAGGGTCCATATGTACCAGTATACAAAAATGATAAAGGATACTTGGTGCCAAAACCTAAACATTTGTGGGATGAAGATGATTTGAAAATAATGGAGCTTGATGATAAAGCATATGCTGCCATCACTATGGCACTTACCACTGAGATAGCTCAGAAGTTTAAAGATTATACCAAAGCTAAGGATTTATGAGATGCAATGGAAGATCAAATTATGGGCAACAAAGACATGAGAGAGAGCATAAAGGATATGCTTAACCAATAGTTCAACATGTTCAATCATATTCTTGATGAAACTTTAGAAGCTCAAATGTCAAGGTTCGTGAAGCTGATCACAAAGATGAAGAGTGCAGGAATTACACTGGAGAATATTGTAGAAAACAAAATGCTACTAAATTCTCTCCCATATAGCTGGAACAACAACTGCACTACCATAAAGAGAGCCAAGGATCTGCTTACCTTGTCTCTTTGTGTTCTAATCTCAACCATAAAATCCTATGATATGAATGATAAGCAAAGGGCTGCAAATTATATCAACACGATGGGAGCTGGGGTATCGATATAGCGATTTGGATACTGTGATTAGGAAGCTTCAGACCTTTGAGATTTGGTTGGAGTAGATGAAACTGGTGACATGACTGTTTTCTTCTCATAGTCAGTCACAAAGGTTGGATCAAGAAGTTTATTCAGCTTTGTCACTTCTTCCACCATTGCTTCATATGTCATACCAAAGACTTCATCTGCGTCATAACCGTGATTGATTAAGAACATAGCCTTGATCATCAAATCATCATTTTGAGCTTTTTCAACCATCTATTCAACTGAAAATTCAGACTTCAAAGGACTGTCTTTTACCACTAGTTCATGAACCTGAAAACCTCCTTCAATCTCTCCTTCATCCAAGTCTATTGCTTCAGCATTTTTCTTCATTTGTTCCTTAGCCTTTTCATGTTCTTCAAGAAATTTTGTTATTGCAGCTAGGCTTCTTGGATCATCTTTTTGTTTCTTTTTCACCAGCTCCTCTTCTTCCATAGGCCTTTTTCCCTTGGCCTTCCGAGACAAATACTTTCTCTTCCTGAAATAAGTGTACACACATGATCTAGATGAAGAGGGAATAGAGGATTCAACTTCTTTCTATTCTTTTTCTTGTTCTTTCTCATCAGCTTCTTCCATTTCTTTTATCTCCTCACATAATCTTTTGATGAGTTCTTTTTGCTCATTAGATAAGGAAACATTAGGTACAATCTGTAAGCCTAACTCCTTTTCCAATGGAACTAGAGATTGGGGATTCACCACTATATGTTCAACCATAGGTCTTGGGTCTCTCACATAATCCCATAATTCATCATCAATAATAAATTCTCAAGTTGAATAGCTATCCAGCTTTTTAATCATGTCTCTAAGTTCAGATTCCTCATCATGGGTTTCTTTAGATGGTTGACTAGAGTACACAATCATTGCCATACTTTGTCCTTCTTCCCTGATCTCACTGGGTTCTATCTCCTCTACAGACTCAGTTGCTTTTTGTCTCTTTGCTGGTGGAGAGTCATAATCATTGCTGCTACTCTCACCTGAAGCACTATCATCTCCTTTTGTTTCTTCTTTATCACCTTCATCACCATTCTCCTTTTCAAAATAACCATCATCTTTATCTTCTTGTTCTTTAGCTATCTCTTCTTTGATCTTGATTAACAATTCTAGTTTCAAGACTCTTTTTTATAAAGCCTCAATCTGTTTATGAAGATCAACTATGATATCAGTCTGGATTTCAACTAAGTTCTCTTGTGCTTCCATAGCAAGATTTTGAATGGTGACTGTATCAACATGTCCACTAATTTTATCTTTTTTTGTTGGAGAGCAGCTTTGAGTATGTCTATTGCTTCGTCTTTTTCTTCCTTTTTAGACTCATATCTTACTTTAAGCTTTTTAATCCCTTTCTCTTTTTCATCTAATTCCAAAATTCTGTCTCGAATAATCCCAGACCTTCTGTCAAGTAATTTCTCCATCCTTGCCAATTTCAACAACAGCTCAGATATCATCTCGTCTTTTGCATCAGGTCAGTTAACCTTTGATTCAGCATAACTTTCTGAAGCACCGGCCTCATATTGAGCTAGTCTCACAGGCATCTCAGTAGGATGACCCTTCTCATCCGAAGATGACTCAGATTCATCTGATGAGCTGGTAGATTCACCAGAGTCAACAGATATAGCATCCGCTGCTGGAGATAAATGTATAGGAGAGATGTGGTGAGAGTGAACTGGAGGTGCAGAAGGAGAATGAATGGGAGATGATCTAAAGGGTGATACAATGTCAGCTTCATGAATAGAAGGCCTAGTGTAAAGATCACCACCTACAACCACATGTGGTGACACTAGCCTTCGCCCTTCTTCAGCTTCTTCAGCATGCTCATCAACATGTTGTTGATCAGGAGTAGCTTGTTGTTCTTCTATGTCATCATAGTCATCAATAGGAGTAGCTTGTTCTTCTTGTTCATCAATAGCTTCTTCTGGATTTATCTGCTGCAACATCCATGGAAGCAAAGGAAAAAAGGTCCCACTATAGAAGTTCCTGGGATCTCTTTTCTTGATGTACTTATGGGACTTGGCATTGTAATGGGGAATGTCCATTACACGTCCTCCTAGTACAATCTCAGGAAATGCATCATTAATGAAGCATTATAGAAATCTTGGGTACATCAAAAACATATGCCTTCTCCCTTCTTGAATGTTGGACACTAAGCCATTAAACACATAGGCAGACATATTGAATGGCCTGTTTATGCATAAGGCACAGATAGCAGATGAAGTGGTGATAGGAATATCATTCCAGTTGGCTTTCCTCTTGGACAAGCAATGCTGGAATAAGTGTATCAAGAATATCCATTGTAGATCAACTAGTCCTTTCACTCTCTACTTGCCTTCAAATCCTCCTTCATATCCAATATTTGCAAAGAATGTCATAATCTCATCCTCTTCAAGCTTTAGAGGAGTGTCAGCATCATCACCAAAGTGTAGACACTGTCTCACAGTGTGTTCAGTGATACAGAGGGTATGATCATTAGATATTCTTCAAGAAAAAGTCTTTACACCATCAATAGCATCCACTTCAGTAGTACTCCAGAAAGACCTAATGAAGTTCTCATAAATAATAGGTATAACTGTGATGGCATGAGCAACTCTTATGGTTAAGATGAATCTGATCATGTTTCTTAGTCCCTTAGCCGCTGGCACATCTGGGTCAAATACCCACTAACATTGTGGAGCTTGCTCCTAGTATTAGAGAGATATGAGTTAGTACTTGACTCACAATCATCCAATTACCCAGTTACCATAAGGTTGACTATTCTGATATTGACTTTGTTTGGTCAAAATTTAAGATCATAGGTGTTCGACTCAATAAGTGCATTAAAAGGAAAATGGTTGCCATAATCAACAATAATGTGTTATAACATTCTAACAATCATTAGCTAACACATTATCATCATTAACATTCATAACATACACTAATTATTATTTAAATTTCTTTTTCAGATTTTGTAGTTAAAAGAAATTTTGCAAGTGTCGGCAGCAGATGAAGACTTGCCCATAGCGGATGCACAAAAGTCACAGCGGATGAAGACTGAAGGAGTCCAAGTACACACAGCGAATGAAGAACTTCACAGCGGATGATCAAGATCCCACAACGGATGAAGAACTTCACAGCGGATGATCAAGAACCTAAAGCGGATGAACACATCCATAGCGGACACCAACCAGATAAATATTTACCAAGTGTCCACAGCGAATGACTAACATACACAACGGACGACTCATTCATCATTCATAGCAGACATTTATGCATCCACAGTGGACATGTGAACATCCACAGCGAACAACTTATAGACTTAGGACTTTTTATGTAATTTTCCTTTACATACGGGTAGTTTAGTAATTGTAGATAGCTTTGTGTATAGGCTATAAATAGATACTACCCTAATCTTTTGTAAGCTTTTGAACAATCAATACAATCAAGCAGTTATTATCATACAAACATTCATACACTAGCAATCATACACATACTAGCACACACGGATATCATAACATTAATAATGGGTTTCCGCAGCATGATTCTTGTTTGTTGATTTGAGAGATTTGAAAAGGTCCTTGGGGAAATCATTCAATAAACTCAAGATTTTGTGTTGTTTTTTTTGATTTCATCAGGTGGTATCAGAGCCTTGGCTCAAATCAAACACAGATTTTTGATCCTCTCATTCAACAACACGATATTCATGGTTCATTAGCTTCAAAACAAGCATTTCTAGCTGAAAATCATCATAAATACCTTCTATTACTTTAAACATTCATCAAATGCTTAAAACATGATTTTTTAATTTATTTTTGTGAATTATGTAGAAGTTTATGTGATTAAAGCTCTAAACATCATTCATACACTGTTTTCGAACGTGTTCATCACAAAACTCTCTAAAACTTCATCGGTTTCTAAGGGTTTTTGATAAAATAGTACATGAGTATTCTTTTATCAGATTTTCATCAAAACAAACATTCATTTGAATACTTTGAATTCATTTATTGTATTTACACATCATATTTGAGTTGTACTACACTCAAATAAGGCAATTTATCATCTTCAAACAACAAACCGATTGTTGTTTTGTTGAAGATTATACCAGTTGAAAACAAACCCTAGGATAAACCCTAGTTTTTGTTCACACATATTCTTCAAAATCTATGATGATTTTGTTGAATAATCATCAAAAACCAAAGAAGAAACATATTGTTCTTTGAATTTTTGAAAAAGTTACTTTTTGATCCGCAAAAGTTAACTTTTTAAACAAAATATTTGTTTATAGGGTTTTGAATTTTTTTACCGGATTTATTAAAGGGTTTTGACTATTCTCTCTGATTTGACATACTTAACCGAATATTTCTTTATTTTATCAAGACTGGACAGAAACTTAACCTTGGACATTAATTAATTGGTTAGAAATTAATTAATTTCCTTTATTTGGTAAACAATTAAAAGTAACAATAACATCAAACAAATCCTAGTGACTTTAGGATAAAAATAAATTTAGCACCGTGCTAAATAATCAATCGAATTTGACTTAAACCGTTAAGTTAAAAGTTTAACAAACATGTCTGATGAAATTTTAGGATCAAAAAGTGGTTTTAAGCCACCAAGACTGAACAACAAAGTTGATTTCAAACAATGGAAGATTATGTTAAGAAATTGGATTATCTTCCAAAGACCTGTATCTATGGGCATCCATAACCGAGGAACCATTCATACCTTTGACTCTAGGTCCAGATTATAACAAACAAAAATCAGTAAACTTTAAAAATGTAGCAGGTGATGACCTCAAAAGAGTCAAAACAGACATGAAAGCATACAGCATACTGGCAATGACTTTGCCATTTGAAATTCTAACAAGAGTTGAAAACTTCAAAATAGCACATGAATGGTGGAAAGTACTTCACAGTATGTGTGAAGGAAGCGAAGACATCAGAGAAATTAAAAAGGAAAAACTAAGGACCCAATATGAAACCTTCCATCACATTCAAGGAGAATCAATTCCATACCAACTTCACAGATTTGTTCAACTAGTCATTGAAATGATCGTTTATGGGCTCAAATATGAATCTGTGGAAATAAACAAAAAAATGTTGCACACACTGCCAGAGAGTTAGATTCAATCAGTCTATCTGATGAAGGCAACATTGGATTTTGAAGAATTAACTCTTGATGCTCTAGTTGCTAAAGTTGAAGCACTAGAACTAGATGAAAGATCCAGAAACAACAGCACAATCAGACATGTAGAATCATACAATTTCAAGGAAATTCAACAAACAGTCAGTGCATTTTTGACATGCACTGGAGAAGATGAAGATGAAAAATTTCTAGATTCAAGTGAAACTTCCTTATTCTCAGCTCTAGAATCATCCAACAACAAACAAAAGTCTAAAAAGACAAGTGTTCATGCTTCCGATGAAGCTACACCACGGAGCAAAAAACATCATCCTCATATCTCCATCACAAACAAACAAAAACAACCAAAGACTCAAAACATTCATAAGTTTAGGAAACCAATGGATGCACTCACAATCATTCTACAAAGTGAAAAATAGAAAGCAGCCCATGCAGCCTTCTCCACAAGCTTTCAAGCATATTTGGGTACAAATCTCACACCATCACAAATCATCCAGCAAGATTTGGATGAACTACCACCAGACATGGTTGAAGAAATAGATGTTCAGTGGTCTATGGCAATGATTGCCTATAGATCAAAAAGTTTTCAACAAAGAAACAGAGGGTTGAGCATGGACAAGAAAACCAAAATTGGTTTTGACAACACAAAGGTGAGATGCTATGATTGTCAACTATATGGACATTTCTCCAGAGAATGTCAACAACCAAGAGTTGACACAAACACAAACCAAACACAAGCATCAAGCAGCTATCATTCAAACAGACAAATTCCTCCTCCTACTAGCATTCCTGCTGCACTAACTCCACCTCAAATCACACAGTATAGCACAAATCAACACTCAAAATCCTCTGCCATGATCATAAAACAAGATGGTGAGTGTGATTGGAGTATTTATGAAGCTGAGATCCAATCTCCAGATCATGCACTTATGGCAAATATTAAAGATAAGATCTTAGAAATCTCGAAAGAGATGAGGGAAAACCTTTGTTCTCAACATGCATTGATGAAGTCAACTGATACAGAGAACATGCAGACAAACTTTCCAAGAAAGTAATTGAAACAAACATTTTAAATGAAAGATGATCTACCAAAATAGGGGCTGTGAAAACTCACCTTCAAATAAGTCAGAGAGATGATCTAGCAAAATCAAGCCCGAAAGATAAATGACCAATCAATGCCCTAAACACAAAGGATCTATTAATTGTCACGTAATAAGTCTAATACGTAAGTTGTTTACCCAACTTACTAGACTCGCCTTGAAATCCATTTCTTTATAAAAAGACCAGTAGTAAAATGATTTTATATATGTTTTACTACTGGAAATAAATAAATAAATAAATAAATAAATGAATAAATAAATAAATAAACAAATAAAATATTGATTAAGTAAATAAAATATTAACTAATAATCATATCTTATTTATGACATTGTTTTTCTTAAGTATTCTATTTCTTATTTTATTACCCTTTATAATAAATTCTTTATTAATTAATCTTTATAACACATAACTTTATTTTCAGTAGTAAAACATATATAAAATTATTTTTTAACAAGTTTTATTATAAAAGTATGTTCTATTATATTTTACCCAAATTTCACCCGTATACGATGATTTTTGACCCGAAACCGCACGGTTTTACACGCATAAACCGTACATCAACCCCATATATATATATATATATATATATATATATATATATATATATATATATATATTATGACCATTTTGTATGTTTAAATATGACTCTTTTATACCAAAAAGATTCTGAAATATTTTGTTAAAAATAAGTTCCAAAACAGTCCATTAATTTTGACCCGAAATTGTTGGTTTTCGGCTTTTTCGCTCGTATAAAGTCATCACAGAAGACCTTGCTTGTTATGGGTTTGTTATATACTTAAAAACATAAGTTTTTAACTTAAGAAACTTTATTATTTTCTCTCCAAAACCGGACTTGTGCAAAAACATTTGTTTTAGACCCGAAAACACCGTTTTTAACGCGTTTTTAATCGTAAAACGTTTACAAGATTAACCCAATCATCAAAACTTTTATTTTCAGTAAAGTTACTAACTTTTAACTATATTTTAATGGTTTTAAACTTCTTATTCTCCATATCTTATAAAGGTACTTGGCTTGTCAATTAAATTTTATGGAAGATTTTCTAGTGGTCATGTCCCATCAACACTTGAGTACCTTTAATTATAACTTGTTTTTATCTTTTCTTTAAATCAAATTTGAATAAAAACTTCAAAATCTCTAGATCATGATCACCATATACCATATACATGGATTATTTCAATCATCTCTAAACTTATAAGTGAAGAACAAATCAAGAACAAATGTGTAAACCATATATACCTACACATACACGATTTCATACATACATACATAGTCCAAATCATTGATTTTATCTTGTGTTCTTAGTTTTCATTTTAACAAATCATACTTAAAAACCAAAAGATTTCAGATCATGATCACCATTATTCATGGATCATCTCAATCCTTTATGAAATCAAAGTGCAAGATGGGTTCAAGAACATCATTCTTTAGATACATTTATGTATTACCCATTTTCATCATTTGATAGACTCCTTTTGGAGATGGGTTTCTTATGATGTTCATAACCTCAAACCAAAGTTTGATCATCTTGCATGCAAGAGTAAATCAACAAAATGTTGAAAGATCATCAAAACTCAAAACCATCATACACATACACATACGAACGGCACACACACACACACACATTGTTTTAAAACACATTTTCTTGATAAAAACCTTTGTTGGAACCTTTGATCTCAAGAAAAACTAGTTTTTGGTAAACAAAACTTACAACAATCAATCAAAAGTCATGTTGCATGACATAAAAGTTCAAAGTTCATACCTAAGATGAACAATTTTTGAAGATTCAAGAATGATTTCCTTATGGATTTCTTCTCCTTTGAGTAGGATTTATGCAATGTTTTGCACTAAACTCATAAGGGGTCCTTGAAATCCAGAAAGCAAAGCTTGAAACAAGCTTGGATGATGAAATTTTCAAAGTGGTGAGGGTGTGGTGGTGGTCAACAAGGCTAGTGAGAGAAAGTGTTGGTGGGGAATGATGAGAAGGTGGAGTATGGGTTTGTATATATAGAAATGTTTAAGTGTGATTAATAAAAGTAATTTTGTCATTAAACAACTAAGAATGGCTGGTGGTTCTTCAAATGAGGTGCCACCCGGTGTAAGACAGGTGTCGGTCACGTTAAATTTTTTGTAAAAATTTTTAACATTCGGGTTTTTACGCGAAATTTTCTATAAATTCAAAATATTAATTTTAGACTTTCCAAAGGTTCCCAACATCAATAATAGTGATCAAAAGTCAAAAATAAAAATACACACGAGTTAACACAGCAAGCATCCGACTGAACGTTGCATCAAGGCAACTTTTAAAAAGTCTTAATTTTACGTGATGAAGGCAAATAATATTAATTTTTTTTTTTCATGACTAATAATATTTTCACTTATGATTCATTATATTATAAAAATAAAAATATAATGACCAAATTTAATTAACCGAATTATCACCAACGTTCGTTAAACGTTTTATCGCTACGCGACCCGGTAATTCTCAAAATTACCAACTATAAAATTTTTACACAAAGGGCTTTGCTAGACCTTAAATAACCTTAATTATCATAAAATTAAGTCTTATAATGCATTTAAATATTTTGTCACATTTTATTAACGTACGGATATTGACTTGGAAACACGAGATGTCACAATTAAATTCAAAAACACCCATGATAAAATTTGTTAAAAGTCAAGCACCTCCACATATTAAACCAACAGATTTCTATCAAGCTGAAAGTAATGAGTTTGATCAACAAACAAGTGATGAAGATGATGTTGATCTTTTGAATGATGAGTCAGATCAACCAATTACTGAAACTACAAATGTTTCAAGTGGGGTTGATACTCAGATCAAACAAACAAAGCAGACTAAAAGTTTTGATATGTGCTCTGGTGGATGAAAATCAAAATCTTCCACTCAAGTCAACAAACAATCACAATAAGGAAAAGGAAAATTCCATTTTTAGTCCAATCAATCCACTATAACTTTTGATATTCTTTTAAAATCTAATCTAAAATCAAATGTTGTAAACAAACAAGGCAATGCAAATTTACCATACTGTGAGTGGTGTGATCAATACACTCATTCCACAGACAAATGCAAATATGGTAAATATTACAAGTACTGAAACTTGCAATTTTAACAATTACTGTTCAATTTGTGAAAGAAACAATCATAGCACAGCAAATTGCTTTTTCAATAAGAAAAATAAGAAACAAAACAAACATATTCAAGTTGAAAAGCAAATGGAAAAACAACCATTTCTTCCTAACAAGAACAAAGGAGGAGCTCCGAGACAAACTCCTCGCACAAAAGTTGGATTAAATAATGACAAATCATTTTATGACAACTTTAAACAAACACACAAGAGACATAACTCTCAAAACAGAGACCAATCAGATATTGGCACTCTTAGGAGAAGAGCTCTAAGTACTTCTCCCGACAGAGCCAAAAGCACTCTTAGGAAATCTAGTGTGTCTAGACTTCCTAAACCATCAGACAATGCCATTCTTGAAGAAATTTGTGTAATGGGAAAAGACGGAAAACCCAAGACCATTTTGGCTTGGGTTGCACCATCTATCTAATTTCTTTAATTTTGCAAGGACATAAAAGAAGGCCTGGTATGTTGACAGTGGATGCTCCCTGTATATGACTGGCAATTGTTCCCTTTTTCGGGATTTAAGAGCAAACATGGAGGTAATGTAGCATTTGGAGGTGATAAGACAGGATGAAAGATAACTTTTAAAGGAACAGTATCAAATGGGTTGATCAGCTTTGAAAATGTCAACTACTATTTGACTCCAACAACTACTACATCCTCAAGACGGGTTTTCAAATCCCTGAAGAATATATCCATTTGAAAACACGCCGTCATAACAACACATGCATTGTTGATATGAACTCTGTTTCAGCATCAACCACTGAAATATGTTTATTATCAAAAGCATCACAAGATGTTTCCTAATTATGGCACAGACATTTGGGTCATTCTAATTATAACAGAATGAATTAACTTGTTAAAGGTGATTAGTAATAGGTTTACCTCAAAAGGAATTTTTCTATACAAACCACTGCACTGCATGTCTGAAAGGCAAACAACATAGAGTGTCATATAAGTCCAAATTGGTAAACTCAAACTACACACCACTCAAATTGCTTCATATGGACTTATTTGGTCCAACAAGCATTCTAAGCATAGGAAAGAAGCAATACTATCTTGTCATAGTAGATGATTACTCCAGATTCACATGGGTTTTCTTGCTCTTACACAAGTTAGAAACATCAGAAATCATCAAGTCATTTATCACCAAGATTGAAAATCAATTGGATCTTAAAGTTAAATCTTTAAGAAGTGATAATGACACTAAATTTAAGAATTACTTTATTTCTTCTTTTTGTGCAGAAAAAGGAATTAGTCATCAATTCAGCGTAGCAAGAACTCCTCAGCAAAATAGAGTAGCTGAAAGGAGAATTAGAACATTGATAGAAGTAGCAAGATCTATGCTTGCTGACTCTCTATTGCCCATATCCTTCTAGGTTAAAGCAATCAATACAGCTTGCTACATTCAAAAATAGAACATTAATCATTAAAGAACAAAACAAAACTCCTTATGAGTTAATGTTTAAAAGAAAACCATTCATAGGCTTTCTTAAAGCATTTGGATGTTATGTATCAATATTAAACACAAGAGAACATCTATCCAAGATTTCTCCAAAAGTAGACGAATGACTTTTTGTTGGATACTCTGGAAGCTAAAAAGCTTACAGAGTATACAATCCAAGACTAAACATTATGAAAGAATCAATTGATGTTGTTTTTAATGAACATTCTTTCACAAAGAAAGTCATTGGATCAGACTGGTTGTTTGACATTAACTCACTAACAAAATCATTTGACACATCTTATTTTGATGTTACAGGTACAAAGGAAGACATTGAATATCCAATGGTACCTCCTCCAACAAATGATGTTCCTTTAACTGTTGATCCTCCAAGGAGAACAAACATCACTCCTGCCAGTACAACAGTTACTCCACCTCAAGATCAAACAAACACATCAAGAGGAACTTCAACATCAAGTCCATCATCTTCTCCACTAGTGATTAATCAATCACAACCAACTGGTGACCCTCAGCAAAGCAAGCAAACAAGGTCACAATAGAAAGACACAGTTGAAGAAGATGATGACTATCATTCATTACCAGAAACACATCATGATGATGAACCCCTAGATTTCTTTCATAATTCGCAACAATCATTCAATGATCATTCACAACCAGAAAATCCAACCATTTCTAATACGCTTGCTCAACCATCCACACCAGATCAAACAATTACCAATCTTGATTCAACTATTCATGTTGATCAGATTGAAACAAAGAAAGGCTTATTGCCCAATGATACACTCAAGAGGAAGGAATTGATTATGATGATGTCTTTGCTCCTGTAGCAAGACTAGAAGCAATTCGAGTGTTCCTTGCATATGCTTCCTCCAAGAACTTCACAGACTTTCAAATGGATGTCAAATATGCATTCCTTTATGAAAAGATAGATGAAGAAGTATATGTTGTTCAACCACCAGGGTTTGAAGACCCAGACGTTCCTCACAGAGTCTACAAGTTAGATAAAGCTCTGTATGGTCTTCATCAAGCACCTAGGAAGTGATATGAAACTTTATCTAGGTTTTTGCTGCAGAATGGATACACAAGAGGAAAGATTGATCAAACATTGTTCTTAAAGAGAAAAGAACAAGACTTATTAGTAGTTCAATTCTATGTTGATGACATTATATTTGGCTCTACCAACATTCAACTTTGTAGAGAATTTGAAACTCTTATGCAATCAAAGTTTCAAATGTGCCCAATGGGAGAACTCACCTTCTGTAAGGCCCCATTCCCGGGACACTCACTGTCACACCTCGAAAAGCGCACCGGAAGGGCACGCGTGCGACGGAGATAACGGAAGTTGGATTATTCCAACAGTTATCAAGCAAACATATCATGAATACCATCGTTAAATATTAATATTAAAATGTCATTACATCAACGGGTGGGAGGCTTAAATTTAAAACTTAAATTGTAATAACATAATATTGTTTTAAACATAAACAAAAGATTTTAATCAGCAGCTGAATTTGGTCCCAAAGGTGGTATCCAAAATTGATAAGTTTGCCGTTAAAACCCTTTTCATTCCCATGCATGCCTAATCTCCTGAAAAACATGCCCAAAAAGTTTATCAGCAAAAAGCTGGTGAGTTCACAGGTTTATAACAATATCAACAAAGTTTTCATTTTTCAACGATATGATTATCCCAGAATCAACCCCTGGATCGTCAATGACTAGCTAGGTCCATTGACTATGATCGCAACCAAGAGCCCCATAATCAAACCAAGACACAATGTCCCTCAAATCCTTTCAACATATATTCCCTCTGTACCGGACCGGTGGCAACCGATCCTGAGGGGCGGTTTTCAAACCCAATAGATCTACCAATATATCCTGTGGCCCTCCAAGGGTTAATGATTATGTAAGAGGGCAGCCATGCGCAAATAATAAAACAACTCAAGGCCATCATAAAGATCACGCAGTTATTCCATAATCATATCATAAACAAAAATCGTTATAGCATGTTTTTCCCCCAAAACAGTTAAATAAAACGTTATTTAAAAATAGGGGCTATGAAAACTCACCTTCAAAAGTGACCGAGAGATGATCTAGCAAAAATCAAGCCCGGAAAGTAAACGACCAATTAACGCTCTAAACACAAAGGATCTATTAATTGTCATGTAATAAGTCTAATACGTAAGTTGTTTACCCAACTTACTAGACTTGCCTTGAAATCCATTTCTTTATAAAAAGACCCGTTGGTGACTTTCGGTTTAGATTAATAATTTATATTATAAGTGACAAATATTTATTTATTAAATAATAACCCTTAAATGACATGCATATATCACACACAAATGAGCACATAATCATTATAAAAACTTAACACAATATTCACTAGGTTATGAAATAAATAGATAAATAAATAAATAAATAATAAATGAATAAATAAATAAATAAATAAATATTATATTGATTAAGTATATAAAATGTTAAGTAATAGTCATATTTTATCTAAGACATTGTTTTTGTTAAGTATTCTATTTCTTATTTTATTACCCTTTATTATAAATTCTTTATTAATTAATATTTATAACACATAACTTTATTTTCAGTACTAAAACATATATAAAATCATTTTTAGACAAGTTTTATTATAAAAATATGTTCTATTACGTTAATTATAGTGATTTTACGCTGAAATCGCCTGGTTTTATGCTTATAAACCGTACATCAACTTGTATATACCTTATGACCATTGTATTTGTTTTAAAATGAACCTTTTATATCAAAAATATTCTGAAATATTTTTGTTAAAAATCAGTTTCAAACAGTCCATTATTTTTAACCCGAAATTGTCGGTTTTCGGCTTTTTTGCGCGTATAAAGTCATCACGGAAGACCTTGCTTGTTATGGATTTGTTATATACTTAAAAACATAAGTTTTTAACTTAAAACTCAATGTTACTTTCTGTCTAAAACCGGACTTGTGTAAAAATAATGATTTTAGACCCGAAAACACCGTTTTTAACGCGTTTTTAAATGTAAAACGTTTACGTGATTAAAACCAATTATCAAAACCTTTATTTTTAGTATGATTACTTACTTTTAACTTATTTTTAATATATTTTTAACTTATTGTTCCAGATCTTACAAGATTCTTATCTTGTTTGCTTTTAAATTTTATGAAATGACTACTAATGGTCATGTCCCATCTTCACACAAGTAGCTTTAATTTTAATTTATTTTTATCTTTTCTTTAAGTCAAATTTGAATGAAAACTTCAAAATCTCCAGATCATGATCACCATATACATGGATCATTTCAATAATTTCTAAACTTATAAGTGAAGAACAAATCAAGAACAAATGTGTAAACCATATATACCTACAAATACACGATTTTATACATACATACATAGTCCAAATCATTGATTTTATCTTGTGTTCTTAGTTTTTATTTCAACAAAACATACTTAAAAACTAAAAGATTTCAGATCATGATCACCATTATTCATGGATCATCTCAATCCTTTAAGAAATCAAAGAGCAAGATGGGTTCAAGAACATCATCCATGACTACATGCATGTATAACCCCTTTTCATTATTTTTGATAATCTCCTTTTAAGATGGGTTTCTTATGATGTTCATAACTACAAATCAAAGTTTGATCATCTTGCATGCAAGAGAAATCATCAAAATAAACAAAGATTATCAAAACACAAAATCTTCAACATCAAACACACACACACACATGCACACTCACGGTTCACACACACACACACACATATACATTATTATTAAACTCAAAAACCTTTGTTGGAACCTTGGATTTCAAGAAAATCTAGTTGTTAGTAAACAAAGCTTGCAACAATCATGCAAAAATCATGTTGCATGTGATGTTTAAAGTAAAGATAGCTTACCAAAAGATGAACAACTTCAAGAACTGTAGATGATTTCTTCTTCTTGGAGTTGGATTTATGCAAAATTCTTGCACCAACTCACTAAGGGATCCTTGATATCAGATTTTTGATAATTTAAACAAGCTTTGCGTGATCAAAATCAAAGAAAAAAGGTATGTTCTTGATGGTTCCAGCCGTGAGTTTTAGAGAGACGGAAGAGGAGAGCGTGTAGGTGAATTCTAGTGAGAGAAAGGTGAGGTTGAGTGTGTGTAAAAGGTGGAGTGTTGGGTTATATATATAGAAATGTTTAAGTATGGTTAAGGTGAGTTAATCATGTCATTAAATTAATTATATGGCTGGTGGATCTCCAAGTGAGATACCACCGGGTGTAAGGCGGGTGTCGGTCTCGTTAAATTTTTTGTAAAAATTTTAAACGTTCGGGTTTTTACGTGAAAATTTTCTATATATTCAAAATATTACTTTTAGACTTTCCAAAGGTTCCCAACATAAATAATAGTGATCAAAAGTCAAAATTAAAAATACACACGGTTTAACACAGCAAGCATCCGATTGAACGTTGCATCAAAGCAACTTTTAAAAAGTCTTAATATTACGCGATCAAGGCAAATAAAATTAATTATTATTTTTCATGACTAATAATATTTTCACTTAAGACTCATTATATTATAAAAATCAAAATATAATGACCAAATTTAATTAACCGAATTATCACCAACGTTCGTTAAACGTTTTACCGCTACGCGACCCGGTAATTCTCAAAATTACCAATTACAAACTTTACTCACAAAAGAGCTTTGCTAGACCTTAAATAACCTTAATTATCATAAAATTAAGTCTTATAATGCATTTAAATATTTTGTCACATTTTATTAACGTACGGATATTGACCTGGAAACACGGGATGTCACACTCAAAGTTGGACATTCATCGCACATGATAATTAAAACATATTACATTTCATAAACCATTGCAGCGGAATAATTTAACAAAACCATTTCATGCATTAATAATTACTTTTGCGAAATAATACGTCATTGCTAAAGTTACAAAATATTGTTTAATTGCATTACAACACAAAAATATTATTTCTGCATAAAATGGATGCCATCCAAAAATCTTGCCAAGTAGCTTCACCCTGTGCCATCCTCAGCAACCATTACATGCCAACTGAAAATATATGAAAGTCAACGTTGCTGAGTGAGTTCTAGTTTTATAAAAATATTCATATTACCTTCCGTTCGTTAAAACATTTTCTTACTTTCGCACATGATCATACATCATACATACACATAGATAGTAGCATTATTATCTTGTGTCATCGTTCATTTTGTACTTTTCGCACTTTACATTATCTTTCACTTCTATCTAGATCTTGTCATATGCTAAACCCCTCTCTTGGGCACGAAGCCAACTAATCTAGGGTTTAGCGACAAGGATCCCATATCGCACATATGGAACAGTCACCAAGACTCACTCCCCTGTGTGTTTCTAGGGAGACTTACTTAGGCGCATGGGCATGTTTCTGGGCGCATGGGTACTATGCAGGCGCATGAGCCTGACTGTCACACCCCGACCGACGGCGGAATCATCGGGGCTGATGAATGTGAAACGATTGTTCATAGCTCATGAAATTTTATAAGTTGAAATAATATTAAATGCCATTTTTATTGAATAATACTAATCAAATAATTCATTACATTACAATAAAGATTCAAACAACATAATAAAGTCTTTTATTAATCTAGGTCCAAGTCCTATATGAGTATGAAGAAGTTCTGTAAACAGCATCCTGAAACATGTTAAAAATACGGTCAACATATGATGTTGGTGAGTTCCCATGAATTTGTACATACATACTTAAACAACTTTTAAGAGGCAATTCAAGTCATAGGTTATGAAATAATGCAAGAATATAGATAGCATAATGATACAATCAAACCTTTACAAAAGATTGGCCACAATAAGATATACGATTAGCTAAGTGTACTTGGTTCCCATGATGAACAAGAATACGTCATCAGGAGCCAGGAATAACCTCGGCTTTAGCACCAACTAGGCTTGTCAAGCCCATAGACCTATGATGTCTCTAGGCTAGCAATAGTTAATGATTGTTTTTACAAGATGACAATCATATAAGGCTCACAATTATCTCAAATAACCATGACAAAGTTTATAAACGAATTGCTCGTGCATTACAAGTATCAAGATATTTTACAAGTGTGCATTTATACGGTTAACATGCTTCACCCCAAAAGGTGTGAAATAAAAAATGAAAATGGGGTATGGAAAACTCACATTGTATAATGATGGTTGTAGAGTACATAAGGAAGCTTGGATGTTCAAGAGTCAAAGGTGATGTCCTAAAGGATAAAAAGAAACAATAACTTGAGGTCGGAATTCATTACAAGAAGTTAGGATGTTTAGAGAATGCCAAAAAGCAAAAGGTAGATTGAAAAAGGATTATTGCATCAATTTTAGATTCTGGACAGAATGTTTGGTACGTGTTTGAACAGGTTTTAAAAATATCAAATGGTTTCATAAAATTAGAAAAATTTACAGTTGACTAGCTCAGAGTCTCCCGGACAACTTTCGTTCAGAAACATGTTTATGAAAAGATCCGTAAATAGATCAAAACAGCAGCACAAGACAGAAGGTGCTGAAATGCCCACTTATCTTGTGAAGGCTATTGTTGAGTCGTCCGATTGAGTTTAAAGACATATAAACTATCGTTAAAAAGATAATTCAATGAAATTAATATTGGAATCTAAGTTTACTCAAATTTAGTTTTTTATGATCAAGTTATGGTTATTTGAAGTCAGACTATATTCTGCCAAATATATAGTAAGGCACTTATGTGCATTTTTAAAATTGCTAAAGCATGAAACGGGTTAGAACAAATTTTTTATGTCGATATATGGTATACTAGAATTCATTTGAGTTATAAAAAAATATTCCAAGACTTTAGCATAGCCATCATATAGAGAAATAATCTTGTGGAATAACCGAATGCGGCGGCATAGCCGTCCATACGCGAACGGGATTCTTTGTTTACGTTAGCATGTTCTTAGCTTGATTTAGGAATGTTAGTCATTGTTATAAGGTTAGTGAGTGTTAGAAGGTTAATGATCAAATAATAATGATTAAAATTAAAAGAGATTTAGAATAAGAAAGAATAAAAGTAAGAACATAAAGTCGTGAGAACAATTGAATGCTAGGATGATTGAAACAATATAGAAATGCATCATATACAAGCAATATAAGATTACCTTAGTATTATAAAATTCTTGAAATTTTTTTTAAAAGAAAATTCTTGAAATTGATCAAAACCAATAGATGAAAGAAAGATATGTTAGTGAAATTTTTGGAGAGTGAGCAAATGAAAAGTGAGGCCTAAAGCTTGCTTTTATAGTTGAGGTTAGGAGGGGGTTATGAATGGTGTTAATGGTGAGTTACAAGTCTTTTAAAAGGGGGTTATGATTGAAATTTGAAATAAATATAAGATTAAATAAAATAAATAGATAAAAGAATAATTACAATTTAAACTTTTAATTTAATACAACCTTAATTTTTAATTTAAACAACTTATTTTCTTATAAAATCTTTATAGACTCATAAATCTCACAAAAACTTTGCAATTTGATTATTTATTTGATTGAATATTTAAAATTTTATAAATATTAATAAACTTTCAAAATTTATAAAATTTATTTTATAAATTATAAGATTAAATTAAATTGATTAAGTGACATATTTATTATATATGGAACATAAAAATATATAAAATGACTAAATAATGAATTTGATTTACAAGATTGACTCAAACGGGTTCGGGTTTGGGTTTCTAGTTTGAAAATGGGTCAGATGTTATAGTCTCCCCCACTTTAGAAAATTTCATCCCGAAATTTAATCATGAACCGGCTGATTTAAAGAAATATTTGGATTTTGTTTCATGTTCCAAAGTGATCTATGGGGAACGTTTAAACTAAATGAGTTTTGGCTACGTTTGAGTTTTCATAATTTATGATTTCAAGGGTTACTTGACAAGTGGATAAAATCATCACTTTAATTGGACTTTTGGTTTGCAAGCTTTTGCATTTCAAATGATACATGGCGATAGATTGGTTTTGTCACATATTAGTACAAGGCACAAAATCAATATAAAACTCGAATTGACGATAATGAAAATGATGTTTAAGACACTTTTGGATGGAAGAGAAATCCAAACGAGCTTCTCAAAGCATACAACTTAGGGAGGGTTCTCCGATAACCAATTCTTGTATGACATTGAGATTTTCAAGTTGTATCAATGTAAGATTCATAGGAAAATCATAATTGCTAAGATGAAGAATAAAGTTCAGGGTAATAGAATCAATTATGATGGTTTTTTTTTCAAAACGTGAAGGTTTTGACGGGAAAGCATTCAGAATGATTATTAAGAGACTTGATGAGAATATGATAATAAGCTATCAAATTTCAGAAACTAAAAATCAAGGATATGATGATTCAAAATAACAATGAGAAGTTCCAAGTGTAAACGGATCGGTTCACAAACCAAAGAGAATGCGTTGACTTATCAAAGCATTTGGTTAACCATAATCTTAATGAAGACATACGTACCTATAAGCGGACACTCACCTCAAGGGTTCCTAGGTAAGGTAAACGGATCCATCAGTTGATTTGGATTTATATGAATACCTTGCCTAGATAGATCACCTCGAGATACAGGCATCCCACTCTTCAAGTATTACATGTTTTCAGTTATGGGACACAAACTTTGACAAGATTTGAAAACCATGAATAACAATTCAAAATTTGAAAATTTGAAAACCATTAAACTTAGGCACACAATGTCTTAAAATATGATTTGAGAATCATGTGTGCATTGATAAGAATCAAGGTATAATGAAATATCATGTAAGGCATATAATCACGTAATCATGTCTAAGCATATAAGGCACATAAAATCTTATCTAAGCATATACATGAGAGGACTCATGTGTAAGGGTACTTAGTTATAGTCTAGGTCATTCCATTTCTAATAACCTAATTCTCTATAACCATGGCTCTGATACCAATCAGTCACACCCCGACCGACGGCGGAATCATCGGGGCGGATGAATGTGAAATGATTGTTCATAGCTCATGGAATTTTATAAGTTGAAATAATATTAAATGCCATTTTTATTGAATAATACTAATCAAATAATTCATTACATTACAATAAAGATTCAAACAATATAATAAAGTCTTTTATTAATGTAGGTCCCAGTCCTATATGAGTATGAAGAAATCGTGTAAACAGCATCCTGAAACATGTTAAAAATACGGTCAACATATGATGTTGGTGAGTTCCCATGAATTTGTACATACATATTTAAATAACTTTTAAGAGGCAATTCAAGTCATAGGTTATGAAATAATACAAGAATATAGATAGCATAACGATACAATCAAACCTTGACAAAAGATTGGCAACAATAAGATATACGATTAGCTAAGTGTACTTGGTTCCCATGATGAACAAGAATACGTCATCAGGAGCCGGGAATAACCTCGGCTTTAGCACCAACTAGGCTTGTCAAGCCCATAGATCTATGACGTTGCTAGGCTAGCAATAGTTAATGATTGTTTTTACAAGATAACAATCATATAAGGCTCACAATTATCTCAAATAACCATGACAAAGTTTATAAACGAATTGCTCGTGCATTACAAGTATCAAGATATTTTACAAGTGTGCATTTATACGGTTAACATGCTTCACCCCAAAAGGTGTGAAATAAAAAATGAAAATGGGGTATGGAAAACTCACATTGTATAATGATGGTTGTAGAGTACATAAGGAAGCTTGGATATTCAAGAGTCAAAGGTGATGTCCTAAAGGATAAAAAGAAACAATAACTTGAGGTCGTAATTCATTACAAGAAGTTAGGATATTTAGAGAATGCCAAAAAGCAAAAGGTAGATTAAAAAAGGATTATTGCACCAATTTTAGATTTTGGACAGAATGTTTGATACGTGTTTGAACAGGTTTTAAAAATATCAAACGGTTTCATAAAATTAGAAAAATTTACACATGACTAGTTCAGAGTCTCCCGGACAACTTTCGTTCAGAAACATTTTTATGAAAAGATCCGTAAATAGATCAAAACAGCAGCACAAGACAGAAAGTGCTGAAATGTGCACTTATCTTGTGAAGGATATTGTTGAGTCGTCCGATTGAGTTTAAAGACGTATAAACTATCGTTAAAAAGCTAATTCAATGAACTTAATATTGGAATATGAGTTCACTCAAATTTAGTTTGTTATGATCAAGTTATGGTTATTTGAAGTCAGACTATATTCTGCCAAATATACAGTAAGGCACTTATGTGCATTTTTAAAATTGCTAAAGCATGAAACGGGTTAGAACAAATTTATTATGTCGATATATGGTATATTAGAATTCATTTGAGTTATAAAAAAATATTCCAAGACTTTGGCATAGCCATCATATAGAGAAATAATCTTGTGAAATAACCGAATGCGGCGGCATAACCGTCCATATGCAAACGGGATTCTTTGTTTACGTTAGCATGTTCTTAGCTTGATTTAGGAATGTTAGTCATTGTTATAAGGTTAGTGAGTGTTAGAAGGTTAATGATCAAATGATAATGATTAAAATTAAAAGAGATTTAGAATAAGAAAGAATACAAGTAAGAACATAAAGTCGTGAGAACAATTGGATGCTAAAATGATTGAAACAATATAGAAATGCATCATATACAAGCAATATAAGATTACCTTAGTATTATAAAATTCTTGAAATTTTTTTAAAAGAAAATTCTTGAAATTGATCAAAACCAATGGATGAAAGAAAGATATGTTAGTTAAATTTTTGGAGAATGGGCAAATGAAAAGTGAGACATAAAGCTTGCTTTTATAGTTGAGGTTAGGAGGGGGTTATGATTGGAATTTGAAATAAATATAAGATTAAATAAAATAAATAGATAAAAGAATAATTACAATTTAAACTTTTAATTTATTACAACCTTAATTTTTAATTTAATCAACTTATTAATTTTTAATTTAATCAATATCCGTACGTTAATAAAATGTGACAAAATATTTAAATGCATCATAAGACTTAATTTTATGATAATTAAGGTTATTTAAGGTCTAGCAAAGCCCTTTTGTGAGTAATGTTTATAATTGGTAATTTTGAGAATTACCGGGTCGCGTAGCGATAAAACGTTTAACGAACGTTGGTGATAATTTGGTTAATTAAATTTGGTCATTATATTTTGATTTTTATAATATAATGAATCTTAAGTGAAAATATTATTCGTCATGAAAAATAATAATTAATTTTATTTGCCTTGATCGCGTAAAATTAAGACTTTTTAAAAGTTGCCTTGATGCAACGTTCAGTCGGATGCTTGCTGTGTTAAACCGTGTGTATTTTTATTTTTGACTTTTGATCACTATTATTAATGTTGTGAACCCTTGGAAAGTCTAAAAGTAATATTTTGAATTTATAGAAAATTTTCGAGTAAAAGCCCGAACGTTTAAAATTTTTACAAAAAAATTTAACGAGACCGACACCCGCCTTACAGCAGTTGGTATCTCACTTGGAGATCCACCAGCCATATAATTAATATAATGACGTGATTAACTCACCTTAACCACACTTAAACATCACTATTTATACCCAACACTACACTCCATCTCCTACACACTCCATCCATTCCTTTCTCTCACTAAAACACTCTCTTCTCTCCTTCTTCTCTCTAACTCACGGCCACCCACCATCACCATCTTCATCTTCATTTTTTTTTCTTCTTTTCAAGCTTATTTCCAGCCTTAAACAACTGATTTCAAGGATCCCTTAGTGAGTTGGTGCAAGAGATTGCATAAATCCAACTCCAAGGAGAAGAAATCATCCTAAATCTTGAAGTTGTTCATCATTTGGGTAAGCTTTGAATCTTTTAAAATCTCATGCAACATGACTTTTGGATGATTGTTGCAAGCTTTGTTTACTAACAACTAGATTTTCTTGAAATCCAAGGTTCCAACAATGGTTTTTAAACAAGAAAAATGGGTTTAAAAAGAATGTATATGTGTGTGTGTGTGAACCGTGAGTGTGTAAGTGTGTGTGTGTTTGATGTTGAAGATTTTGTGTTTTGAAAATCTTTGTTTATTTTGATGATTTCTCTTGCATTCAAGATGATCAAACTTTGATTTGTGGTTATGAACATCATAAGAAACCCATCTCCAAAGGAGATTATCAAAAATAATGAAAATAGGTTATACATGCATATAGTCATGGATGATGTTCTTAAACCCATCTTGCTCTTTGATTTCTTAAAGGATTGAGATGATCTATGAATAATGGTGATCATGATCTGAAATCTTTTGATTTTAAGTATGTTTTTTTGAAATAAAAACTAAGAACACAAGATAAAAATCAATGATTTGGACTATGTATGTATGTATGAAATCGTGTATATGTAGGTATATATGGTTTACACATTTGTTCTTGATTTGTTCTTCACTTATAAGTTTAGAGATGATTGAAATGATCTATGTATATGATGATCATGATCCGGAGATTTTGAAGTTTTTATTCAAATTTAATCTAAAGAAAAGATAAAAATAAGTTAAAATTAAAGCTACTTGAGTGAAGGTGGGACTTGACCACTAGTAGTCATGTCATAAAATTTAAAAAGCTAACAAGATAAGAATCTTGTAAGGCCTGGAACAGTAAGTTAAAAACATATTAAAATAAGTTAAAAGTAAGTAATCTTACTGAAAATAAAGGTTTTGATAATTGGTTTTAATCACGTAAACGTTTTACGTTTTAAAACGCGTTAAAAACAGTGTTTTCGGGTCTAAAATCATTATTTTTACACAAGTCCGGTTTTGGACAGAATGTAACATTGTGTTTTAAGTTAAAAACTTATGTTTTTAAGTATATAACAAATCCATAACAAGCAAGGTCTTCGGCGATGACTTTATACGAGCGAAAAAGCCGAAAATTGACAATTTCGGGTTAAAAATAATGGACTGTTTGAAACTGATTTTTAACAAAAATATTTTAGAATGTTTTGGATATAAAAGGTTCATTTTAAAACAAATATAATGGTCATAAGGTATATACAGGTTGATGTACGGTTTATGAGCGTAAAACCGGGCGATTTCAGTGTAAAATCACCGTATATGGACAAAATTTGGGTTAAATGTAATAGAACATACTTTTATAATAAAAAATGTCTAAAATTGATTTTATATATGTTTTACTACTGGAAATAAAGTTATGTGTTACAAAGATTAATTAATAAAGAATTTATAATAAAGGGTAATAAAATAAGAAATAGAATACTTAACAAAAACAATGCCATCAATAAAATATGATTATTAGTTAATATTTTATTTACTTAATCAATATTTTATTTGTTTATTTATTTATTTATTTCATAACTTAGTGAATATTATGTTAAGTTTTTATATAATGTTATGTGCTCATTTTGTGTGTGATATGTGCATGTCGTTTAAGGGTTATTATTTAAGAATTGAATATTTGTCAGTTATAATATAAATTATTAATCTGAACCGAAAGTCACCAATGCGTATTTTTATAAAGAAATGGATTTCAAGGCAAGTCTAGTAAGTTGGGTAAACAACTTACGTATTAGACTTTTTACGTGACAATTAATAGATACTTTGTGTTTAGGGCGTTAATTGGTCATTTATTTTTCGGGCATGATTTTGCTAAGATAATCTCTCGGTTACTTTTGAAGGTGAGTTTTCACAGCCCCTATTTTTAAATAACGTTTTATTTAACTGTTTTGGGAGAAAAACATGCTATAACGATTTTTGTTTATGATATGATTATGGAATAATAATTGCGTGATCTTTATGATGGCCTTGAGTTGTTTTATTATTTGCGTATGGCTGCCCTCTTACATAATCATTAACTCTTGGAGGGCCACAAGATATATTGGTAGATCTATTGGATTTGACAACCGGCCCTCAGGATCGGTTGCCACAAGTCCGGTACAGAAGGAATATATGTTGAAAGGAGTTGAGGGACATTGTGTCTTGGTTTGATTATGGGGCTCTTGGTTGCGATCATAGTCAATGGACCTAGCTAGTCATTGACGATCTTGGGTTGATTTAGGGATAATCATATCGTTTGAAAATGAAAACTTTGTTGATATTGTTATAAACCTGTGAACTCACCAGCTTTTTGATGATAAACTTTTGGGCATGTTTTTCAGGAGATTAGGCATGCATGGGAATGAAAAGAGTTTTAACGGCAAACTTATCAATTTTGGATACCACCTTTGGGACCAAATTCCGCTGCTGATTAAAATCTTTTGTTTATGTTTAAAACAATGTTATGTTATTACAATTTAAGTTTCAAATTTAAGAATTCTACCCGTTGATGTAATGACATTTTAATATTAATATTCAACGATGGTATTCTGATATGTTTGCTTGATAACTGTTGGAATAATCCAACTTCCGTTATCTCCGTCGCACGCGTGCCCTTCCGGTGCGCTTTTCGGGGTGTGACAGAAGTTGGTATCAGAGCCAACGGTTATAGCGAACTAGAAAATATTTTTCGAAAATCTAGACTATAACCAACAATATTTTTGAGTTAGAACGTTTTCATTCCCAAGTGTTCCATGTCATGCATGCATTAAATCAATGATGTTTTGTTTATTGTATATTAAAATGAATTAAGTATAGATGCCTGTAGTTAGAAAATTTAGTACGGATATTCTCCTGTTGCAGATGCCTACTCGAACTCCGTTCATTCTGATCCATGACTCCGGTAGTGATTACGAGGATCCTATGTTTTCTCTTCCCCCTATCACCCCCTTTGAGATTTATCATTACCCATTTTCGCCTAAATGGGAGCCTACTTCCGAGTATGGGAATGGTTGGATTTGGGCGTCTGATGATGAGAGCCCTCCTGCTGTTGGTGAGCCTGTTCCTGACGTTCGTGAACATGTCCCTGAGATTCGCTTTGTCTACTCGAGGAAGAAGAAGAGGGTGCCGAAGTTAGTTACTGATGACAGTACAAGTGAGATGCTAGATGAGACTGAGCCTAAGAGGGCTAGAGTGCAGGACGGACAGTGGGATTAGTTAACTAGATGAGTCCAGGAGTGGGCTGATGAGGGTGGTGTACCCTCTACTTTTGAGGTTGGCGAGTCATCCTCTGCTCGTCAAGACCTACCATTGATCGATGAGCCTGTACATCGCACTCTAGCTACTCTAGCGACGAGATGCATTCACTATGAGCACCAGATCTCATCTTTACAGGGTAAGGTAGGAGTGACTAGAGAGATGTTACAGGCTATGGATGAAAGGATGATGTCATTTGAGGAGGATAAGGTGATTGAGAACGACATCCTCAACCAGCTACATTTTAGGATTTGTGATTTGGAGTCAGGGCTAGCTGAGATGAAGAAGAAGTTGGAGGTTGCTGAGATGAAGGTTGGGGCTGCAGAGGCTGGATTGGTAGCAGCACAGCAGCAGGTGACTTCTCTTGAGGAGCAAGTGAAGACAGCATTAGGGTTGGCGACAGTTTGCATGATGATAGCTTCGATGGTGGTGCGTGCCAATGTGATGGTACGATTCTCTCGTTAGACTTGTGGGGTCCTTAGATATGTCAGTACTTGGGATATGGAAACAACTAATTTTGTAATGATGTTGATGCTACTGTAAACATCTCTTTTGTGTTGTTTCTAAAATAATGTATTTTGTACTGACTATCCTTCAATCATTAAATCGTTATGATAACTTTAATGAATGTTGTATCGAAATGTTGTGATTATACATCTATTATTATTATCATGCATTTTAAGATCATTTCGTGTATGTCGTTTATTCTCTTTTGTTTCATGTATAATAGAAGTTAATTCATGGCACCTAACACGCGAAATACTGTTGGTACTAGAGGTACTGGTTTGCCTACCACTGCTGAAGAGTTAGCACAATTGATATCCCAACATGTCAACTCTGCACTCGAGCAACATGACGCAAATGCTGAGCGTGGCAGAAGACGTGGCACCATGGGTGGTTCTAGTCGAGGCACTTCTACTGGAAATCCCTCTGGGAGTCAAGCTCAGGGTTGTACCTACAAGACATTACAAGCTTGTAATCCACGAATCTTTACGGGAGCTGAAGGTCCTCTTGACATCATTAGATGGATTGAAAAGATGGAATCGGTGATGGCAATCAGCAATTGTTCTGCTGATCAGCGAGCGAAGTATGCCACATGTTCATTCCAAGATGAAGCTTTGAGTTGGTGGAATTCGCAAGTTCAAAACCTAAGAGAGGAAGCTGCGTTTGGTCTCTCTTGGAACCAGTTAAAGGAGATGTTGCTTAAGGAGTACTGTCCTCGCAATGAGCTCCAAAAGATCGAGACTAAATTCTGGAATCTCACAATGGAAGGTGCGGAAGTTAGAGCTTATACTTCCAGGTTTAACGATCTGGCAAGACTTGTTCCTCGAATGGTGACTCCTGACTACGTCGGAATTGAGAGATATATTTGGGGATTGGCACCCCAGATTAGAGGCATGGTTACGGCATCAAACCCTATCACAATGTAGAGCGTAGTGGCACTAGCTAATTCTTTGACTGATGATGCTATTCGGAGAGGTGTGCTAGTCAAGAAAGGGGATACTGGTAAAAAGCCTATGGAGAATGAAAGGAAGGTTTTGGAGACTGATAAGAGAATCATGGAGAATAAGAGAAAGTTGACTGGAAATTTCAAGAACCGATCTGGCAATCGAAAGAATCAAAGAGTTAGGTAAGGAAAGATGTACGCTACCAACTTGCCGGAGGCAAGGAGGCAAGCTGGTGCACAGCCAAAGTGTAGCAAGTGTAATCTTCATGATGGTGGTAACTGCAATGTGAATGTATGTTCAAGGTGTAACAAGTATAGGCATCAAGCTCAGACTTGTCGTGTCAGATTGGTTGAGAAGCCTGAGATAACTGGGCGAAGATGTTATGAATGTGGAGTTGAAGGTCATTACAAGAGGGATTGCCCCAAGCTGAAAGGATCAAATGCAAGGGGCAGGGCATTTGAGATGAATGCCAAGGAGGTAAGGCAGGAACCGTCCGTCGTCACTGGTACGTTCCTTGTCAACAACCATTTCGTATCTATATTATTTGATACTGGAGCCGATATGAGTTTTGTGTCAAAGAACTTTGAACCATTACTTGGCCTTAAATCTAGTAAATTAGATAAGAAATATATTGTCGAGCTAGCCAACGGAAAGATAATTGAGGCATGTAATGTAGTTAGAGGGTGTACTATGCAATTAGAGGGTCATTCTTTTAGCATCGACCTCCTACCTATTGTGCTTGGTAGTTTCGATATCGTCGTGGGCATGGATTGGTTGTCGAAGCATCATGCTGAGGTGGTGTGCTACGAGAAGATTATTCGTCTCCCTAATCCAAGTGGTGGAACTTTGTCTATCCAAGGAGATCAAAGGAAGCCTACCATGAAGATTGTGAATGTAATGAAGGCTTGCAAGTATCTACGTGAAGGGTATCCAGTGTTTCTTGCCAAGGCAGAAGATGCTAAGAATGAGGAGCGAAAGCTTGAGGATATACCGATAGTGCGAGACTATCCAGATGTCTTCCCTGATGATCTACCTGGATTACCTCCTTCTAGACAAGTTGAATTCCGAATCGATTTGGTACCTGGAGCTCCTCCTGTAGCCCGATCACCATATCGATTAGCGCCTTCAGAGATGCAAGAATTGTCCAAGCAATTAGAAGAATTGTTGGATAAAGGATTTATAAGACCAAGCTTCTCGCCATGGGGAGCACCAGTCTTATTTGTCAAAAAGAAAGATGGATCATTCAGAATGTGCATCGATTACCGAGAGTTGAACAAACTAACTATCAAGAATCAATACGCATTGCCAAGAATCGATGATCTGTTTGATCAGCTTCAAGGATCTAGCTTCTACTCAAAGATCGATCTGCGATCAGGTTATCATCAGCTATTGATAGCTGAGGAAGATGTTCCAAAGACAGCATTCAGAACACGTTATGGCCATTACGAGTTTCTGGTTATGCCATTTGGTCTGACAAATGCACCTGCTGTGTTCATGGATCTTATGAATAGAGTATGCAAACCTTACTTGGATAAGTTTGTAATAGTATTTATCGATGATATACTAGTCTATTCGAGAACCAAGAAAGATCATGAACAGCATCTGAAGATCATCTTGGAGACGTTGAGAAAAGATAAGTTGTATGCAAAGTTCTCAAAGTGCGAATTCTGGATTCGAGAGGTTCATTTTCTAGGACATGTCGTTAATGAGAAAGGCATACATGTAGATCCGGCTAAGATTGAAGCAATCAAGAACTGGGAGGCACCCAAGTCCTCGACCGAGGTGCGTCAGTTTCTTGGATTGGCTGGTTATTATCGGAGATTTATTGAAAATTTCTCGAAGTTAGCACACCCGTTAACGCTGTTGACTCAGAAGGATAGAAAGTATGACTGGACTGATAAGCAAGAGGCAGCATTTCAGTTACTAAAGCAGAAGTTATGTAGTGCTCCTATTCTATCTCTTCCTGAAGGAACAGAAGGGTTTGTTGTATATTGTGATGCGTCCCGTTTAGGTCTTGGTTATGTGTTGATGCAGAAAGATAAGGTCATAGCCTATGCATCTAGACAATTAAATGTGCATGAGAAGAACTATACCACTCACGATTTAGAATTGGGAGCAGTGATTTTTGCACTCAAGATTTGGAGACATTATCTATACGGTACGAAATGTGTTATTTACACGGATCACAAGAGTCTTCAGCATATCTTCGATCAAAAGGAGCTTAACATGAGGCAATGTCGATGGGTAGAGTTGCTTAACGATTATGACTGTGAGATCCGCTATCATCCGGGCAAGGCTAATGTTGTGGCCGATGCGTTGAGTAGGAAGGAGAATGATAAGCCTAAGCGTGTTGGCGCTTTGGAGCTGACTATTCATTCAGGAGTTGATACTCAAATTCGAGATGCTCAAGTCGAAGCTCTGAAGGATGAGAATTTGAAGAATGAAGGATTGAAAGGTATGGTCAAGGAGTTAGTGCCTAAAACCAATAATGTGAAGTACTTCACGGACCGAATCTGGGTTCAACGTTTTGGAAACCTACGTGAATTAATTTGGATGAAGCCCATAATTCCAAATATTCAATTCACCCCGGATTGGATAAGATGTACAAGGATGTGAAGGAACATTATTGGTGGCCCAATACGAAGGGTGATATAGCAGCCTATGTGGGTAAATGCTCGACTTGTGCAAGAGTCAAGGCTGAATACCAACAACCAGAGATTCCTCAATGGAAATGGGAGTGGATAGCAATAGACTTTGTCACGAAGTTTCCCCGAACGTCTAGTGGTCACGACACTATTTGGGTAATCGTTGACAGATTGACCAAGTCTGCTCATTTTCCTACCCATTAAGGAAACCGATCGGATGGAAAAGCTAACCAGAATCTACCTCAAGGAGGTGGTATCTCGTCATGGAGTACCGATCTCGATAATCTCTGACAGAGATAGTCATTTTACCTCGAGGTTCTGCAATCCTTACACCAAGCTTTGGGTACTCGTTTGGACATGAGTACAGCCTACCATCCGTAAACAGACGGTCAAAGTGAACGGACTATTCAAATGTTGGAAGATCTACTACGAGCTTGTGTGATTGACTTTGGAGGAAATTGGGATACTCATCTACCCTTGGTTGAGTTTTCCTACAATAACAGTTATCACAGTAGTATCAAAGCTGCTCCATTTGAAGCTTTGTATGAAAGAAAGTGTCGTTCACCTCTTTGCTGGGCAGAAGTTGGAGAAAAGCAACTGACTGGACCTGAGATTATCCAGGAAACTACGGATAAGATTGTTCGAATCAAAAAGAGGTTAGAAGCTGCTGCGAGTCGGCAAAAGAGTATTGCAGATAATCGAAGGAAACTATTGGAATTCCAGGTTGGAGACAAAGTTTATCTGAAGGTCTCGCCCTAGAAAGGAGTTGTTCGGTTTGGAAAGCAAGGAAAGCTTAGCCCCTGTTATATAGGACCATTTGAGATTTTAGCGCGAGTTGGTCCCGTTGCATATCAACTTAAGTTACCTCATGAACTAAGTGGAATACATGATGTGTTCCACGTATCCAATCTGAAGAAGTGTCTTGCTGATGAAGCTCTCGTTATACAACTTGAAGAAGTTTGTATTGATGACAAACTAAATTTCACCGAGGAACCAGTTGAGGTTATGGATGGGAGGGTTCAGAAACTCAGAAGGAGTCGGGTTAAGTTGGTGAAGGTAAGATGGAACTCTAGACGTGGTCCCGAGTTTACTTGGGAACGGCAGGACCAAATGAAGAGCAAATACCCTCACCTCTTTCCGTCTAGATCAGAATCTTGAACAACAGCTTAAATTTCCGGATGAAATTTCCTAAACGAGGGGAGACTGTGACATCTCGTGTTTCCAGGTCAATATTCGTACGTTAATAAAATTTGACAAAATATTTAAATGCATCATAAGACTTAATTTTATGATAATTAAGGTTATTTAAGGTCTAGCAAAGCCTTTTTGTGAGTAAAGTTTATAATTGGTAATTTTGAGAATTACCGGGTCGCGTAGCGATAAAACGTTTAACGAACGTTGGTGATAATTTGGTTAATTAAATTTGGTCATTATATTTTGATTTTTGTAATATAATGAATCTTAAGTGAAAATATTATTAGTAATGAAAAATAATAATTAATTTTATTTGCCTTGATCTCGTAAAATTAAGACTTTTTAAAAGTTGCCTTGATGCAACGTTCAGTCGGATGCTTGTTGTGTTAAACCGTGTGTATTTTTATTTTTGACTTTTGATCACTATTATTAATGTTGTGAACCCTTGGAAAGTCTAAAAGTAATATAATGACGTGATTAACTCACTTTAACCACACTTAAACATCCCTATTTATACCCAACACTACACTCCATCTCCTACACACTCCATCCATTCCTTTCTCTCACTAAAACACTCTCTTCTCTCCTTCTCTCTAACTCATAGCCACTGACCATCACCATCTTCATCTTCATTTTTTTTTTCAAGTCAAACTTATTTCTAGCCTTGAAAAACTGATTTCAAGGATCCCTTAGTGAGTTGGTGCAAGAGATTGCATAAATCCAACTTCGAGGATAAGAAATCATCCTAAATCTTGAAGTTGTTCATCATTTGGGTAAGCTTTGAATCTTTTAAAATCTCATGCAACATGTCTTTTGGATGATTGTTGCAAGCTTTGTTTACTAACAACTAGATTTTCTTGAAATCCAAGGTTCCAACAATGGTTTTTAAACAAGAAAAATGGGTTTAAAAAGAATGTATATGTGTGTGTGTGTGAACCATGAGTGTGTAAGTGTGTGTGTGTTTGATGTTGAAGATTTTGTGTTTTGAAAATCTTTGTTTATTTTGATGATTTCTCTTGCATGCAAGATAATCAAATTTTGATTTGTGGTTATGAACATCATAAGAAACCCATCTCCAAAGGAGATTATCAAAAATAATAAAAATGGGTTATACATGCATATAGTCATGGATGATATTCTTGAACCCATCTTGCTCTTTGATTTCTTATAGGATTGAGATGATCTATGAATAATGGTGATCATGATCTGAAATCTTTTGATTTTAAGTATGTTTTTTTGAAATAAAAACTAAGAACACAAGATAAAAATCAATGATTTGGACTATGTATGTATGTATGTATGAAATCGTGTATATGTAGGTATATATGGTTTACACATTTGTTCTTGATTTGTTCTTCACTTATAAGTTTAGAGATGATTGAAATGATTCATGTATATGGTGATCATGATCTCGAGATTTTAAAGTTTTTATTCAAATTTGATCTAAAGAAAAGATAAAAATAAGTTAAAATTAAAGCTACTTGAGTGAAGGTGGGACATGACCACTAGTAGTCATGTCATAAAATTTAAAAAGCAAACAAGATAAGAATCTTATAAAATCTAGAACAATAAGTTAAAAACATATTAAAATAACTTAAAAGTAAGTAATCTTACTGAAAATAAAGGTTTTGATAATTGATTTTAATCACGTAAACGTTTTACGTTTAAAAACGCTTTAAAAAAGGTGTTTTCGGGTCTAAAATCATTATTTTTACACAAGTCCGGTTTTGGATAGAAAGTAACATTGTGTTTTAAGTTAAAAGCTTATGTTTTTAAGTATATAACAAATCCATAACAAGCAAGGTATTCGGTGATGACTTTATACGAGCGAAAAAGCAAAAAACCGACAATTTCGGGTTAAAAATAATGGACTGTTTGAAACTGATTTTTAACAAAAATATTTTAGAATGTTTTTGATATAAAAGGTTCATTTTAAAACAAATATAATGGTCATAAGTTATATACAAGTTGATGTACGGTTTATGCGCGTAAAACCGGACGATTTCAGTGTAAAATCACAGTATATGGACAAAATTTGGGTTAAATGTAATAGAACATACTTTTATAATAAAACTTGTCTAAAAATAATTTTATATATGTTTTACTACTGGAAATAAAGTTATGTGTTATAAAAATTAATTAATAAAGAATTTATAATAAATGGTAAAAAAAATAAGAAATAGAATACTTAACAAAAACAATGTCATAAATAAAATATGATTATTAGTTAATATTTTATTTACTTAATCAATATTTTATTTGTTTATTTATTTATTTATATCATAACTTAGTAAATATTATGTTAAGTTTTTATATAATGTTATGTGCTCATTTTGTGTGTGATATGTGCATGTCGTTTAATGGTTATTATTTAATAAATGAATATTTGTCAGTTATAATATAAATTATTAATCTGAACCGAATGTCACCAACAGGTCTTTTTATAAGAAATGGATTTCAAAGCAAGTCTAGTAAGTTGGGTAAATAACTTACGTATTAGACTTTTTACGTGACAATTAATAGATCCTTTCTGTTTAGGGCGCTAATTGGTCATTTATTTTTCGGGCACGATTTTGCAAAGATCATCTCTCGGTTACTTTTGAAGGTGAGTTTTCACAGCCCCTGTTTTTAAATAACGTTTTATTTAACTATTTTGGGGGAAAAACATGCTATAACGATTATTGTTTATGATATGATAATGTAATAACTGCGTGATCTTTATGATGGCCTTGAGTTGTTTTATTATTTGCGCATGGCTGCCCTTTTACATAATCATTAACCCTTGGAGGGCCATATGATATATTGGTAGATCTATTGGGTTTGACAACCGTCCCTCAGGATCGGTTGCCACCGGTCCAGTACAGAGGGAATATATGTTGAAAGAATTTGAGGGACATTGTGTCTTGGTTTGATTATGGGGCTCCTGGTTGCGATCATAGTCAATGGACCTAGCTAGTCATTGACGATCCAGGGGTTGATTCCGGGATAATCATATCGTTTGAAAATGAAAACTTTGTTGATATTGTTATAAACCTGTGAACTCACGAGATGATAAACTTTTGGGCATGTTTTTTAGGAGATTAGGCATGCATGGGAATGAAAAGAGTTTTAACGGCAAATTTATCAATTTTGGATACCACCTTTGGGACCAAATTCCGCTGCTTATTAAAATCTTTTGTTTATGTTTAAAACAATATTATGTTATTACAAATTAAGTTTCAAATTTAAGAATTCTACCCGTTAATGTAATGACATTTTAATATTAATATTTAACGATGGTATTCATGATATGTTTGCTTGATAACTGTTGGAATAATCCAACTTCCGTTATCTCCGTCACACGCGTTCCCTTCCGGTGTGCTTTTCAGGGTGTGACATTAATCAAAATCTTCCCAAATCATAAACCCACCCAACATGGCACACACATACATATACGGGTACACACCCAACTTAATAAAAACATTAGAACATGCATTTCCAGCCCCTAAACAGGTTAAAACATTTAAAAACGGGGCTCTAGAACTCACCTCTTGCAACTTTCGAGTAAGACTTCTTCAAATCCAAATGCTTATGAGTTCAAACACCTAAAAACACCAAAAACACACAACCGAACACATACAAGCACCTAAGCATACACCTGGAGGCTGAAAATCAGCCGTGAACAACACAAAACACCGAAAACTAACCTGAAATCAGCTTCTTCTTCTTCTTCTCTCTAAAACCCAAGAGAATTCTGCTCTTTCTCTCTCTAAAATCCGATGGAAAGATGGTACAGGAGGTCATGGGCGGCCATGACCACCTTTTTGAACAAATTAGTAATAATCTTTGCCCCATGTGCAATTTTAACCCCTCAACTTGGGTTATTTTGCTATTCTTTCCGTTTCTTCACTTTTCTCTTCTTTTAAAATTTCCAGGTGTTACAAGTCCACCCCCCTTATATAGGTTTCGTCCCTGAAACCTGTCTCTCCTCGAACAGCTGAGGATAATGCTGCCTCATCTCCTCCTCAGGTTCCCACGTAGACTCTGTTCCCTTTCTATGCTTCCACTGTACTCGTACGAGTGGAATCTCTTTATTCCCTAATCTCTTCTATTTTCGTTCAATGATCGCCACTAGTTGCTCCACATAATTGAGCTGCTCATCTACCTCAATGTCCTCCAGTGGTACCACCAAGTCTTCATCAGCTAAGCACTTTCTCAGATGTGATACATGGAATGTTGGATGAATTCCACATAACTCATCGGGCAATTCCAATCTATAGGCCACTTCTCCTACTCGGCAATGATTCGGAAAGGCCCTATATATCTCGGACTCAACTTGCCCCGCTTTCTAAACCGAATGATACCCTTCCAAGGTGAGGCCTTCAACATGACTTTATCGCCCACCTTGAATTCGATAGCTCTACGTCTCTTGTCAACATACAACTTTTGCCTATCTTTGGCTGCCTTCATAAAGGCTTTGATCTTTTCCAGTTTCTCAGTCGTAGTATCGATCACTTCGATGCTCCCTAACTCCTTCTGACCAATGTCACCTCAACATACGGGCGTCCTACACCTCCTACCGTATAACATCTCATAGGGTGGCATACCAATGCTGGCATGATAACTGTTGTTGTATGAGAATTTAGCTAACGGTAAGTGTTCATTCAAACTTCATCCGAAGTCAATGATGCATGCCCGAAGCATAGCTTCTAGCGTCTGAATAGTCCTCTCTGATTGACCATCCGTTTGAGGATGATAAGCCGTACTAATGTGTAACCTTGTCTCCACCGCATCGTGGAATCTCTTCCAAAACTTGGATGTAAACCGAGTGTCACAGTCAGACACAATAGACACCGGTACACCATGACGAGTCACGATGTCCTTGATGAACAGATCCGTTAATCTCTCGGATGAATACGTTTCACGGATCGGTAGAAAGTGAGCACTCTTCGTCAGGCGGTCGACTATCACCCATATGGCATCATACCCCCTTGCCGTTCGCGGCAGCTTCGTGATAAAATCCATAGTGATATGCTCCCACTTCCACTCAGGTATATCCAAAGGTTGGATCTTCCCGTATGGCTTCTGATGTTCATCCTTCACTTGTATGCATGTAAGGCACTTACTCACATACTCCGCTACTTCACGCTTCATACTCGGCCACCAATAATCTTTCTTTATATCATGATACATCTTTGTAGCATCGGGATGAATGGAGTGTCAAGTCTTATGAGCGTCATCTATGATCTTTCCACGTAAATCTCCATAACGAGGAATCCACATTCGTCCAAATCGGGTTCTAACACCGAGAGTGTTTTCTCCCAATTCCGTGACTAGACCTCTCATCTTTTCAGAGTTAAGGTGATCTTCTTTCAATGTCTCGTCTTGATAAACTCCTTGACCTGCTTCATCACATCAGAGGTCATAACCAATTAATAAGCTTTCAACCAGATCGGTTCGGGTCTCTCCTTTCGGCTAAGGGCATCCGCTACTACATTGGCCTTGCCCGGATGGTAATGGATCTCACAATCATAATCCTTTATAAGATCCAACCATCGCCTCTGCCTCATATTCAAATCTTTCTGCTCGAAGAAGTACTTCAAGCTCTTGTGGTCAGTGAAGATAGTGCACTTCGTCCCATACAAGTATTGCCTCCAAATCTTCAATGCAAAGACCACAGCCGCCAACTCCAAGTCATGAGTAGGGTAATTAACCTCATGAACCTTCAACTGCCGGGATGCGTAAGCTATAACCTTCCCTCTTTGCATCAACAGGCAACCCAATCCCAAATAAGAAGCATCCGAATAGACTACCAAGTCTTCGCTTCCCTCGGGTAATGACAAGACTGGAGCTTGCGTCAACCTCGCCTTTAGCTCCTCAAAAGCCTTCTCTTGCTCTTGACCCCATACAAACTTCACGTCCTTACGGGTCAGCTTGGTTAATGGAGAAGCTATCTTCGAGAAGTCTTGGATGAATCTTCTATAATACCCCACCAATCCCAAGAAACTACGAATCTCGGATGGCGTCTTTGGAGACTTCCATTGCATCACAGCTTCTACTTTTGCCGGATCGACCATGATCCCTTCAGGATTCACCACGTGACCCAAAAACTAAACTTCGCGCAACCAAAACGCGCACTTGGAGAACTTGGCATACAACTTCTCCCTTCTAAGCATCTCCAACACTTCCCGAATGTGACCGGCATGCTCCTCTTCGCTCCTCGAATAAATCAGGATATCATCGATAAACACAATCACCGATTTATCCAACATCGGCCGGCACACTCAATTCATCAAATCCATAAAAGCAGCTGGTGCGTTGGATAAACCAAAAGACATAACGAGAAACTCGTAGTGTCCATAATGCGTGCGAAAAGCTGTTTTAGGAATATCCTGCTCCTTCAGCTTCAGCTGATGATAACCCGATCGAAGATCTATCCTCGAGAACCAACTGGCACCTTGGAGTTGATCAAACAAGTCATCCATTCTAGGTAAAGGATATCGGTTCTTCACCGTCAACTTGTTTAACTCGCGGTAGTCGATGCACATCCTCATGCTACCATCCTTTTTCTTTACAAACAAGACCGGAGCACCCCAGGGAGAGATACTTGGTCGAATGAACCCCTTATCCAACAGTTCTTGCAATTGAACCATCAGTTCCTTCATCTCTGTTGGAGCCAATCGATATGGTGCCTTAGCGACGGGCTGAGCACCAGGTATCAAATCAATCTGGAACTCGATTTCATAGTCCGCTGGCACACCTAGTAAGTCTTCTATGAACACATCGGGAAAGTCACACACAACCGGTACACCGGACAATTGTGGCTTTGACGTGTCAACATCCTTCACGTAGGCCAGGTAGGCACTACATCTACGTTTCATATACTTCCCCGCCACCGCCATCAAAATTACCTTTGGAACCGTAGTAACTCGATCACCGTAGATCGTCACCGAGCTCCCGTCAGGTGCTGTCAGTCGGATCATCTTCTTTCGGCACACGATATTTACCTTCACTTTTCTCTTCTTTTAAAATTTCCGGGTGTTACACCTTCTTCCTTGGTTGACAAGTTCAACAATTCATTGAAGGAATTTATATCAATCAGAGCAAGTATGTCAACCATATATTAATGAAATACAATATGTCAGAGTGCACATCAAGCAAAACAACATTTGCAACTGGCCTGAAGTTTGGACCAAATCTAGAAGGAACATCAGTTGATCAAAAACTATACAGATCCATGATAGGCTCACTAATGTAGGGGTGTAAACGAGCCAAGCCGGCTCGCAAGCTACTCGGGATCGGATCGAAAAAAGCTCGAATCGAGCCGAGCTTAAACGAGCGCGAGCCCGAGCTCGAGCTCAGATTATTGCTCATTTACTAAACGAGCTCGAGCCCGATCTTCAGAAATCGAGCTCGAGCTGGCTCGCGAGCCTAAACGAGCTTTTTGTTTATATAGTTTTTTATTTACATATTAAATATATATAAATACATATTTATGTAAATTATATTATTAAATATATTATTATGATAAAAAATAGTTAAATAATATATATTATGTTATATATAAAAACTATAATTATAAATAATTATAAAAGTAATTATAAAAAAATAAAATTTTAATAATTTAACAATAAACGAGCCGAGCCCGAGCCGAGCTCGAGCTTGCAAATTTTCTGACGAGCCGAGCTCGAGCTTTATAAATAAAACTATAAACGAGCCGAGCTCGAGCTCGAGCTTCCTAAAACCAAAACGAGCCGAGCTCGAGCCTAAGCGAGCTCGGGCTCGGCTCGGCTCGTTTACACCCCTACACTAATGTACCTAACAGCTAGCAAACCAAACATCATGTATGCAGTTTGCACGTTTGCCAGATACCAAGCAGATCCAAAAGCATCATACATCAATGCAGTAAAGAGAATCTTTAGATACTTAAAAGGCAAACCAGCACTTGGTTTATGGTATCCCAAGGATGGAGACTTCTCTTTATTTGCACACACAGACAGTGATTATGGTGGATGCAATCAAAACAGGAAATCCATAACAGGAGGCTGATAGTTTCTTGGATCAAGATTGATCTCTTGGCAGTGCAAGAAACAAACAAATGTGTCTGTGTCAAAACTAAACGCTTGATTATGGCTTTAGTTTTCTTAAAACACCCATACACATAGACAATTCTACTGCCATGTTTATCACTGACAATCTTGTTCAACACTCTAAAACAAAACACATAGACATCAGATATCATTTTCTGAGAGATTGCTCAGAAAAGGGTCTGATAAAGTTGATCAAAGTTTACACAGATAATCAATTGGCTGACCTTTTTACAAAACCATTTGATTCAACAAGATTTGAATTTCTGCTTCAGTCACTTGGTATGATCAACTATGAATCAAACAAATAAAGGTTTTAAACCCTAACATCAAACATGCTTGACTTTGTCAAAGTCAAAGTTTCTTTTCAAAAAAATATTCAAGTTTTCTAAATATCATACATGGTTGAATCGTACATGATACTACATGAGGTATGATAGTACACTGGTTTAGTTTTTCACTTGAGTCATTTTCCAACAATAAAGACTGACATACATTGGTTGATGTGTGGATAGGCTCAGCATGGGACACATAACATCACATACAACAGTGAAGAACTAAAGTCTTATAATTGTGTGGTAATCAAACACCCATCTTGGTTTATGGTAAGTATTGGTCTATCTAAGATAAATTGCTTGTAAAGTAATTGCTATACACCAAGTGAAATAGTTTATAAATTGCTCAATCATTCAAGTGTCTCCTTTGTTATGATTATCATAGACTTGGAGTACACTTAGGCATTCTCTGTTGTGCTAAGCAAAAACCTAAATGACCTACATTATGATCCCACAAAGGGAGCACATCCTATTTGGATGAACAATCAATAAAGTCTATTAGACTACATTCCAAAATGAAGAGAAAAGAATCCAAATGTGGATCAAACATCAAGGATCAAATTGAGCATTTATACTCCTAAGTAGCTAGGTCATATGTATTGCAAGTACTTTCTAGTATATTTTTAGGAGGATTGATATTAACATACAATCATATATGGGGTACATACATATCATATCAATACAACCAAAAACATGATAAATCTCTCACTGTTTAAATCAATCATTAATACCATGCATGAGTTTAAGTAGACCACAATATCTACAATCAATATTGTATTAGTCTATGTCTATTCTCAAAATCATAAAAACAACTCAATGAGAAATTATGACTAGTATGATCTCATGTCATGTAAAATTGATTCAAGTATCAAGCATTCAAAACATACTCTTTGTATTAGTTGATGTCATATCCATCTAACAAAAGGCATCATACAATCAATCATTTTGGACTTTGATAATTTCCAATAAAATAATTCCAAAGTTTTGTCATTTTATAAAAGATTTTATAAATATGCAAAAATTTAGGGGGATAATTGAACAATATTGCGTTTTAAATAAAGCCAAGTCAAGCCAGCACTCAAACATATCAGTTTGACACACATACATATGGTCTTCATTGCACAATATTGCTTGTGAGTGATATTTTAACATCCATATATAGATCATGTTAAAATTTTAAAATTTTAACATACATTTTAAAGCAAACATTTTTACTTAAACAAGTGTCAACAAACATCTCCTTCAAAAGAAAAACAATCAAAATTTGGCTTCGGAAGAATAATTTTAATAAACATCTCCTTCGGAAGAAAATATTTCAAAACTAAAAAATTTTTTGAACATTTTTCTACTATTCACACATCGGATACACAAACATTCATCAGCTGTAGCTACAGTATACCATCAAAATTCAGTAAACACACAAGTGTTTACAACGCATGATGTGAACAATACATCCGCTGTGAATACAATACCATTACACAGCGCATGAAAAAACATTCGTCCACCGTGTAAATTAAAACAATCAAGTCTTCACAGCGCATGAACAAAAGTTCATCCGCTGTATACAAAAATCAACACATAAGAGATTCACAGCCCATGAACAAAAGTTCATCCGCTGTAAACAAATCTCAGTCAAACAAAGGATCCACAGCCCATGACCAAGTAGTTATCCGCTTTAAATTTAATCAAATAGTCAAAGGGTTCAGAGCATACAGTTTAGCACTGTACACCGGATACACTGTTCATACAGCGGATGTGTAACTCATATCGGACAACTTGAAATTAAAATTTTAAGTTTAACCTGTTTACACAGCGGACATACACACTGTATACACAGTGGACATACATCTAATCCGTTGTATATATAGTTCCATACTTGTGATTTCTTATTCATCACGAGTGAGAGAGAGGAAAAGTTAAAAATTTCTAACGTTAAAATTCCACTAAACCCTTAAACTCCTTTTCGATTCTAAACCACCAATCAACCACAAATCAACCACAAATCTGTTTGATTTCTCTTCTAATTTCCAATCAAACAGGTACAACATGTTTCTAATCATCAATCATTCTTTAAAACATAAGGTTCCATGATTCTGATTCGAAGCTGGTTTGACCTAAGTCGAACTTTGATTCAAAATCAAACATGAATCTTGTGATATTGTAAACCAAATCAAACACTGAATATGTGTTTGATAACGTTAGCAAATGTGTATTGATTGTTTATTTGATGTAATTTAATTAAGTGTTCATCAAACCTCTAAATAGACATGATGTTCTTGACAAAATCAGTCAAAATTGATTTTTGATCTTAGAAATTGTTTAACATGAGTTGAAAAATGTTATAACTCTTCAAATATAATCAAAAATCAGTTGAAAAGAAGCAAAATTAGTGAATTTGGCATAACATTCATCATAAGAGTATTAAATGTACATGCATTCAATGTGCATTCAATGATAGTTTTGACTTTAAAAGTCAAACCAAATTGTTCAAATTGTGTTGTTATAAAATGAAATTAGTATGCAAACAGACATAATTAGCACTTTGTGTTGAAACAAATCTGATTCAAAAGTATTTGAACGAAAACAAATTGAATCAAACAAGTTCTACTTGATCAAATTGACCAAACTTGAATTTTTCAAAGGTCAAACTCAATCTGATAATTTCAAAGTCTCAAACATACACATGGATCAATCACAAGTGTTAAGCATACCTATATCTTCATTTCACAATAATCAAAACAGCCAAATGAATACTTGATCAACTTTTCATCACTTCAATCATTACACATCCATACCACAAGTCAACTAGCATATTTCTTTTATAATTGCAGATGGGAAATCTAGTATTTATTAGAGATCATAATCTTTATGTATTCCTTGACCCTGATTCATCCAAAGTAGAGAATTACAGAGCCATCATCAATGCCAACAAACAGAATAGACTGCTTCATGCTATGACTGCTAGACCTGAGATATATGAAGATCACATAGTTCAATTTTAGACTAATGCTCATCTAGAACAAATGCATGACGAACAAGTTGTTGTGTACAACATTCATGAGCATCAAATAATCATATATGAGGAAGTCATAAGGAGGGTACTTCAGTTGGGTGATGAAGATGCCCAAGGCCCAATTGAGTTTGATGAGAATTATGTACTGCATATGTTCAAACAAATTTGGTATACAGGAACCATTGAGAGAAAACAGATCAAGAAGTCATACATGTGTGCTCAATTCAGATTTCTAAGGCACACTTATCAAAAGACAATGAAAAACAGAAAAACAAGATGGGATGCTACTTCTTTAAGAAGTTCCTCTGCTATTGCAAGCATCATAGCAAGCAGATCTTTCAACTTTGCAGCCCAAATCCTCAATGGAATGATTTACAACTTAACAGAGGTGAGGAACAAGTTCAATATGTACCTAAGATTCTTGTAGATGATCATTGATGATCTTTCCAGTTCATTTTAATGAACATGTATTTACAAGGATCAAGTCAAGCTTATATCATGTTGAGGAAATGCCTGTTCCACCACACATGATCAATTATGAACTCCCTGTTCCTGATGTCTTCTTGAGGATTCCAGGACAAAGAGAACCAACCATGATGTTTCAGAACATTATCCATCAACAACCAATCATTCAACAAGCACTAGTCATTCAAGAACAACAAGCTGCTCCTGACCAGAACCAATCATTGAGCAAGAACAAGCTCAAAAAGAAACACAAGAAGAAAAAGAAGAATAATTTCATGTTGAACATCACATGCCTTCTCCACCATAAAGCCCCACCTTTCTGATCAACAAACATTATCATCTCTTTTGAGAGATATTGATGAATCCTTAGCAGATTAAGAAGAAGTTGGCACATCATCACAGATTGAGCAAGAACAAGTAGAAGCTAGTGCTCATGATGAGCAAATAGAAGGTGAAGAGCAAATAGGTGACATACCAACAGAAGAGGAGATAGAGTACTCTAAAGTGTTTTTATTCATCGAGTACAATAAGCTTATTGAAAGATCAAACAACAAAGCAAAGAAGTATAAAGAAATGCTCAAGAGCAAAGATAAAGAGATAGAAAAGCTCACAGCAGATCAAACAGCTCCGATGTTGATTATTCAGTTTCTTGTACAACAACTTGAACAATCAAAAGAAGAAATCAAATTGAAAGATCAAGAGCTAGAAAATGCAAAAATGGATATTACTTATCTAACTAATCAAACAGACTCCAAAGAAACTGAGATAGATGAGCCAAAAAAGATGATCTATGCTCAATCTGACGAGATCAACAGACTAAACAGAGAGATAGAATGCAAAGACACTCAACTGAATGAGTAAGAACATTCAGAAGATCAAGAACAAGACCTGGGTGATGATATTGAAGAACAAATCGTATCTCAAGCAGAAGATATCAGCCCAAGGGAAACAGACAAAGCAATCATTATCCCCGATGAATCATACACAATGGATCAGTTGTTTATTGAATCAAATCTATTTGAGAACATACATTATTCACCTATCCTTAAACAACACTTTCACACTCAAGAAACTCAAAATGAAGAAACAAGCACCGTCCCTGTAAATCCTCTGTCTGAAAAACAAAAGGAATTAATCAAATAGTTTGCTGAAACATTGAAAGAACAATCTAATTCATCAAAACATCAAGCTTCATCATCATTACAAAAGCCACACAAAACATACTCAAGGAAGGGAAAAAGGCAGTACTTAGCTACCTTAGTGAAAGGAAAAGAAAAGTCAGTTGAACAATATGAACATGAATCTCCTCCACTCAAGCTGCTAAAAGTTAAAACTGAACCAGTTGATGAAACTGAGCCTAAGCAGAAAACATCTAAGGTTGCTTTTCATGTAGAAGGAGAAATAGATCTGTCACAAGATCAACAACAAGAACCCATTATCATTCTAAGTGATTCTGATGATGATGATGAAGATAGGAATGATGATGAGGAGATGCAAAACAGTCATGAACTTTTTACTCATGATCCTCAGACTTTAATGGGTATTGAGTTAACAACAAGGGGCTTTCCTTATTAATCATTCATACATCTTAACCTAACTGAGGTTAAAGACTTGTTCAAGGACTTTCAGGAGATAATAAAAAATACGTCTCAGCAAACATACAGGAGGTACAAAGAAATCAAGGATCAACAGGAATTTCAAAAGAATCTACCAAAGGATCCTCAGATCGACAAAATGACATACTCCGAGGTTAAAAGCTGGTTGAGTCACACAAGGATACCTTATAGATCATATGTAGGTAGATCACTTGCCCTAGTGAAAGATCTTGCTAGAGAAATCTACAAGCATATGTTAACCAGTGCCTTAAGGCCTCAACTCACAAGACCTCATCCAGCATCTTCACTATCCACATATCAACAAGCTCCACCTAAGCTTCATCCAATTGAAGAACCAAGGCAACTCATGCCTCACATGCTATGGCCTGAAGGCAATAAGGTGAGGGAGATGATTAATGAAAATACAAACTTTGTCTAGCTCTATGACAGAATCACCTTAACTGCATCTGCTGATGAAAGAAAGATAATGGCATGGAAATATGATGAGATGTGGGATGCTGTGCTTATTAAAAGAGTATCTGGCCTTGTCAAGTACTTATCATACATATCTCAACTGGGATCCTTGAGCTATGAAGACAGATTGGACTTGATGCAATTAAGAATTGCCAATCACTCTAACAATCCTAGGGGAGCAGACTTCTTCCATATTCCCAGAGCTTACATAAACAGACAACACTATAAAATGAAACTAAAAGTAGATAGAGAAGACAAACTTCATATAGAAAAGCTAAGAAAAGAACAAAAATCTTCAAGCATACTAGCAGAACAAGATGATGAAAGCATTGACCCAGAACTACTAGAAAAAGTTGGATATCCTATGAGCCATGAGATTTAAACCTTATCATGAAAAAGATTAAGGGTAATCAGTACAACCATCCCATTATCAAGTGGTAATATGATGAAACACACTTTGAAGTGGTATTGGAAAAGAAGCTAGAAGAAAAAGAAACTGAAGGCATAAGACTGTTTGACCTAGTCGAAATCAAACTTCTACATCCATCTTATGTATCATTCCTAAAGACCAAGACATTCCCTGCTATAGAAGATGTTTTATGCCAGGGTGATTGTTGTTACTTCTTACATGAATACTACCTTCAAACAAAGATTAGAAACAAATCAGCAAGCACTGACAAACATTGAAGGTATCACAAGCTTGATAATTTTTGAGAACAGCAATTTTGAAGTACTTAAGGGTAATCATGTTGTAACCACCTTGGTTAGCAACACTGATATTCAAAGCCTTGATCAGACAACCTTGGAGCAGATGGTGCAGCTTCCAATCAAATACAAATATGATGACCAGAAGAATGCAGTTCAATACTTCACTGAACACATATTGATATGCCTCAATGCTTTAAAGATTACTCCTCTGGCTGATCAACTAAAGGAAGTAGAACAAGATCAGATTATTGAAAAATATGTAAAAGAATCCTTGAAGGCTACTGCTGAAATTCAGAAGAATGTTGATGAAGTTGGTCCATCTCATTCTTGAAGGTTACTAACAAGCAAACAGATAGAAACAACAACCAGACAAACCAAACCTTTAACAACCATAACATTCAAACATACGTAACAGACAAAAAACACATCATAACATCAAACACACATGTGTATCATTCATAATCTTCATACATAACAATCAATCAAGATATATAACAAGTCATAATTCAAACACACATGTATCAAACATACAATGCAATCTGATTGCACTTGCATAATTAGTGAATCCATTACTCAAAACAGTCAAACATTCAACCACTCATTCATGTAAACAGTCAATCAAACAATCACACATGTAAAAGCAAACAAACAATCATGTATTCATGATATCAGATAATCAAACATCATTCATGAAAGAAAACAAATAGTCAATTATTTAATCATGCATAAAACATTCAAACATGCAATCAAAAAGTATAAATCAAAGTCACAATAATTACAATTATTCATATTAAAAACAAACACACACACATAGTTACTAACAAACAAAACATTAAACAAGCAAACATTAAAGAGATGGCAACATAATCCTTAGGGGTAGTGTTGTTGGACTCAACAAGTGCATTTAAAGGATAATGCTTGCCATAATCAACCATAATATGTTCTAACATTCAAAGAATCATTAACTAACACATTATCATCATTAACCTTCATAACATACACTAATTATTGTTTAAATTTCTTTTTCAGATTTTGTAGATAAAAGAAGATTTGCAAGTGTTGGCAGTGGATGAAGACTTGCCCACAACGGATGCATAAAAGTCACAGCACATGAAGACTGAAGGAGTCCAAGTACACACAATGGATGAAGAACTTCATAGCGGATGATCAAGATCCCACAGCGGATGAAGAACATCACGGCGGATGATCAAGATCCTAAAGCGGATGAACACATCCACAGCGGACACTAACCAGACAAATATTTACCAAGTGTCCATAGCGGATGACTAACATACACAGCGGACGACTCATTCATCATTCACAGGGGACATTTATGCATCCACAGCGGACATGTGAACATCCACAGTGGACGACTTATAGACTTAGGATTTTTTATGTAATTTTCGTTTACATAAGGGTAGTTTAGTAATTGTAGATAGCTTTGTGTATAGACTATAAATAGCATACTACCCTAATCCTTTGTAAGTTTTGAAAATCAATACAATCAAGCAGTTATTATCATACAAGCATTCATACACTAGCAATCATACACACACTAGCACACATTGATATCATAACATTAATCGTGGGTTTCCACACCATGATTATTGTTTGTCGATTTTGATAGAAATAACCAATTTTTTGTGTTTTATTTTTATTTTTGATGTTCTTTTCTATTTTTATTATCTTTTAACACTGAAACATAAGTTTTGACTTCGACATTTTTAGTTCTTTGTTCCCCTGTTCATGCGATGAAACTGGGGTTTTGAAAATCAATTGTGCATTGTCATTTTCATCACCATTGATTTCATTATGCTCGAAAATGTCTTTCAATCCATAGTTTGAGGTTAATTTTTTTGATTCTTTCATGACCTAGGGTTCTAAGTTCATCATAAGTTCGACGGTTTAGGTCTTTGAATCCATTGATTATCACCTTGTTTCGATACTACTGTTGTTGAGAATTGAAATAGAGGAGAAATGATGTTGGATGGACACTAGAATCAGAATGTAAGTGATGATGATGATGAAGGATGAAGAGCAGTGAGAAAAGCGCTCGTCGCACTTTAAAGTCTCTCAAATTTGAAAATTATTAAATGACTCTCATTAAAGGGTTTAAATAGTCTATTTAATTGCTTTCACAAACTTTGCAAGTTTCAAAACAAATGAGGAGGTTTACACTATAGCAAATGTGGAATGATAAACTGATCTCCATTTGTGTGCTGTGACAAATGCGAAAGAACATAATCTGTCAGCACTTGTGTACTGTAACAAATGCGTATGATTTAACTTGCAAACATTTTACTCTAACAAATGTGGAAGAACTAAATCTATCAGCATTTGTGTACTGTAGCAAATGCGAAAGAACATTTTACTTGACCGTATTTACTTCAACAAATGCGAATGAACTATTAAGTTGTTCACATTTCTTGACCTTCAAACACACATGACAGAAGAGTGTGAGCACACTTCTTATTTATTTTTGATACAAATACGCATCAAATTTTGTCAGCATTGATGTCAACCACATTTAAGAAATGTGGCTGAGTAAATTTATCCGCATGGAGAAATACGATAAAACAAATTTGTCCGCATAAGTTTTCAACCCTTCAATACTTGTTGTACGAATTTGTTTTGAAACAAATATTGAAGAATTAACTTATCCGCATTAATTTCACTTGTGTTTTTCTTGAATCAAAACTATTACCCGCATTGGTTATAAGATTGGGTTACCTTCACCCGCATTAACCAATGCTCTTACCCGCATGAAATTATGAACTTGTCAAAAATTAATGTTTTTGTTATGGATAGTTTTGGTTGTTTTTGTGCTGATGCTTTGACTTTTATGAAGATATGTCTTTTGCTTTTGACTGTTATGAAGGTGAGTCTGTTGATTTTTGACTTTTATGAAGGTTTGACTGTTGCTTGGATTGTCAATTCTTGCTTGGATTGAATTGCACACCAGATGTGATACAAGTTTCCCAGATTTGACTGATCTTGGACTTTTGTGCTTCTAGATATCTACATATACTGAGATACTATGGTATACCTTCTGCACCAACACAGTCATTTTTTTGAATTTTTTTTATAATCTTAAGAAAAGAAACAACTATACATAATGATAAAAATTTTAATTACTCCCCCTAAAGTTTATATCCATATGAGATGAAAACATTAAAGATTTAAAATTTTGAAGAGAAAATATTTTTGTAATTTTTGTTTTCTTATCTGTTACCTTTCACAAGTGCAAGCAATTGTTAGTAAAACAGACATAATCATTAATATATTGATTGAAGGTATGTTTGTCCTCTTAAACTCATGCTTGGTTAATATTTTGATGGTAGTGATCTTTATCATGTTTTCAGTGAATTGAGTATTCAATAGGTATCTCACACTCGAAAGCATGGCAAGATCAACTACCCGCATGAAATGCATGGTAGAACTTTTTCACAACTTACATAACTAGGTCATTTAAATTATGAAATCTCATTTGATTGATCCTAATTGGGATTCTTATACCTTGATCCTTTTTATTTATTTGATCCATATTGGGATTCTTTTTGCTCTTCACTTTTGAAGGTGATCCATTTTGGGATTATTTTTGTTCATTCACAATGAATGTATTCTTTCTTATTTCATCTAGGTTGGATGTGTTCGACATTGGGAATCTTTTTGGATCATGACATCAGCACTATGTGCTTCTTTCTCCATATGTTTTCTCAGCAAAACAAAGAAGAAACTGAGGTGGGTGAATGAGATTCATAAGTCATCATTACCTGGTGTGTTTAGGTAACTACACACACACACACTTGGATAAGCTAATACTTATTTATACTCTGAGATGAATGCTTCACAGTTGAATAAGAGCTTTAGTTCATCACAGCATGTATCTTCTTTTTCAAGCTGAGCCTACCCACATATCAGATAAGTCATGTCAGTCATTCTAAATTTTAAAATAAGCATAGTGAATGATATAATGACTGTAACTATATCATTTCCCTTGATATATACTTTTCTTCAACAAATTACTTCTTTTTGTATTTTCTGAAATATTTGAATGTTTTTGAAAATTTTGAATTTTACTCAAGGTTAATCATGCTAATTGATTGGACTAGGAATTCAAACCGACTAGGATCAAATGCCTTAGTAAATAAATCACCTAATTGATTGTTCGTGTGGACCTATATCAATTTGATTAACCTCTTTCCATCTCAGTCTCTCAAAAAATAATATCTAATTTCAATGTGTTTTGTTTTAGAGTGTTGAACAAGATTATTTGTTGTAAACGTAGCCATTGTGTTGTCAATATGAATTGGTGTGTGCAAGAAGTTAAAACCATAATCAAGCATCCTGGTTTTGAATCCAGAGAACTTAAGAGCAACAAGCAGATGCTGCTGTGTATTCAGCTTCTGTGGTTGAAATAGATACGTTTGTCTGCTTCTTACACTGCTAGGGGATCAGTCTGGGACCAAGAAATTGACAACCCCCAGATGTGGACTTCCGGTTGAAGTTTCATCCCCTGTAGTCGCTGTCAGTGTATGCATAGAGATTGAAATCCCCTTCCATTGGATACCATAGTCCAAGTGCAGGTTTGCCCTTGAGATATCTTAATATCCTCTTGACAGCATTCGCATGAGATTCCTTGGGGTCTGCTTGATACCCGGCACAAACACATACTCCAAACATTATGTTAGGTCTACTAGCTGCTAGATACATAAGGGACCCAATCATAGATCGATAATGAGCCTTGGTCCACAGATTTGCCTTCTAGATCTGGACCAATCTTCATTCTTGTATCAATAGGAGTTCGAATGAACTTACAATCCACAAGATGAATTTCTTCAATATAGTATCCACATATTTTGATTGATTGATGAAGATACCATCTGCTGTTTATTGTACTTGCAATCCTAAGAAGAATGTGAGTTCCCCCATTGCACTCATCTAGAATTTTGAATGCATAAGGTCTTCAAAATCTTTGCAAAGTTGCTTGTTTGTAGAGCTAAAGATGATATCATCAACATAAATCTGGACCAATAGCGTGTCATATCCTTTCCTTTTTCTGAAGAGAGTCTGATCAATCTTTCCTCTCTCATACCCGTGTGTAAGGAGAAAAGATGATAAAGTCTCGTACCACTTTCGTGGGGCTTGATGTAAACCATACAATGCTTTATCAAGTTTGCATACCCTATGAGGGAAATCCGAGTCTTCAAACCTTAATGGTTGACTCACATAGACTTCATCAGAGATTTTTTCATAGAGAAATGTACACTTTACATCCATATGATAAACAGTGAATTTCATGGATGCAAAGTGTGCAAGGAAAAGTCTTATTGCTTCTAATCTGGCAACAGGACCAAACACTTCGTCGTAGGCTATTCCTTCTTCTTGAGTGTATCCCTGTGCCACCAGCCTTGCCTTATTTCTGATGACAATACTCCTGTCATCAGTCTTGTTTCTATACAGCCATCTGGTACCGATAGGGTATTGTCTTTCAGGAAGGTCTACCAGTTGCATTATTCTTGTTTCTTGAACTGGAACAATTCTTCCTGCATTGCCTTGATCCAGCTATTGTCTTGAAGTCTTTTATATTATTGGGTATAGTTTGAAACGGAAGCAAGAAAACAAAAAGGTGTGTGCAATACTAGACTTCATTCTTTTCACCTGCTTATCTAATTCACCAATGATGCTTGACACTGGATGATTCTTATGTATCCTAGTTGTTGGAATTGAGTCACCAGAAATTGATACATCAAGTTTGGAGACTTTCAGATCATTTTGGTGAGAGGCACCTTCAAGAAGTGACGTTGGTGAATGGTGAAAGTAGTCAAATGCTTCACAATTTTCATTTTTAGTGTCTGCAGCACTTTGAAGACTTTCATCATTGTCATTCCTTTTGATTTCAATTCATACAGAGACTGGTTTGGATTTCTATTTTCAGATGATGGTTCTTCTGAAGGATATTGAAGTGTACGAGGACCAGCTTCAGTCGAAATACTTTGATTTTGTTGTTCTTGTCTGACAGGGTCTGCTTGCAATGGAACATCTTCCATAAGGTGTTCAGCAAAAGAAGGAGGCATCATAGGAAAATCATCTCTTGTCCTAACTGTTCCAGATGATCCAGCTGACTGTAGGTTACCTCCAATTGACAAGTGCAACTAATGAAAAGATTTTGTAAAAGAGTCAATATCAAACAACCAGTCGGGACCATTTATTGACTTGGAAAAGAAATGCTCATTGAATTGAACATTGGTTGTTTCATCAATAATGTTTAATCTAGGATTAAACACTCCAAAAGCCTTTGAGACAGAGGAATAACCTGTAAAGAATCCTGTAAGATTATATAAAAGGCTGATGCACCCAAAACACTCAAGGTGCTTCCTACATGCATGCACATTATGCATATTGGAAGTTACTTTGGAAGTTTTTACACTCTGCAAAGAAAATATGATAAGTGTAAAATCTTCCGCAGCCAAAGACCAAATCTTCCGAAGCCAAAGATGAAGTCTCCCGAAGCTTAGAAGACAAAATCTTTCGAAGCCATGAAGATAGAAGACTAATTTCTTTCGAAGACGGAGAAGACATGCTTTCTCTTATCTATCTTTTCAGAAAGATGGCCAACTTTCCGCTGACACTCTGAAGACTCACCAACTTGCATAAGTTGGTGAAAAGGTCCATGCTTTAGAAAACTGTAGATTATGGTCTTGAGTCTGTAACTCTCCACTTTATGTACTTTTATCCTTTTTGTAATATATTAGGATGTGAGCTATGGCAAGTCACAGTCACTAGTCAAAAGGCAATCTGCCTTTTGACTTTACGTTGATCTTGTTGTTTAGATTAGTGTTTCCAGCTAGCCTTCAAAGTATGGCTAGCTGTAGGATGTAGTATAAAGTATCTCAGGTAATTTTATTTTATTTCCATGCTTTGTAACACTTGTAAAAGAACTTGAGAGTAATAGACTTATTTCCTTGAAAACCATTCTTAGTTGTTGTTCTTAGTTCTGTCTCATTGTTTGCTAGTGTTCCTTAGTGTCATACAAAAGTTCCAGTTCCCTATTTAGTCTGTTAAGTGTTCTAAGTCTCTCCTCACTGTGAGACTGATTATATTGACCCCCTTCAATGGTCATGCAAATCCCTCATCAAAATTTGGAGCAAACTTTCCTAAATGGTCTCTTGTGTTTCAAATTGAGACAGGATTACCAAATGACTTGAAAAATCTAATGAATGGTTTTCTTTGAAAAAGAAGTTCATAAGGTGTTCTGTTGATTTCTTTGACTGTCAAAGTTTGATTTTGCACAAAGCATGACGTGTTGACTGCTTCTGCCCAAAAGGTAACTGGCAGTTTAGCATCGACCAGCATTCTTCTTGCTGCTTCAATCAGTGTTCTATTTTGCCATTTAGCTACCCCATTTTGTTGAGGAGTTCTAGTTGTACTGAATTGATGAACAATGCCTTTTGTTGTGCCAAATGAACTTAGATCTTCATTTTTAAATTCTGTCCCATTATCACTTCTGATTGATTTTACTTTAAGATCAAGTTGATTTTCAATTTTTGTGATAAAATCTTTTATTATTTGGGATGCTTTGTTTTTATGAAGTAAAATGAAAACCCATGTGAATGTAGAAAAGTCATCAATGATCATCAAACAATACTTCTTCTTTCCAATGCTCATAACATGAGTTGGTCCAAAAAGATCCATATGAAGTAACTTAAATGGAGATTTGTTTGTGTTCACAAGCTTTGGTTTGTGTGAAGGCTTATGTTGTTTTCCTTTGAGAGAAGGTGAACAGTGGTCAATGAAGTGAAATTCTTTTTGAGGTAAACCAATTACATGGTTTTTTGTAAGGTATATGAAAGAGGCTGATGCACTCAAAACAGTCAAGGTGCTTCCTGCATGCATGCACTTTGTGCGTGGTACAAGTTACTTCGGAAGTTTTACACACTGCAATAAAATCTCTCTAAGTATATAATCTTCCGAAGCCAAAGACCAAATCTTCTAAAGTCAAAGATGAAGTCTTCCAAAGCTTAGAAGACAAAGTCTTTCGAAGCCTCAAAGGTAGAAGACTGATTTCTTTCGAAGACAGAGAGGACATGCTTTCTCTGATCAACTTTTTCAGAAAAGCTGACCAACTTTCCGATGCCACTCTGCAGACTCACCAACTTATACAAGTTGGTGAAAAGGTACATGCTTTAGGAAGCTGTAGATTATGGTATTGAGTCTGTAACTTTCTACTTTACATTCTTTTATCCTCTTTGTATTACATTAGGATGTGTGCTATGGCATGTTATAGTCATTAGTCAAAAGGCAATCTGCCTTTTGAATTTACATTGATCTTGTTGTCTAGATCAGTGTTTCCAACTGGCTAAGTATGGTCGGCTGTAGTATGTAGTATAAAGTATATCAGGTCCTTGTATTTTATTTTTATGCTTTGTAACCCTTGTAAAAGAACTTGAGAGCAATATACTTTATCCTTGAAAACCATTCTATTTGTTGTTCTTGGTTCTGTCTCATCTTTATTTGCTTGTGTTTCTTAGTGTCACCAAAAGGTTCGAGTTCCATATTTGATCTGTTAAGTTTCTAAGTCTCTGCTCATTGTGAAACTAATTGCATTGAACACCTTCATCGGTCCTGCAATTGGTATCAAAGCTTTCCTGGCTCTTGATTGTAAGATCTCACCATCATAGATCTCTCAGTTTTCACAAACACTTAACAACTCAAATGGCAGCTCTCTCAAAGGCTGATATGAAAACTGGCACTATGACAAAGTCCCCACTGATCACTCCTGAAGACTTTGATACTCGTTGTCAAAGAATGGAAGGCTTCAATAAGTCACAAGACTCTAGGATGTGGGAATCTGTTGTCTCTGGACCTTACATTCCATGCACCTTTTCAGCTGCTGATATAGGTGGCATGATACCAAAAGAGGTAGCAGACTTTTCTGAAGAAGATAGGAAGAAGATTGATATCGATCAGAAAGCCATGACTGCCCTCCAAACTGCTCTTCCAAACTCCATTTACATGGGCTTCAAGAAGTGCAAAACTGCCAAGTAGTTATGGGATGCACTAAAGCTCATGTATGAGGGGTCCTGTGAAGCAAAAGAGAAGCAGTTTGAGAATTTCACCTAGAAGACAGGTGAAACCATGACTCAACAATACTTTAGGTATGTTGAGATTGTGAACACTATAATGGATGTTGGAGTAGCTTTTGAGAACAATGACATTGTGAGGAAGTTCATGTCCTCTCTTCCTAGACAGTGGACCCATTTCTGTTTTGTTATCAAGAGGACTGAGAACCTCAAGACTCTTACTCTTACAGAGTTGTATGGTATTATCAGTGGCTACCAGATGGAGATGAATATGCAAAATTCATCTAGTAACTCCAGCAATCAGTAGAGCTCAGCCCTTCATGTTGTTGAAAGGGATTGTAGAGAACCATAACACCATCTCATCTGCTCCCCTGACAACTCATAAAAGGGTCCTTTCATCACCTTCCCTGAGACACCATAGGAGAGCTACATCCAAGGAAGTCCATTTCAAGAGACAAGCTCTTGTCATGCCTTTGTGTCTGCTGATCAGAGTTCAGGAAACTTTCTCTTCACCCTTGAAGCCTGGACTGTATCCATCCAGATGATCTGAAGTATATGGAGATAGTCCAGCAGATGGCTCTTCTCACTCATAGAGCCAAGAAGTTCTACAAAAGAACAGGGGGGAAGTTTCCTAGCAATGCAGCCAGTGGAAAGTTTGGACTGGACAAAAGCAAAGTGAAGTGTTTCAACTGCAACCAAATGGGACACTTTGCTAGGGAGTGTAAGGAACCTAGAACAAATGGTGGCCAAGCACAAACCAAACCAAACTACACTGAAGGAGCCACCCAGAATGAGAAGCCAAAGCAGCAAGCTGCAGTTGCTGTTGAAGAAGGAGGCTTTGACTGGAGCTTTCAGGTTGAAGATGCATCTCCAAACCAAGCACAGATGGCGGATCATGATGAAGCCAAGGTATTGGAACATCTTTGTACTCCTAAATGTATTGCTAAAGTAAATAGATACAGGTCCTATAACTTAGAGATGAGATCTGATCTTGAGTCTATAAATATCTTAAAATATGATTTCAAAAGAGCTGAAAATGGATATAAACTAAAAATAGAAGATTTAGAGAAAACCATTACCACTCTTAAACATGAACACACCAACTATGGGACTGAGATCAAAGATCTCATCACTAAGTTAACTGAATGTTAGGCTGAGCTTGTGATCAGCAAAGCCAGGGCAGAAAAATGTGTTCTTGAATAAGAGACCTTCAAGAACATGATATCCTCATCTCTGCATGTCAAAGTTTTTTACGAGAATAATCAGGGACTGGGATCTACTGAGATAGCTCCTCCACACCCCTTACTATCTGTAAGATCTCTAAGGCGTGGAACTTGTGAAGATGAGCTTCCCCTCACAGACCCCATGAGTGAAGAGAATGAGGAGCAGATAATGAAGGATGGATCTGAGAAGAGTGAAGAAGATCATCCTAAGAAGGGTCACTATTCTCCTAAGGAGAGAAATCCAGTTGGGTTAACAAAGTCCAAGAGGAAGAACTTGATCAGAAGAGCCAAGAGAAAGTCCAAGAAAGCTCAAGAGATCAAGGCCACTTTTAACTCTAAGCAGAAACAAGTGTTCATCTCTGCAGGATTTAAAGTGGTAAAGGCTGAAGACTCAACTATGAATCCTAGTACCAGGGCTTCTAGTTCTTGTCAAACTCATTTCAACAGCAAGAAGAAGGCTGATTTGTTGTGTACTGCTGTTGCATAGCCTAAACCATCCATATCCAATAGCAAGTCAGTCCCTAAAAGGCTTGCTACTTCATCTGTGAAGAAGAAGATGGAAATGGAAAGTGATCAAGATCAGTCTTGCTCTCAAAGGAAGACTTCCAGAAGAATGCAGATGAATTGTGTCATGTGTGGCAGTACTTCTCATCTGGCTAAGGATTGAATTTACAATCCTAAAAGCACTGTCCACATAATCAAGAAGAAAGCTTCTGAGCAGATCAAGAAGAAGCCAGCTTCTGAAGGAAAAGCTTTTTCTCTCAGAAGCTCCAAAGTGAAGAAGAAGACAAGTGAAAACTTGCCTTCGAAAGAAAAATTGGTCTTGGAAGAAAGGAATGTTTCCGAAGTACTGAAGCCTGCTGCAGTGAAAGCAAGATCTTCCGATGGTCCAGTCTCCAAAACTTCCGAAGTTGTCAAAACTTCTGAAGTGTTGAAGGTCAAGTCTAAGCTTCCAAAGGTGGTGTGGAAGACAAAGAAAGACCATGTGACTCAAAGTTCTTTATCAACAACAGCTGCTAATCCTCAATGCTTGAACATAGGATCAATTACTATTGCATTGTCTTCTGTTGATATGAATGAGCCCATGACCAGCAAGGCTTAGGTTTCCAAATGTAACTAATCATCTTTTTTTGTGCAGGAACAACTAAAGACCAACAGGAATGTATGGATCATTGACAGTGGCTATTCCAGGCACATGACAGGCAATGGCTCTATACTCCAACATTTTTAGAAAATTGATGGAGGACCTGTTGCTTTTGGAGGAGATGAAGGAGGTTACATTACTGGAAGGGGCATGGTTATAAATGGTAAGCTCAGCATTGAGAAGGTAAATTTTGTCAAGGAGCTTGGATACAATCTACTGAGTGTATCCTAATTTTGTGATCAAAGACACAATATGCTCTTTACTAATCATGAGTGCATTGTTCTCAAGCCCGGGCTGGTCATTCCTCAGGGGCATATACTGCTTAGAGCCCCAAGAAAGGGAACATGTACAAGATGGATTTGCAGGAAACTTCCCCTTCAGCAGAAGTGTTTTGCTTTCTATCTAAAGCTAATAGTGATGAGTCTTTTCTCTTGCATAAAAGAATGTGCCATGTAAACTTTAAAAACATGAATAAATTAATTAAGAACGATTAGGTAGCTGGAATGCTAAAGAAAGAGTTTACAAGTGATGATCATTGTGTTGCATGCCTAAAAGGGAAGCAGCATAAAGTATCTCACAAGCCAAAGGAATGAAACTCCATCGCTACTCCCCTACACTTGTTACATATGGATCTTTTTGGCCCCACCAGTGTAATGAGTCTTGGAAGGACCTCATACTGTTTAGTGATCACAGATGATTTTACTAGCTTTACTTGGGTCTTTTTCCTTAGAATTAAGGATGAGACTCCTGAAATCTTGAAGAATTTCATTCTGAAGATTGAGAATCAATCTGATCACAAAGTCAAAACCATAAGATGCGATCAAGAAACTGAATTTAAAAACCAAATCCCTGATACATTTTGTGATGAAAAGGGTATTACAAGATAATATAGTGCTGTAAGGACTACTCAGCAAAATGGTGTTGCTGGGAGGACAAACAGGACACTAATTGAAGTTGCAAGAACCATTTTGTCTGACCCTAAACTGCCTATCACCTTCTAGACAGAAGCAGTAAACACTGCTTCCTATGTGCAGAAGAGAGTTTTAGTAGTTAAAAGTTATGGTAAGACTCCTATGAATTGTGGCACAAAAGGAGACCTTTTATTGGTTTCCTCAGATCATTTGGATGTCTTTGCACAATCTTGAATACCAAATATCAGATAGCCAAATTTGACGAGAAATCGGATGATGGATACTTTATTGGATACTTTATCGGATACTCTTCTCAAGCCAAGGCTTATAGAGTATACAATCTCAGAACTAGAATAGTTGATAAGTCAGCCAATGTGACTTTCAATGAACACACTCCTTATGTGAGAGGTTCTAGTCCAAATTGGCTATTTGATCTCGATTTAGTTACCAACTGTTTTAACAAGTCTTGTGAGAATGTTTCAGGATCTACAGGTAGCTTATCAACAGAAGATCCGGACCCAAGATTTGAGCTGAGAAGACCTTCAAATCAATCTACTTCAGCTCCAGTGGTAAGAAATTCTACAGATGTAGCTCCTATCAACACAACCGTGACAAATCCAGCTGATACATCTAAAGTGCAATCAAATTCCAGCTCAGAGGCACAAAACCTAAGGGAAGGAGCTTCAAATGTAGAAGGAAGTGGTAATGGTGACAGTGATCAAGAATTTCTTGATGCTGACAATCATTCCATGGAAGACAACATCAATGATGTCACACACTCATTGGATCAAATCTCTCTTGATAAGTGTGCTGATGTGGTGGGAGAATCTACTCTGCCTGATTAAAATTTTTCAAATTTAGATCTTTCCAACCAACTTGTTAAGATCCCTCAACTCAGGATCCATAAGTCTCACCCCACCTCAAACATCATTAGGGAAGTTGACAAGGGGGTAAAAACAAGAGGACAAACCCATGACAAAAATGTTTGTCTCTACTCTTGTTTCCAATCCCAAGTAGAGCCCAAAAAAGTTGAGGAGGCTCTAAATTATGGAAGTTGGTTTGAATCTATGCAGGGGAAGCTGCTTCAATTTAAAAGGCAAAAGGTTTGGAACTTATGTCCTCTTCCTTCAGGGAAGACTACCGTAGGACCCAAGTGGGTGTTCAGGAATAAGAAATATGATAGAGGACTTGTCAACAAACACAAGGCAAGACTAGTTGTTTAAGGGTATACTCAAGAGGAAGGGGTTGATTACACTGATGTCTTTGCTCCAGTAGCAAGACTTGAAGCTGTTTGGATATTCATAGCGTTTGTTGCATCCAAGAATTTCGAGGTCTACCAACTTGATGTCAAGTGTGCTTTCTTATATGGGGTTATTGATGAAGAGGTGTATGTCAAACAACCACCTGGCTTTGCAGATCCTGATCATTCTGATTATGTCTGCAAGCTTGATAAAGCTCTCTATGGGCTGCACCAAGCTCCAAGGAAGTGGTATGAGACTCTATCTCAGTACCTATGTGAACATGGTTACAGAAGGGGTACTATAGTTGGAACGCTCTTCATCAAAGGAACAGGAAATGACTTAATGCTGGTTCAAGTTTATGTTGATGACATTATCTTTGGGTCAACTAATCCAAAGCTATTCAAGGACTTTGAGAAGCTGATGAAGAATAGATTTGAAATAAGTGCCATGAGAGAACTCAATTTCTTTTTAGGAATTCAAGTGAATTAGGTTGATAATGGCATCTTCATAAGCCAGTCAAAATAGGTTTAGGACATACTAACAAGATTCAGCATGACAGACTGTAAGGTAGCAAAGACACCCATAGCAAGAAACCACTCCCTTGGGCCTGACCTAAGGGGGAGTGTGTGGATGAGCATCTCTACAGGGCTATGATTGGGTCTCTTATGTACCTCACTGCCAGTAGGCCTGATATCATGTTTGCCACATGTATTTGTGCTAGATATCAAGCCAACCCCAGGATGTCACACTTAGTTGCTGTCAAGAGATTTCTAAGATATCTCAAAGGTGCTCCATCACTAGGCCTTCAGTGTCCAAAGAATTTTGACTTCAATCTATATGCATATACAGATAGTCACTATGGTGGATGCAACATGACAGCAAAGTCTACATCAGGGGGATGTTAATTTCTTGGTGGAAGGATAATCTCATGGTAATGCAAGAAACAATCCTGTGTATCTGCATCAACTGCTGAAGCTGAATACATTGCTGCTGCTAGCTGCTGTGCTCAAGCGCTTTGGATTCAGAATCAGATGCTAGACTACGGATTCAACTTCAAAGAGACTTCCATCCACATAGACAACAATAATGCTATCCTTATTATAGAGAATCCTGTGCAGCACTCAAGGACCAAACATATCAACATCAAGTATCATTTAATTAGAGATAATTTTGAAAAAGGGTTGATCAAACTAGTCAAAGTTCACACCAATGAACAATATGCTGATCTGTTCACCAAAGCTTTTGATGAATAGGGATTTATGTATCTCATATCAGCTATTGGGATGACTAACTTTGAGTAGCTTTTTCTTAAACTTAAGTTCAATATTATTTCTAAAATCTGTATGTCCTTAGTTGTCTATTTTATCAACTTCATAAGCCCCTAACTATCTTGGAAGAAGAGTCTTTTAGAAAATATTCCTTAGATTTTTGAAAATTTTGAACATAAATCCTTTCGAAAGAAACTAAGTTACCTTCGAAAGCAAATTATGTCTTTAATATCAAATAACTGCTTATGACAATTTGCCTTCAGAAGAAATCCTCTTAATATCTTTCAAAACCAAATTTTTCATAAGTACTTACTTGCTATTAAAGAACAACTTTCTTCAGAAAGTACTTATCTCTATGAAGTGAGAAATACTGTAAGTATTTTTCTCGAAGGAAAATTTCAAAACTCTGAAAAATATCTTCCGAATCCAAACTACCTTCGGAAGATCATTGACTTTCAAGAAAACTACTTTTGGGCACTTTTTCAAAGGTTGGACCGACATCCGAATTTCAAAATTTATCCTTTCGCATTAACCTTATCTCAAATCCATTTCATACACATATTCAATGGTTTCCCCCTCTTTCACTTTTAACTCTTCATCTGCAACATCTTGATAACCTAAATTCACCCACAAACCTCCTTTGTTCTTATCTTCCTTCACGACGAAGCTCTCTATAATGGCCAACCAAAATCGCAGAAACCAATCCGATTTCTCCATGCAACTTCACAGGCAACACAATTAGGTTGCTCTGTTGAACTCTGAGAAAGATTCTGGTTTCTCAGAGGTTTGCCGTTTCCTTTCTTTGTCAAACTACTTCACCTCCCTCACCATTGATCCTCCTCTCTATAAGGATCATCTTCTAGACTTCTGGCGGACCTGCCAAGAGGTCACCATGGACGGGGAGAAGGCACTGTCTGCCACAGTGCAGGGGAGGACAATCTTCATCACTCTGGCCATCATCAACATTCATCTTCAGCTGGATGATGCAGAAGGTGATTTGTCCTTCCCCAAATCTACTGTTAACCAATCTTTTGATTAGATGGGCTATGAGGGAGATTTCTTAGTCAGAACCTTCAAGAAAGGGAAGGTCTCTTCCCAGTGGAAGTACCTCCTTTTCATCATACACAGCTTGTCAAACAAGCATGGAGGATGGGACCAGATTCCTGAGGATCTTTCCTTCAGAGTTCATGGACTGGTTCAGGGGGTCAAGTTCATGTATTCACACTTTGTCTACCTTAATCTACTTTCTAACTTGGACTCCCTAAAATACTACATGTTCCCTAGATATGTACAGCACATTCTTAACTATGATCTGAGCTCACAGTTGAGGGGAACAGGTAGAATTCTAAAATTGGGACAGATGAGGCCCCTGCATCTTTAAAATCATGAGAACACAAACTGTGGGATTCTCTTGGGTAGAAACAGCCCTTGTCCCCAAAATGTTAGAGCTCATTGCTCAAGGTGACAACCTAGCAGCACCAGGTTAAACCCACACCTATTGTTTCTCAACCACCATATCAACCTACAATAACCATCACCTACACAAGAAAATAGAAACGAACCCCTGCTCAAGCTATTCAGTCTGAGCGGGCTCCTATATTATCACCCATGCAAGAGGAAATGGACACTAGAGCTCCCACTTCCCATGAGGAGCAAACCACTCCCATCTCTTATATTATCAGTGCTGAGGTTCCTCATGCTCAGCCTGATGAGCTCATCACCCCAACCGCCTTAAGCCTTCACTCAAAGTCTCCAAAACTCTAGTTAACAACCTTCAGGGGACAGTTACCATCCCCAACCTCTTGGTCTCAACCAACCAATCCCTAACCATGAATTCTATTATGATGAAGACATGGGATTCAGTGAGTACCATGAGTCTCTCTTTTCCACCCTTGCTCAAGGAGAGATGAGTACTCCTGCCACTCCTATGTCTAGCCCACAACATCCACCCCATGCTGAGGTGGATCTCCCTAAACAAGTTCAGAAGGTCCATATGGAAGAGGCTCTCACTATTGCTAGTGATTACATCATTCAGACATCAACCATGGCAACTCAGCCCATTGACACTCCACGTGAAGTTGTTAGCGAGCAGAGGAAATCCAGCAGCCAGGAATACTATGCTGGTGATGAGGAAGAGGACATCAGTCCAATTCTCTCATCCCCCCATGATTCTTCATCTGAAGATAAGGGGAGTCTGAAACTAAAGGTGCATCAACATGAAAGACTATGCACTTCTTTAGTCTACAAGGTGAGTCACTTTGAATCTTAAGTGACTACCTTATAGTAGTGGGTCAATGATCAGCAACTTGAGTCACCAATCTCAAGGGCAAGCTAGCCGAGAGACCATCAAGACAAACTCAACCAAGTCCACAAGAACCTGTGGAAGTAGTGGACTTGACCTCCAGCTCACTAATGCAAGTGGGTGATGCTACCAAAAAGGGGGAGAAAGTCTCTACAACCACAGAACCTGGGAGTTCTGTCATGAGTATGGACAATGAGGACTCCCTACCCTCACTTGCAGTTGTTCAGACTCAAAAACTTCCTCAAGCTCACACTGATGTGGAGGCCATAATTTAACAACTGTTTGAGGAAGGAATTCCAATGAACATGTCTGCCCCATCCCACCTAGCTGAAAATCTAATAATAGGATGGTGGTATGACAGCTCAAGAATGGCATTGGTGCTATCAAGATCTCAGGGGCAGCAGGAGCTCTTCAACTTTCAGACTCTGAGTTTCCATGATGGTATGAACTTAGTTAACCTGCCCCTCATCAATCCAAGCCAAAACAAATAGCCTGCAGGTTAGCTGAGGTGATTCAAGAGTGGGTGCTGAAGGAATTCAGACAAAGAGCTTAAATATATAGAAAGAGGCTAGCAAGGAAAACTATTGGTAAACTGGATACTGAGGCGGACCCTAAGATTAGCTTTGAAGGGGAAACCTTAGTTGAAGGCCCAGTAGTAGAACCTATGAACCTTGAGACAGGCTCACCCTCAGCACCCAGTACCCTCAGTGACATACCTGCAGGTGAAGGTGTATCACAACCTCTCTTTGGCTAGAGCTCAAGCTCATCACAACCATCAAAAGGACAAACCTCTCTCCATCTTGAGTCATATAGGCCAACAATTGACAAAGAGAAAAGGAAAATGACTCCTGAGGAGATTGAGGAGGACAAGATAGAGAGGAAGAGGAAGGCCAGGGGAGAGAAATCTGGAGAAGTGCCAAGCTTCATGCAAGCTGCAATCAGGGCTGCTCATAGGCCTGATACTCAGATTGATGAGTTAAGAGCAGCCAGATTGAACTATCGAGATAGATGATTTCATCTATATTGTAATTCCTAAGTCCCAGATAGTTCAATCTGGCTACTATTAACTCATCATTCTGAGTATCAAGGCCTATGAGCAGCCTTGATTGCAGCTTGCATGAAGCTTGGGACTTCACCAGATCTTTCTCCCCCGGCCTTCCTCTTCCTCTTTCTCTTCTCCTCTTCAATCTCCTCAGGAGTCATTTTCCTTTTCCTTTTGTCAATTGTTGGCCTATATGACTCAGGGTGGAGAGAGCTTTGGCCTACTGATGATTGTGATGAGCTTGAGCTCTGGCCAGAGAGAAGTTGTGATACACCTTCACCTACAGGTGTGTCATTAAGGGTACTGGGTGTTGAAGGTGAGCCTATCTCAAGGTTCACAGGTTCTTCTGCTTGGCCTTCAACTGAGGTTTCCCCTTCGAAGCTAATCTTGGGGTCTACCTCAGTGACCAATAGTTTTCCCTGCTAGCCTCTGTCTATGTAGTATTGCTCTTTGTCTGAATTCCTTCAGCACCCATTCTTAAATCACCTCAGCTAACCTGCCAGCCTGTCTGTTTTGGCTTGGGTTGATTAAGGGCAGATTAACCAAGTTCATACCATCATGGAAACTCAGGGTATGAGAGTTGAAGAGTTCCTGCTACCCCTGCACTCTTGATAGCACCAATGCCATTCTTGAGTTATCATACCACCATCCCATTATTGGATTTTCAGCTAAGTGGGATGGGGCAGGCATGGACATTAGATTTCTTCCTCAAACAGTTGTTGAAATAAGGCCTCCACATCAGTGTGAGCCTGAGGAAGTTGTTGAGTCTGGACAACTGCAAGTAAGGGTAGGGAGTCCTCATTGTCCATACTCATGACAGAACTCCCAGGTTCTGTGGTTGTAAGGACATTCTCCCTCTTTTTGGTAGCATCACCCACTTGCATAGGTGAGCTGGAAGTCAAGTCCACTATTTTCACAGGTTCTTGTTGACCTGGTTGAGTTTGTCTTAATGGTCTCTTAGCTAGCTTGCCCTTGAGATTGGTGATCTCAAGTTGCTGGTCATTGACCTTCTTCTTTAAAGTAGTCACTTGAGATTCCAAGTGACTGACATTAGAGACTAAAGAAGTGCATAAGTCTTCTAATTGTTGCACCTTTTGTTTCAGACTCCCCTTATCTTCAAATGAAGAATCATGGGGGGATGAGAGAATTGGAGTAATGTCTTCTTCCTCATCACAAGCATAGTATTCTTGGCTATTGGATTTCCTCTGCTCACTGACAGCTTCAAGTGAAGTGTCAATGGGTTGAGTTGCCCTGGTTGAGGTCTTAATGATGTAATCACTAGCAGTAGTGAGAGCCTCTTCCATATGGACCTCCTGAACTTGTTCAGGGAGATCCACCTCAGTTTGGGGTGGATGATGTGGGCTAGACATGGGAGAGGCAAGAGCACTCATCTCTCCTTGAGCAAGGGTGGAGAAGAGAGACTCATGGTACTCATTGAATCCCATGTCTTCATCATCATAGAATTCAAGATTTGGAATTAGTTGGTTATGATCAAGAGGCTGGGGATGGTAACTATCCCTTGAAGGTTGTTCACTAGAGTTTTGGGACTCTGAGTGAAGGCTTAAGGCATGTGTGGTTGTGAGCTCATCAGACTGAGCATGAGGAACCTCAGCACTGATAGTATGAGAGATGGGAGTGGTTTGCTCCTCAAGGGAAGTGGGAGCTCCAGTGTCCACTTCCTCTTGCATGGCTGATAATATTGGGGCTTGCTCAGACTGAATAGCTTGAGTAGGGGTTCGTTTGTGTTTTTCGGAGTAGGTGATGGTTATTATAGGTTGAGATGGTGGTTAAGAGACAACAGGTGTGGGTTCAACACTAGCCGGTCCTGATAGGTTGTCACCTTGAGCAATGAGCTCTAACATTTTGGGGACAAGGGCTATTTCTACCCCAGAGAATCCCACAGTTGGTTTTCTCATTATTTTAAAGATGACGGACTTCATCTGTCCCAATTTAAGAGTTTTACCTGTTCCCCTCACTGTGAGCCCAGTTCACAGTTAAAAATGTGCTCGACATATCTAGGGAACATGTAATACACTAAGGAATCCAAGTTGGAAAGCATATTAAGGTAAACAAAGTGAGAATACCCGAACATGACCCCTTGAACCAGTCCATGGACTATGAGGACACATCCTTAGGAATCTGGTCCAATCCTCCATGCTTGTTGGACAAGCTGTGTATGATGACATGGAGGAGGTACTTCCACTGGGAAGAAACCTTCCCTTTCCTGAAGGTTCTAACTGAAAAGTCTCCTTCATACCCCATCCGCGCAAAAGACTGGTTAACAGCAGATTTAGGAAAGGACAAATCACCTTCTGCATCATCCAGCTGAAGATGCGTGTTGATGATGGCCGAAGTGATGAAGATTGTCCTCCCCTGCACTGTGGTAGATAGTGCCTTCTCCCCATCCATGGTGACCTCTTGGTAGGTCCGCCAAAAGTCCAGCAGATGATCCTCATAAAGAGGAGGATCAATGGTGAGTGAGGTGAAGTAGTTCATCAAAGAAAGGAAACGGCAGACCTCTGAGAAACCAGGATCTTTCTCAGAGTTCAACAAAGCAACCTGATTGTGTTGCTTGTGAAGTTGCATGGAGAAATCAGGTTGGTTTCTGCGATTTAGGTTGGCCATTTCAGAGAGCTTCGTCAAGAAGGAAGATAAGAACAAAGGCGATTTCTGGGTGAATTTAGGTTAGCAGGATATTGTAGATGAAGAGAGAAAAATGAAAGAGGGGGAAACAGTTGAGTATATATATGAAATGGATTTGAGACAAAGTTAATGTGAAAGGATAAACTTTGAAATCCGGATATCGGTCCCACCTCTGAATAGTGCCCAAAAGTAGTTTTCTTGGAAGTCGAAATTCTTCCGAAGGTAATTTGGCTTTGAAAGTTTTTTATAAAAGCTTCCGAGGCAAATTTGGCTTCGGAAGAAATTTCTAAGAGTTTTGAAAATTTTGCTTCAGAAGAAAAATACTTAAGAGTATTTCTTTTCTCTTTACAGAGATAAGTACTTTCGGAAGAAAATTATCCTTTAATAGCATATAAGTACTTATGAAAAATTAGCTTCGGATGATATTTAGAGCATTTCTTCCGATGACAAATTGTTATAAGTAGTTATTTGATATTAAAGACATAATTTACTTTCAAAGGTAACTTAGTTTCTTTCGAAAGAAATGATGTTCAAAATTTTCAAAAATCTAAGGAATATTTTCTAAAAGAATCTTCTTCCAAGATAGTTAGGGGTTTATGAAGGTAATAAAGTAGACAACTAAGGACACACAAATTTTAAAAATAATATTGAATTTAAGTTAAAAAAAAAGCTACTCAAAGTTGATCATTCCAATAGCTGATATGAGATACTTAAATCTCTGTTCATCAAAAGCTCTGGTGAACAGATCAGCATATTGTTCATTTGTGTGAACTTTTACTAGTTTGATTAACCCCTTTTAAAAATTACCACTAATAAAATGATACCTGATGTTGATATGCTTGGTCCTTGAGTGCTGCACAGGATTCTCTATAATAGAGATAGCACTATTGTTGTCTTTGTGGATGGGAGTCTCCTTGAAGTTGAATCTATAGTCTAGCATCTGATTCTAAATCCAAAGTACTTGAGCACAGCAGCTAGCAGCAGCATTGTATTCAGCTTCAGCAGTTGATGCAGATACACAAGATTGTTTCTTGCAATGCCATGAGACTATCCTTGATGCAAGAAATTGACATCCCCCTGATTTAGACTTTGCAGTCATGTTGCAGCCACCATAGTCACTATCTGTGTATGCATACAAATTGAAGTTAGAATTCTTTAGATACCAAAGGCCTAGAGATGGAGCACCTTTGAGGTATCTTAAAATTATCTTGACACAACCAGGTGTTACATCCTGGGGTTGGCTTGATATCTAGTACATATACATGTGGCAAACATGATATCAGGCCTGCTGGCAGTAAGGTACATACGAGACCCAATCATAGCTCTGTAGAGATGCTCATCTACACACTCCCCCTTAAGGTCAGGTCCAAGAGAGTGGTTTCTGGCTATGGGAGTCTTTGCGACCTTACAGTCAGTCATGCTGAATCTTGTAAGTATGTCCTGAACATACTTTGACTGACTATGAAGATGCCATTGTCAACCTGCTTCACTTGAATTCCTAGAAAGAAATTGAGTTCCCCCATGGCACTCATTTCAAATCTATTCTTCATCAACTTCTCAAAGTATTTGCAGAGCTTTGGATTAGTTGACCCAAAGATAATGTCATCAGCATAAACTTGAACCAGCATTAAGTCATACCAGGCTGACATAGGTACTGAGATAGAGTATCATACCACTTCCTTAGAGCTTGGTGTAACCCATATAGAGCTTTATCAAGCTTGTAGACATAATCAGCATGATCTGCATCTGCAAACCCAGGTGGTTGTTTGACATACACCTCTTCATCAATCACCCCATATAAGAATGCACACTTGACATCAAGTTGGTAGACCCTGAAATTTTTGGATGCAGCAAAGGCTGGGAATATCGTAACAGCTTCAAGTCTTGCTACTGCAGCAAAGACATAAGTGTAATCAATCCCTTCTTCTTGAGTACACCCTTGAACAACTACTCTTGCCTTGTTCTTGATGACAAGTCCTCTATCATCTTTCTTGTTCCTGAACACCCATTTGGTTCCTATGGTAGTCTTCCCAGGAGGAAGAGGACATAGGTTCCAAACCTTCTGCCTTTTGAATTGAAGTAGCTCCTCCTGCATAGCTTCAACCCAACTTCCATCCTTTAGAGCCTCATCAACTTTCTTTGGCTCTACTTGGGATAGGAAACAAGAGTAGAGACAAACATTTTTGTCATGGGTTCGCCCTCTTGTTCTTACCCCTTTGTCAACTTCACCAATGATGTTTGTGGTGGGGTGAGACTTGTGGATCCTGAGTTAAGGGATCACAGCAAGTTGGTTGGAGAGATCTAAATTTGAAAAATTTTGATCAGCCAAAGTAGATTCACCCACCACATCTGCACACTTATCAAGAGAAACTTGATCCAATGAGTGTGTGACATCAATGATGTTGTCTCCCACGGAATGATTATTAGCATCAAGGAATTCTTGATCACTGTCACCATTACCACTTTCTTCTCCATTTGAAGCTCCTTCCCTTTGGTTTTGTGCCTCTGAGCTGGAATTTGAAGGCATTTCAGATGTATTAGCAGGATTTGTCATTGTTGTGCTAATTGGAGCTCTATTTGCAGAATTTGTTACCACTGGAGCTGAAGTAGATTGATTTGAAGGTCTTCTCAGCTCAAATCTTGGGTCAGGGTGTTCTGTTGATAGGTTACCTGTAGATCCTGAAACATTCTCACAAAACTTGTTAAAACAGTTAGTAACTAAATCAAGATCAAACAGCCAATCTGGACCAGAACCTCTCACACAAGGAGTGTGTTCGTTGAAAGTCTCATTGGCTAGCTCATCAACTATTCTAATTCTGAGATTGTATACTCTATAAGACTTGGCTTGAGAAGAGTATCTAATAAAGTATCCATCATCTAATTTCTCATCAAATTTGGCTCTCTGATCTTTGGTATTCAAGATTGTGCAAGGACATCCAAATGATCTGAGGAAACCAATGAAAGGTCTCCTATTGTGCCACAGTTCATAAGGAGTCTTACCAAGAGTCTTAACTACTAAAACTCTGTTCTGCACATAGCAAGCAGTGTTCACTGCTTCTACCCATAAGGTGCTTGGCAGTTTAGAGTCAGACAACATAGTTCTTACAGCTTCAATTAATGTCCTGTTTCTCCTATCAGCAACACCATTTCGCTGAGGAGTCCTTGCAGCACTATATTGTCTTGAACTACCCTTTTCATCACAAAATGTATCAAGGATTTGGTTCTTAAATTCATTTTCTTGATCACATCTTATGATATTGACCTTGTGATCACATTGATTATAATCTTCAGAATGAAATTCTTCAATATCTCAAGAGTCTCGTCCTTAGTTCTAAGAAAAAAGACCCAAGTGAATCTAGTAAAATCATCTGTGATCACTAAACAGTATGACATCCTTCCTAGACTCATTACACTGGTGGGGCCAAAAAGATCCATATGTAACAAGTGTAGGGGAGTAGTAATGGAGTTTCTTTCCTTTGGCTTGTGAGATACCTTATGCTGCTTCCCTTTCAGGCATGCAACACAAAGATCATCACTTGTAAACTCTTTCTTTGGCATTCCAGTTACCAAAACATTTTTAATTAATTTATTCATGTTTGTAAAGTTTACATGGCACATTCTTTTATGCCAGGGAAAAGACTCATCACTATTTGCTTTAGACAGAAAGCAAGACACTTCTCCTGGAGGGGAAGTTTCAAGCAAGTCCATCTTGTACATATTCCCTTTCCTGTGGGCTCTGAGCAGTATATGCTCTTGAGGAATGACCACCTCGGGCTTGAGAACAATGCACTCATGCTCAGTAAAGAGCATGTTATGCTTTTGATCATAAAATTGGGATACACTCAGTAGATTGTACCCAAGCTCCTTGACAAAGTTTACCTTCTCAATGTTACCATTCATGACCATGCCCCTTCCAGTAATGTAACCTCCTGCATCTCCTCCAAAAGCAACAGGCCCTCCATCAATTTTCTCAAAATTTTGGAGTAAAGAGCCATTGCCTGTCATGTGCCTAGAACACCCACTGTCAATAATCCACACATTCCTGTTGGTCTTTAGCTGTTCCTGCACAAAAAGAGATCATTAGTTATATTTTGAAACCCAAGCCTTGCTGGTCTTGGGCTCATTAATATCAGCATAAGACAATGCAACAGTAATTGATCCTATGTTCAAGCTTTGAGGATCAGCAGCTGTTGTTGACGAAGAACTTTCAGTCACATGGTATTTCTTTGTCTTCCACGCGACCTTCGGAAGCTTAGACTTGACCTTCAATACTTCAGAAACTTTGACAACTTCGGAAGTTTTGGAGACTGGACCTTCGGAAGATCTTGGTTTCACTGCAGCAGGCTTCAGTACTTTCAAAGCATTCCTTTCTTTCGAGACCAATTTTTCTTCCGAAGGCAAGTTTTCACTTGTCTTCTTCTTCACTTTGGAACTTCTGAGAGGAAATGCTTTTCCTCCGGAAGTTGGCTTCTTCTTTATCTTCTCAGAAGTTTTCTTCTTGATCATGTGGACCGTGCTTTTAGGAATGTAGATGCAACCCTTAGCCAAATGAGAAGTACTGGCACACATGACACAATAAATCTGCATTCTTTTGGAAGTCTTCTTTTGAGAGCAAGACTGATCTTGATAATTTTCCATCTACATCTTCTTCTTCACAGATGAAGTAGCAAGCCTTTTAGGGAGTGACTTGCTGTTGGATATGGATAGTTCAGGTTGTGCAGCAGTGGTACACAACAAATCAGCCTTCTTCTTGTTGTTGTTGGGATGAGGTTGACAAGAACTAGAACCCCTAGTAATAGGATTCATAGTTGAGTCTTCAGCCTTTACCACTTCAAATCCTGCAGAGATGAACACTTGTTTCTACTTAGAGTTGAAAGTGGCCTTGATCTCTTGAGCTTTCTTGGACTTTCTCTTTGCTCTTCTGATCAAGTTCTTCCTCTTGGACTTTGTCAACCCAACAGGATTCCTCTCCTCAGGAGAATAGTGACCCTTCTTAGGATGATCTTCTTTACTCTTCTCAGATCCATCCTTCACTATCTCCTCTTCATCCTCTTCACTCATAGGGTCTATGAGGGGAAGCTCATCCCCACAAGTTCCACACCTTGGAGATCTTACGGATAGTAAGGAGTGTGGAGGAGCTATCTCAGTAGACCCTAGTCCCTGCTTATTCTGATAACAAACTTTGGCGTGCGGAGATGAGGATATCATGTTCTTGAAGGTCTCTTCTTCAAGAACACATTTTTCTGCCCTGGCTTTGCTGATCACAAGCTCAGCCTGGCATTCAGTTAACTTAGTGATGAGATCTTTGATTCGAGTCCTGTAATTGGTGTGTTCATGTTTAAGAGTTGAAATGGTTTTCTCTAAATCTTCTATTTATTAGCTTATATCTATTTTCAGCTCTTTTGAAATCAGATTTTAAGATATTTAAGGACTCAAGATCAGATCTCATTTCTAAGTTATTCGTCCAAGCTCTTCACCTTGGGGTGCACCCGTTCTATTCGTAAAGAAAAAGGATGGATCTTTTCGCATGTGTATGGGCTATCGTGAAATTTACAAGCTCACCATCAAGAATCGTTATCCTTTGCCTAGAATTGACGATCTTTTTTATCAACTTCAAGGTGGCACTTGTTTCTCTAAAATCGATCTTCGTTCTGGATATCATAAACTTCGTGTCCATGAAGATGACATACCAAAAACTGCCTTTCGTACAATGTATGGTCACTACAAGTTTATGGTTATGACCTTCGGATTAACCAATGCACCCGCGGTATTTATGGATCTTATGAACCATTTTTGCAAACCGTAATTGGATAAGTTTGTGATTGTCTTCATCGATGATATCTTAATCTACTCCAAAACCAAATCCGATCACGAGCAACACCTACGCCTGATTTTAACCTTCTAAGAAGAGAACAGCTATATGCTATGTTTTCTAAGTGTGAATTTTGGCTTAAGGAAGTTCAATTCTTGGGATATGTTGTCAATGAAAAGGGTATTCATGTAGATCCCGCTAAAATCAAAGCCGTTAAGAATTGGAATACACCCACTACCCCTACCGAAGTTCGTTCTTTTCTAGGCTTAGCGGGATACTATCGACATTTTATTTCAAACTTCTCCAAGATTGCTTTACCACTCACTGTGTTAACACCCAAAGGCAAGCCATACGAGTGGGGTCCTAAGCAAGAGCATGCATTTCAAACACTTAAGCAAAGGTTATGTGATGCTCCCATCCTAACTCTTCCTGATGGAAATGATGATTTTGTAGTCTATTGTGATGCATCAAACGAAGGTCTCGGCTGTGTTCTCATGCAACATGGTAAAGTAATAGCTTACGCCTTGAGACAACTTAAAATTCATGAGAGAAATTATACAACGCACGATCTCGAACTTGGTGCGGTTGTTTTTGCTTTGAAAATTTGGAGACATTACCTTTATGGTACTAAATGTGTAATTTTTACTGACCATAAAAGTCTTTAACACATCTTCAACCAAAAAGAGCTTAACATGAGACAACGACGATGGGTCGAACTACTCAAAGATTACGACTGCGAGATTCGCTATCATCCGGGGCAAAGCGAATGTAGTAGCCGATGCACTTAGTCGTAAGGACCACGCCAAGTCTATTTTAATCCAAAGCATACAAATCAAATCTGATATCCAAACTCGTATTTTGGAAGCTCAACATGTTTCAGTCACGAAAGGTAACATGTATGACGAAATGTCGTGCGGTGTTGAACTTTAATTAGAAATCAAACCCGAGGGTCTATTGTATTTTTTGAATCGTATTTGGGTTCCAAATCATGAATTCATACCCTTTTGATGAATGAGGCTCATAAGACTCGTTACTCTATCCATCTTGGAGCTGATAAAATGTACAAGGATCTTCGTTGTCAATAGTGGTGGCCTGGCATGAAAAAGACATTGCTATTTTTGTAGAAAAGTGCCTTACTTGTTCCAAGGTTAAAGCCAAACATCAACAACCTTCTGGTTTACTTGTGCAACCTGAATTCCTTCTTGAAGGTGGGAATGTGTAGCTATGGATTTCATTACTAAACTTCCACACACATCCAGTGGTCATGATAACATTTGGGTGATTGTTGACCGCTTGACTAAATCAACTCACTTCTTACCTATTCGTGAGGAATATCGAGTTGAGAAACTTGCTCGAATTTATGTTAATGAGATAGTGTGTCGACATGGTGTACCTCTAAGCATCAGCTCTGATCGTGATGTTCGATTCATCTCTCGTTTTTGGCAATCTCTTCAATCCGCTTTGGGCACTCGACTAGATCTTAGCACCGCTTACTGATGGTCAATCGGAACGTACCATTCAAACACTTGAGGATATGCTTAGATCTTGTGTCATCGATTTTAGTGGTAATTGGGATACACACTTACCATTAATCGAGTTCTCGTATAACAACAGCTATCATACGAGCATCGATATGGCCCCATTTGAGGCACTTTATGGTCGTAAATGTCGTTCACGTATTTGTTGGAATGATATTGGTGAAGTCCAAATCACCGGTCCTGAGTTAGTTCAACAAACTACCAACAAAATTATGCAAATTCGCAACAACCTTCTCGCTGCTAGAAGTCGTCAAAAGAGCTATGCAGATAGACGACGAAAACCCCTAGATTTCAAGGTTAGTGATATCGTACTACTTAAGGTATCCCCTTGGAAGGGAGTACTTCGTTTTGGAAAGAAAGGGAAACTAGCACCTCGTTACGTAGGACCATTCAAAGTCCTTGAACGCATTGGGAAAGTGGCTTACAAGCTAGAGCTACCTCAAGAGCTCAACAATGTTCATCCAATATTTCATGTGTCCATCCTTAAGAAATGCTTATCCGATGAAAACCTCCCCGCTCGACGAAGTGCACATTGATGAGTCTATGCATTTATAGAGAAACCTGTGGAGATCATGGATCGTGAAGTGAAACACCTAAAGCATAGCCGTATACCGATAGTCAAGGTGCGTTGGGAGTCTAAGAGTGGGCAAGAATTTACTTGGGAACTGGAAGACCAAATGAAGACCAAGTATCCACATCTTTTTGCATCAGTTTCTTCCTAATAAATTTCGGGACGAAATTTCCTTACGTAGGGGAGACTGTGACCCTCGACACTTATCCATATTTGTAACCCGATCCATTTTCATTTATTGTTTATGCAATAAAACATTTGAAATTCTATGTTATATTATTTGTTTTATCATACATACTATTATACATGATAACTTCATATAACTAAATTCGTTAGTAAGACTAATATTTGACATAGAACTTTACTTGTGCCGTTATCGTGACAACGTATGCCTTAATGTTTACATGAACAATATTCATATGACTTGATGATGGTGATTGAAAGCCTAAATCAATAATATCATAAAGTTTTTATATATTTATGGAATTCTAGAATTCATTTTATTATTAAAGTTTTTAAATTCTTATAAAAGTACACCATGTATATTTTATGCACATGCATAATAAAACAACACTCTTATGGATTTTCATTCTTAGTTTTATAAAGATTCTTAATCATAATATTTTTATAAAAGTTTATAATTATTATACTCTTATAAAAAAATATTAACTATTTTAAAGTCCTCAAAGTGATTCAAAAAAAAATCTCTAATTTTACAACTTTAATACAAACCTTTTATAAAATTAATTTTATAAACATACCATTTTTAAAAAAAATTTGAAAGACCAAAACTTACTCACATTTGACTTATTTATGATCCATCCATAATTCTCAAATCTTAATTATACTTATAAAAACACTCCATTTATAACCCCAATCATAATTATACTCATAAAATCTCTTCATTTATAACCCCCGTTTTCCTACCTATAAATACTAATCTTTGTATCACCAATTTTCTTGCACCAACTCTTTTTAACTTAAAAGAGAGTTTTTTCTTCACCCTCTATACAACCTCAAGAAACTTTCAACCCCAACTCCCCATTGAAGCCTTTAAGAGTTTCAAATCCGTTCGTCATTCTCAAGGTAGTAACCGTATTCTTAATTTTAGTGTTATTATTACTCTCTCAATTTCTAAGTGATTCTAAGCAACTTTATAATAAAACTTCTCATGGTTTTATTCAACCATAACCTTCTATTATCATCTATACACTCAATAAAAATTTATTATACGCGCTTTTTATTTTTAAAACCCTAAAAGGTTCACGTAAGTGCTACCGTTGATTTTAAACAGAATCTGTTACAACTTCAAACGACCATAACTTGGTCATACTAAATCAAAACGTATCAAAATCACATTTCATAAGCAAGTTCATCGAATTATCTTTCCAACCATAGTTCACACGACTTCTAATTCTATCAGACAACTCGGCAAGAGCTTCTACAAAGTAAGTGCGCATATTTGCACCTTTTGCTTTGCACTGCTGTTTTGGTCAGTTTCTGATCCAAATTTGAAAAACTAAAAGTTGTTCATAACATCCCAAAATAGTAGACTGGAGAGTTTAAGAATTTTTACTTAAGGTTTGATATTTTTAATAATTATATGAAACTGTAACACTAATCTGTCCAAATCTGTTTTAACATTGCAACAACTATTCTTTTCATATGCATTTGATTTCTTTATTGCTATGGTTAATACCCATAACCATAACCTTAAACATAAGTTCTAATACATAAAATCAAACTAATTTAGGGCTTCACCATTCCTATTAATCAAGTCATAAATCCAACTCATAATCCCTTTTTCTTTTATGTTTTTGGGATGTGACATGTATACATATTCAATTCTAAAACTTTCTTGCAAATCATACGATTCAATTAAGTCTTGTGTGTATTTTATGCTTTTGTGATAAACTTATTGGATTAATCTCTCATGTGGTTATCAATCTTGCTTACTTACTTGCTAGCATGTGATCATTAACTCTATAAAGCTTAAGGTTACGATGATAGCGCTATTGGTTTGACACCCGCCCAAACGGGCCGTTGTAGACAGCATTTGGGTATCGAAACCAAAATTCTTAGTCTAACCCATTGGTTAGGGACACTTGTCAACAAAGGTTTGATCAATGCATTTGGTTTAATCATACTTGCTTGAATTCATACTTTGACTCTTGAATCGTGTTTTAAATCTAGTATATGTAACAGAACATATGTTTACTCACCAACTTTCTAGTTCACCTTTATTTTATACATGTCACAGGAAATGCTGCTTGAGATGCTTACAACAAAATGACACTTAGGATGCTTGTAGACCTAGTTAACAAATCAAACTTTATTTTATTTTCGTATAATTTATGGTTTCTTTGTAAGACTTATATGATTGGGTTGATTAAATAAATTATCACTTTAATAGTGTCACGTGTTATGGACAATCTACACAACCTAACATATTTTGCCGTCGGTTGGGGTGTGACAATCCTAATGTAATACAAAAAGGATAAAAGTACATAAAGTAGAAAGTTACAGACTCAAGACCTTAATCTAAAGTTTCTTAAAGCATGGACCTTTCACCAACTTGTATAAGTTGGTAAGTCTGCAGAGTGGCAGCAGAAAGTTGGTCAGGTTTTTTGAAAAGTTGGTGATCACAGAGAGCATGTCTTCTCTGTCTTCGGAAGAAATCAGTCTTCTATCTTTGAGGCTTCGGAAGACTTTGTCTTCTAAGCTTCGGAAGACTTCATCTTTGGCTTCGGAAGAATTGGTCTTTTGCTTCGGAAGATTTTGTACTTAGTGCAATTTCTTTGTAATGTGTAGAACTTCCGAAGTAACTTCTACCATGCACAAAGTGCATGCGTGCAGGAGACTCCTTGACTGTTTTATGTGTATCAGCCTCTTTCAAATATCTTACAATTCCATTCATAAAGATAAAGCTAAATTTAAAGCCTCGTTAGTCTCAGAAAAGAATCATTCTGTTAGAACAATCCATAGTGAAAAAGGAAAACGAGAGACTGTTAAAGAATCTATAGGCCAAAGAAATACTGAAGCCAGATTCTATGATAACAATGGATGTTATCATCAACAGTTTAAGAAACTGACTCGAGAGCATAACGTATATCATAATAAATGTTGTTATGTTTGTGGAAAGCCAAATCACATGGCTAGAAATTATCATCATCAACGTCAATTGACAAGTAAACAAAGATTTCACAATTCCATTACAAATAATAGAAAATAATTTTTTATAAATTGGTTAGAGGAAATCATGTTGTAGGCTTACCTTTTAAAGAATTTCAATTATCTGAACATTATATGTCATGTTCAAAAGGCAAACAACATAAACTTCCTCATAAACAAGTTGCTCATACAAAATTGACTCTATACTTTAACTGTTACACATGGATTTATTTGGTCCAGTTAGTGTTTTGAGTTTAGGACGTCATGCATATTGTTTATTCATTAAGATAATTTCTCCAGATTTACATGGATTTTCTTCTTAGGCACTAAAGATGAGACACCTCATCTACTGATAAAATTCATGACACTCGTGGAGAATCAAACTAGCAAAATAATCAAGTGCATTCGAAGTGATAATGGAACTGAATTCTGTAATCATATATTAAATAAGTTTTGTGATTTAAAGGGCATAGCTAGACAATTCAGTTCTGCAGTAACTTCACAACAAAATGGAGTTGCTGAATGATGAAACAGAACTTTAATTGAAGCTGCCAGAACAATGTTATTAGCAGCCAAATTACCATCTTTCTTTTGGGCTAAAGCTGTTAACTTTGCATGTTATGTGCAGAATCATGTGTTAATCAATAAACAACTAAACATGACTCCTTATGAAATCTTTTTCAAACATAAACCCGAAGTGAAATATTTCAAAACATTTGGATGTTGTTGTATTTTGATAAACACATCTGATTCAAAGTCAAAATTTTATGAAAAAGCTGATGATTGTTATTTTGTTGGATATTCAACAAATAAGGTAGCATATCGGGTTTATAATAAAAGATCTGAACAAATAATTGATTTGTTTGATATTTATTGGCATTAATCTAACAAAACAAATGCAGGTTCTACACCTTCATGGGTATATGATTATGCTTCATTATTTGAAACACTTAATCGATTGTCTCTTGTTTCCATAGCTACTTTGCCTTTGACATCTTCAATACAGGATATCTTTGTTGTTGATATTGGAACTATTCCTACTCTAGTAAAAGGAATATCTTTAGATATACCTTCTTCTTTAACTAGTGCAGCTGCTCCACAAGTTTCCGAATTTGATACATCTTATTTTGAGCCAATTGTTGACCATGCTCCACAAGATTCTACTCAGAGTTCTTCTTCTAATCAAGTTGATCCAATTGACACCATTCAAGTTCTATTTGATGATTTCTTTATTGACAATGATTATCATCAAGAGGAACACATTGTTTATCAACCGGAAGGAGGGATCCCTGTTGTAGAACCAGTGGGTCATATGTTTAATATAGATGAAGGTATCTCTGAAGATGTTATTCCTCAAATGAGAATTCATAAAGACCATCCAACTGAAGCAATCATTGGTCCATTATCACAGAGAGTTCAAACTTGAAGCCGTTCTGGTGTAAATACATGTTTGTACTCATGTTTCATTTCACAAATAGTGCCAAGGAATGTTGAGATGGCATTGAAAGAAAATAGTTGGGTAGAGGCTATGCAAGACGAATTGACAAAACAGTAGATCAAACTGGTCAAAGTGTTGTACGTCATTTCGGTAAACTTACTAGTTAAAGCTCCTTTACTGCCGGCTCACATACACATGCTGAGGCATTCCTAACCTTTCACAAGGTACAAAAACTTAGAACCTATTATTAGCCCGGCGTATGATGCTAAGAAGAAAATTTATGTGAGAAAAGACGAGGTGGAGCAATTGAGTATTTTAAGGATAAACATGATTTCCAAACACTCAGAGCATCAAATTTATATGACATGGGTCGTGTTCCATTCATTAATATGAGCAACTACGGAAAGGGAATTTGGATCAGAAACATGATATGGAGACATAGCAAAACCAACTTCAAGGATTTCAAAACTGTCAAATCTAAGGTCATTGAAGATGAGACCCGGATTGATCCTAACACAAACAAACTAATGAAGATAAGGGTTTATAAGCATCCAAGATATGTGAGAAAGATCGATATACATGCTCTAGTACTAGTTAACAGCTTGTCAAAGCTTATGTGGTGGAGGTGTGAAAAGCAGACAGATCATGCTTTGATACATTGTATTGATAAAGATTACCGTATCATTAACCTTGTTGATTTGCTCAAGTTTGGAAAAGATGATTTGATGAAGTTGCAGGCTTGTCCAATTGCCGCTGATGAATCTGTTCAGTTTATAGTAGCACCGTTCGGTTGGTTGATCACGAAGGCCCTAGATAACAAGATGTATGCATACGGAAGCAGTTACAAGACAGATGACGTGGACTTCTAAAAACATTGATTTACCGATCCTAGGGGGAGATTGTAGGGGTCAAACCTAGAGGCTCGCAAAATCAAATCAAGATGAAGATCAAAGTTCAAGACAAGTGACAAGTTGAAGAAGCCGCACGACAAGTTATTTATCTCACGAAAACATCTTGTCACATGAGAAGTTGCTGATCGCGCGAGAACTTCTAGATTAAGTATAAATAGAAGTTTTGTAATGTAATTAGATAGCTTTTTGTTATTTCCTGATTTCAAAATCAGAGAGCAATATCTTCAAAGTTTATTTACATTTGTGTTTTTTTTTCTTCATCTACTATACAATCTCATTCCGTGATTTTAACATTCCGTATTTTCATCACGAGATCGATCTTATTATTGTGTTGATCCTTACACTATTTGTTCTTGTAAGTGTTATTCAAGTTCACTCTTCAAACACCCTATCAAACTATTGCATTGAGCTGCCCAACCGGTCCTTCAAAGATAAAAAAAAGTATAAAGTAGGAAAGTTATAGACAAAGACCATTATCTACAGTTTGACAAAGTATTGAATTATCACCAACTTGTATAAGTTGGTGAATGTTCAGAGATGGCCGCAAAAAGTGGTTCAGCTTTGTCAAAAGTATGTCCGAGAAAGCATGTCTTCTCTATCTTTCAAAGTAATCTGTCTTCATGCTTCGAAAGACTTTGTCTGTCAAGCTTCGGAAGACTTTATCTTTGGCTTCGGAAGAAATGATATTTGGCTTCGGAATATTTGACACTTAGAGTATTTTCTTAGTGACTTTGTCAAATTTTCCAAAGTAACTTCCTTGTACTTCAGACTGCATGCTAAGAGCTCTTTAGTGAGCATCAGCCTCTAAGATAACTCTTACAAACTCCCTCTAGGCTGATGCTACCAAAACTTTGGAGAAGGTTCGAGTCTTGTTCTTCACTTGCTTACAATCCTCATTAGAATAAGGAACATTGACTTTTTCATCAGTTGATCCGCATTCTTCAGACTCTTAATGTATCTTCTCATGTACAAGAGATCATGTAGAGGAAGAGTAAGTATGTTCTACAGGAAGTATATGTTTTGACTTCCTTGATCTTTTGTGACATACCATTTGTCTGGATTTGTTGAGAAAGTCCAGGACATAATGGGTCTCTCAGCAGCAAGAGGCTCTACATGAAATGCAGTTGGTTGAGCAATCTCTTCTTGTTCACATTCTGAAAGTTCTGACTCATCCTGAGGTGCAGAGGTGGATGCCTTGTACTTCTTTTTCTTTCTCTTGTCCCTTCGGATGGCCATCCTTTTTCTCTTTTTGAATTTGAATTGAGGAGAGTGGTCTGCAGCACTAGATGTTCTTTAAGTATTCTGCTTAGTTGGGTACCTTTCCTTCACATGTTCAAAAGGAGGAGGTTTAGAATACTATTATGGGTCAGAAGATGAAGTTAGCTTAGATGTAGCTTTAGGATCAGGTTGTGTTGTGTTTTGGAGTTCAACCTTCACCTCAACTTCAAGTGCAGCCTGACTTGGTGAAGAATGCAAGTCAACCAGCTGACCTTCTTTTATCTTCTGCTTGATCCTTCTGATATGCTCATCCATGGTGGATAGAGACATAGGACCAAGTCTCTTTCCGGAGAACCCATACAGCTTCAAGAAGCTCACTGTCTTCTGTGTGTCAGTAGACTTTTTTTCCAACGCTTTGATGGTGGCTCTTGATTTAGCAGCATCCTTTCTCATTTTCCTCTTTGCAGCTATTCTTTTGGTTTGAGCTTCCACTTCCAACTGCTTGAGGTACTCAAACTCAATATATTCAAATGAAAGAGGGTGAAGAGCTGCTGCCTGATAAAGACCTGTGGCACTCAGATAGGCTATCATCTTTTGTCTTTCTTGTTCCACAGCCACAGTCTCTTTCACACGACTTTCTTGAACGGGAGAGAGGATAGGAGCTTTGTAGAGTTTTTTTCTCTTTCTTTCTTCTTTAATTTTGAGGAGCAATTCTTCAACCTCAGCATCCTTCCTTTCTTTTGACAACTCTGTGTCAGCGAGTTCATTTAATTCTACAAAGGGGAGAGAGATGAGTTCATCAATGTTGTAGTTTCTTAGTCCAAGATAATTCAATCGGGCTGCCCTTAACCCATCATCATGAGTATTTGGCCTATGGGCAGCTCTGATTGCAGCTTGCATGAAGCTGGGGACTTCTCTTGTTTTCTCTCCCCTAGCCTTCCTCTTCCTCTCCCTTTTTTCCTCCTCAATCTCCTCAGGAGTCATCTTTCTTTTCTCTTTATCAATGGTTAGCCTGTATGACTTAGGGTGGAGAGAGCTTTGCCTTCTGATGATTGTACTAAGCTTGAGCTCTACCCAGGGAGAGGTTGTGATACACCTTCACCAGCAGTTGTTTCACTAAGGGTACTGGATGCTCAAGTTGATCCTGTCTCAATGTTCACATGGTCCATTACTAGGCCTTCAACCAAGGTTTCCTCTTTAAAGCTAATCTTAGGGTCTGCCTCAGTATCCAGTTGACCAATATTTTTCTCTGCTAGCCTTTGTTTATATAAAACTAATCTCCTTTTAAATTCTTCAAGCACCTTTGTTGAATTCTCTTAGCTAACCTACATTTCCTGTCTTGTTTTGACGTGGATTGGCAAAAGGCAAGTCAACTAGAGAGAAACTCTCATAGAATCTCAGGGTCTAAAAATTGAAGACTTCTCGCTGCCCCTTAGACCTAAAGAGTACCAAGGCCTTTCTTGCAGCATCATACCACCATCCCACTATTGGATTTTCAGCAGGGTAGGATGAGGCAGACATGGCCCTTAGAATTCCTTCCTTAAAGATTTCTTGCAGTATGGCATGCACATTAGTGTGAGCTTAAGAAAGTTGTTGAGTCTGGACAACGGTAAGTGAGGGTGGTGAATCCTCATTGTCCATACTCTGGACAGATCTCCAGGTTTTGTGGTTGTAGTAACTTTCTTCCCTTTTTTGGTAGCATCACTCACTTTCATAGGTGAGCTAGAGGTTAAGTCCACCACTACCAGAGGTTCTTGTGGACCTGGTTGAGTTTGTCTTACTGGTCTCTCAGCTAACTTGCCCTTTAGATCCGTGATCTCAAGTCGCTGGTCATTGACCCTTCTTTGTAAGGTAGCCACCTGATATTTCAGATGGCTTACCTTTGAAACTAAATAGGTGCATGTTTTGGTTAGTTGTTGCACCTTTAGTTGCAGACTCCCCTCATCTTCAGATGAAGAATCATGGGGGGATGAGAGAATTGGTCCAAAGTCTTCTTCCTCAACACTAGCATGTTGTTCTTGGCTGTTGCATACCCTCTGCTACAAGACAGCTTTAGAAGAAGTGTCAAGGGGCTGAGTTTCCATGGTTGAGGTCTTAAGGATGTAATCATTTACAAAAGTGAGAGCCTCTTTCATGTGGAGTTCCTGAACTTGTTCATAAGACTCCACCTCAGTAGGGGGTGAATGATGTGGGCTAGAAATGGGTGTTTCAGGAGCACTTATCTTTTTTTGTGTATGGGAGGAGAAAAGAGACTCATGTTACTCACTGAAATCCAGATCCTAATCATTATAAAAAGCAAGGTCAGGGATTGGTTGGTTGAGGTCTAGAGGCTGGGATGGTAACTTTTCTCGGAAGGTTGTTCACTAGAGTTTTGAGACTCCGATTCAAGGCTTAAGGCTGGTGTTAGTGTAGTGAGCTCATCACGCTGAGCATGAGGAACCTCAGCACTGAGTCTAGAAGAGATGGGAGTGGTTTGCTCCACAGAAATATGGAAGCTTCAGTATCCACTTCCTCCTGCATGGTTGAGTATATGGTGGCCTACACATCCTAAGTAGTTTGTGCGGGGGTTCGTTTGGATTTTCTTTTGTAGGTGATGGTGATTTGGCTGTTTGGGTGGTTGAGAAGTTGAAGGTATGGGTTCAACAATAGCTTGTGCTGCTATGTTATCACCTTGAGTAATGAGTTCTAACATTGTTGGGATTAAGGCTGTTTCTACCCCTGAGAAACCCATAGTAGGATTTCTCATCGTCTTGAAGATGCTAGGATTCATTTGTCCCAATTTAAGAATATCACTGGTTACCCGTAACTAGGAGCCCAATTCACCGTTAAGAATGTGTTGAACATATTTAAAGAAGATATAATACTCTAAGGAGTCCAAGTATGTAAGGAGATTTGTGTATACAAATTGAGAGTACCTAAACTTGACCCTTTGAACCATGCCATGGACTATATAAGAGAGGTCCTCTGGAATTTGGCCCCAACTTCCATGCTTGTTTGATAGACAGCGGATAACAAAATGGAGGAGGTATTTCCATTTGAAGGAGACCTTCCCTTTCCTGAAGGTTCTTATGGAGTAATCACCCTCATAGGCCATCTGCCTAAATGACTGGTTCACAGCAAATTTTGGAAAGGACAACTCGCCTTTTTCATCATCCAGTCTGAGATGGGTACGAACGGTGGCTGGAGTGATGAAAATTGTCCTCCCCTGCACTGTGGCACATAGTGCCTTCTCCCCATCCATAATGACCTCTTGGCAGGTCCTCCAGAATTCCAGAAGTTGATCTTCATACAGTTGAGAGTTTATAGTGAGGGACGTGAAGTAGTTTGATAGAGACAAGAACTGGCAAACATTAGTAAAACCAAGATCTTTCTCCGAGGATAACAGAGCAACCTGATTGTGCTGCCTGTGAAGTTGCATGAAAAATCGGGTTGGTTTCGTTGATCGTGGTTGGTCATTTGTGAGTAGCTTTGTGGTGAAGAAAGGTATGAACGATAGCGGTTTGAGAGAATCTAGGTTTGGAAATTGCAGACTAAGAAGAAAGTGAAAGAGGCGGAACCGTTAAAGGTATATTTATATGAACTAGATTTGAGACAAAGTCAATGCAAAAGTATAAACTTTGAAATCCAGATGTCGGTAACCACCTCTGAAAAAGTGCCCAAAAAGTTAGTTTTCTTGAAAGTAGAAAAATCTTCCGAAGGTAATTTCACTTCGGAAGTTCTAGAAAACTTCCGAAACCATTTTTGGCTTCGAAAGATATTTCTTAGATTTGCAACAATTTGCTCTGGAAGAAATTTACGTAGAGAAAATTTGCTTCCAAAATATAATTGGATTTGTGAGACACTAAGCAACAGAAGTTTTATTCAAGAATAAATCTTCCGAGACTAATTTGCGTGTAGAAGAAAAATTGTTCTTCAAGGCATATAAGTGTTTTAAGCTTCGTAAGATAATTTTTGAATTTCTTCCGAAGATAATTCACTTATTAGAATTGAAGACATTAATTTCTTCCGAAGTCAATCTTAATGTCTTTCAAAATAAATTATATTTCAAATTCTTATAATTCTAAGGAATAACAGTTAGAAAATTTTTCTTTCAAGATAACTGGGCTTATATGAGTGATGAAATACACAACATTAAAGACACACATTTTAGAAAATAATTCTAAAATTAATTTAAGAAATTCTACTTAAGATAATCATCCCAATAGCTTATATAAGATACATAATTCTCTGTTCATCAAATGCCGTAGTGAACAGATCAGCATATTGCTCATTTGTGTTAACTTTGACCAGTTTTATCAAGCATTTCTCAAAATTATCTCTTATCAAATGATACCTGATATTGATTTGTTTTGTCTTTGAGTGTTGCACAGGATTATCTATAATAGAGATAGCACTGTTGTGGTCTATACGGTTGGTAGTCTCCTTTGAGTTAAATCCATAGTCCAGCATCTGAATCTTAATCCAAAGCACTTGAGCATAGCTGCTTGCAGCAACAATGTAGTTTGCTTCAGCAGTTGATGTAGACACACGGGATTGTTTCTTGCATTGCCATGAAACTATCCTTCCACCAAGGAACTGACAACCCCTTGATGTAAACTTTGCAGTCATGTTGCATCCACCATAGTGACTATTTGTATATGCATACAGATTGAAGTCATGAACACTTTGTATACCAGAGTCTTATCTTGGGAGCACCTTTGAGATATCTAAGTATTCTCTTGATAGCAACTAGGTGTGACATCTTGGGGTGGGTTTTATATCTTGCACAAATGCATGTGGCAAACATGATATCAGACCTACTGGTTGTGTTACATAAGAGACCAAATCATTTCCCTGTAAAGGCTATTATCAACACACTCCACGTCAAGGTCAGGACCTAGAGAGTGGTTTCTTGCTATGAGAGTCTTAGCAACCTTACAGTCAGTCAGATGAAATGTGGTTAGTATTATGTGTTCCCGATTTGAACGGGATCGTTGAGCTTGGATCTTAGGATTCAATTGACTAGATCTAGATTTGATGATGAAGATGCTAAAATGAAAATGATGAACAAAGAATTTCTGTTAAATTTTCTATTTTCTGTTTATTGAAGAAGATTTGAATACATGATTGATCATCATCCTTTGAAGGATTGATGATTATCCTTTCATCCTCACACCTCTCATGTTTTGGCACTCATGGAGGCTCTCTTTGGAGTCCATCCATCAAGCACACTTACAAATGATGTAAGTTATTCTATTTATACTAATCTAAGAGAATTACAATGTAAAAATCCTAGACTAATAATTTTGACTCTTGTTGACTTCAAGCTTCAATTCTTCATCTTCTATGTTGACTTTTCTGTTGACTTGGAAATCTTCAATTTATTCTTGTTGGTCGAAACCCAACAATACTCCCCCTAAATTGTAGATTTCCATTGATAAAGGTTGAAGCTTTGAACTTGATCCTTCTTGATGAGGTGATGATGAATAGTTGATTCAAGATTGTTGTTTTTGTTGTTGTTGCGGAAACGTGTTCTTGAATCAACTATTGTGGTGAGGATATCTTTATGTTCTTTTTTGATTTTCTGATTTTATATTCTGATTTTGATGCTTTTATGTTGTTGTTGTTGACGTAATGAAGATGATCTTGTGTTGTTGAAGAACTTGAAGAATTTGATGATGATCTTGTGATCTTGTTGTTGTTGATGTTAAATCATGGGTTCTTGTTGTTGTTCTTTCTGTTTTTGATGTTGTTGATGAAGTTTGGGATCATTTGGATACTAATGAAGAGGTTCTTAGGCTGCTCAAACAGTACAGCCCACAAGGGGCGCATGTGCAGCCTACAAGGGGAGCATTTGCTACAGTGTAGGCGCACCAGATTGTGTTTTTGAACCGCACGAGATGCTTCTGATTTTCTGTTAGTATGCAGCTCCATTTGATGCTAAAACATTGTTGTTTTGATGGTAAAACACTGCACAAATGCAGCTTATTTTGATACCAGTTAGCTGCTGCGTTTTGGTTGATTTGTTGCTGTCAAAACAAGTGAAAATGCTGCCCAAATGATGATCTTTGTTAAGACAATTTGCTGTTGTGTTTTCGAGATTATACTGGGGCGTTTTTGTGCTAAAACGTTGCCCAAATGAAGCTATTAGTGATGCTTATTTGCTGCTGCTATGTGGTTGAAATGCTACTGATTCACATTAGTTTCATGAGCTGCAAGGCTGCTGTTATGTTGCTGTTAGATGTGCTGTGGGGCTGCTCATATGTTGCTGATTCGTGTATTGCAGAGCTACTTATATGCTGTTGAATTTGATGCCGAAACGCAGCCTAATTTTGTGCTCTTATGCTGCTGAACCGCAGCACGTTTGTTGCCTATTTGCTGCAGAATCTGTTGCTGAAATTCCACCCATTTTGTTGCTGTTAAGCTGCTCAATTTTCTGTTAAAAAGCTGCTGTTCGAGCTGTTAGAAGGCAGCCCATTTTGCTACAGAAACGTGCTTATTTAAAGCCTAAAACGCTGCTCAAACACGGCTCTTAATATTGATGATTTGCTGCAACATAATGCTTTAATTGTTGTTGTCCAAACCTTGTGCAGCTGTTGCCCAAGGGGAGCAACAGCCTCTAAATGGGCCGCACCAAACTGCCCTATAGCAGACCTTGTGCGGATTCGAGAATCGGTCCAAAATTTATGTTGATGATGCTAAAATCATGTTCAATTGTTGTTGTTGTTTGTGTATGATGAATTGAACAAGAATTTAGATCATAATTCAGATCCAAATCAGAGAATCAATGAAGAACACTAAGAACTTTGAAAACCCACTTACTTTTGCTTTGATTCAAGCCATAATCTGTTGTTGTTGCAGATTTTTCTTGTTGAATTGATGTAGAAATATCATGCTAATGGATCGAAATCATTGTTGATGCAATCCTTTATTCAGATCTGAGAATTGCTGAAAAACACCAAGAACACACACACTAGCGTGTGCAAATGTCGATCTTCTGCATCCAACACCAATCTTCCTCAAATTTGATCCAATCTTCAATGTTTTGCTTCCAAATGATGATTTGATCATAGATAATGATCAAACAACATCAATTTCATACTGAATCCATCAGATTCATGATGAAATCTATGGATCTAATGATGAACACTCATGAACTTGTTCTTCAAGTTTTCTTCAAATCTCTCCCAATTTTAGCAATCTAACCATGAAATCTGATCAAAATCAATATGAATCCAACAACTCTAGCTCTAATACCAATTGTGTCTTCCCAGTTTGAACGGGATCATTGAGCTTGGATCTTAGGATTCAATTGACTAGGTCTAGATTTGATGATGAAGATGCTAAAATGATAATGATGAACAAAGAATTTCTGCTAAATTTTCTATTTTCTGTTTGTTGAAGAAGATTTGAATACATGATTGATCATCATCCTTTGAAGGATTGATGATTATCCTCTCATCCTCACACCTCTCATGTTTTGGCACTCATGGAGGCTCTCTTTGGAGTCCATCCATCAAGCACACTTACAAATGATGTAAGTTATTCTATTTATACTAATCTAAGACAATTACAATGTAAAAATCCTAGACTAATAATTTTAACTCTTGTTGACTTCAAGCTTCAATTTTTCATCTTCTACGTTGACTTTTCTGTTGACTTGGAAATCTTCAATTTATTCTTGTTGGTCGAAACCCAACAAGTATGTCTTGTACATACTTTGACTAGTTTATAAAGATACCATTATCCACCTACTTCACTTAAATTCCTAGAAAGAAATTAAGTTCACCCATGACACTCATTTCAAATCTATTTTTCATCAGCTTCTCAAACTCTTTGCAGAGATTTGGATTAGGTGACCCAAAGATGATGTCATCTACATAAACTTGAACCAGCATCAAGTCATTTCGTGTTCTTTTAAGGAAAAGTGTGTTGTCAATGGTACCTCTCTTGTATCCATGTTGGACAAGGTATTGTGACAGTGTCACATACCACTTTCTTGGAGCCTGATGCAGCCCATAGAGAGCTTTATAACGCTAGAAAACATAATCAGGATGATTTGTGTCTGCAAAGCTAGGTGGTTGTTTGACATACACTTCCTCTTCAATCATCCATACAAAAATGCACACTTGACATCAAGTTGGTAGTCTTTGAAGTCCTTGGATGTAGCAAAAGCTAGGAATATCCTAAAAGCTTCAAGTCTTGCTATAGGAGCACAGACATCAGTGTAGTCAATCCTTTTTTCTTGAGTGTACCCTTGAACAACTAGTCTAGCCTTGTTTTTGATGACAAGTCCTTTATCATCCTTCTTGTTTCTAAAAACCCATTTGGTTCCTATAGTAGTCTTCCCATGAGGAGAAGGACATAGGTTCCAAACCTTATGTCTTTTGAATTGAAGCAGCTCCTCCTACATTGCTTCAACCCAACTACCATCCTTCAAAGCTTCATCAATTTTCTTGGGCTCTATTTGAGACAAGAAACAAGAGTGTAGACAAACATTTTTGTCATGCCTTTGTCCTCTTGTTCTCACTCCTTTCTCAACATCTCCAATGATGTTTGTGGTGGGGTGAAACTTGTGGATTCTCAGTTGAGGAATCACAGCAAGTTGATTTAGCAGATCTAAATTTGTGAAGTTCAGATCTGGTGATCTCAATTTCCCACCACATTAGCATACTTATCAAGAGTGACTTGATCCATTAAGTGTGTGACATAATTGATGTTATCTTCAGTGAAGAGGTCTTTAGTATCATGAAATTCTTTGTTAGAATCCCCATCTCTATTTCCTCCTACATTAGAAGATCCTTCATTTGAGTATTGTGCCTCTGTGCTGGAATATGTAGGCACCTCACATGTATTAGCTGAATTTGTCATGGTTGTGTTGATAAGATTTCCACCTGTAGAGTTAGTTACCATTGGAGCTGAAATAGTTTTCATGCTTGATCTTCTTAACTCAAATCTTGGGTCAGGATCTTCTGTTGATAAGCTATCTGTAGATCCTGAAACATCTTCACATGATTTGTTAAAAAAAATTGGTAACTAAATCAAGATCAAATAGCCAATCGGGACTAGAACCCTTCACACTGGGTGTATGTTCATTGAAAGTTACATTGGCTGACTCCTCAACTGCTCTAGTTTTGAGATTGTATACTCTATAAGCCTTAGCTTGAGAAGAGTATCCAATTAAGTGTCCATCATCTGATTTCTTAGCAAACTTGCCTGGATGACCTTTGGTATTCAAGATGGTGCAAGAACAGGCAAATGATGTGAAGAAACCAATGAAGGGTGTCCTTTTGTGCCACAGCTCATAAGGAGTCTTACCTTAAGTCTTGACAACTAAAACTTTGTTCTGCACATAGCAGACAGTGTTCACTGTCTTTGCCCAGAAGGTGATGAGTAGTTTAGAATCAGACAACATGGTTCTTGCAGCTTCAATAAGTGTCTTGTTTTTCCTCTTAGCAACACCATTCTGCTAAGGAGTCCTGGGAGTGCTATATTGTCTTGAAATACCTTTTTCTTCACAAAATGAATCAAGGATATGGTTTTTAAATTCGTTTCCTTGATCACATCTTATGATCTTCACCTTGTGATCAGATTGTTTCTCAATCTTCAAAATGAAAGACTTCAAAATTTAAGGAGTCTCATCCTTAGTTTTAAGGAAGAAGAACCAAGTATATATAGTGAAGTCATGTGTGATCACAAGATAATATGAACTTTTTTCTAAAGTCATTACACTTGTGGGGCCAAATAGATCCAAGTGTAACAAATGAATGGGGGTTAGTGATAGAGTTGATTTCCTTTGGCTTGTGAGACACTTTGTGCTGCTTTCCTTTCAGACATGCAACACAATGGTCATTACTTGTAAACTCTTTTTTTGGCATTCCTGTTACCAAATCATTCTTAATTAATTTATTTATGTTCTTAAAGTTTACATGGCACATTCTATTATGCCAGAGGAAGGACTTATCACTATTGGCTTTAGACAGAAAGCAGGAAACTTCTCCAGAAGGGGAGGTTTCTTGCAAATCCATCTTGTACATGTTCCCTTTCCTAGGGGCTCTGAGCAGAATATGCTTCTGAGGAATGATCACCCCAGGCTTAAGAATAATGCACTCATGTTCAGTAAAGAACATGTTATGCTTTTGGTCATAAAATTGAGATACACTTAGAAGATTGTACTGAAGCTCTTTGACAAAGTTTACCTTTACAATGCTAATCTTACCATTTGTGACCTTGCCTCTACCAGTGATGTAACCACCAGATTCTCCTCCAAAAGATACTAGCCCTCCATTAAACTTCTCAAAGTCTTGTAGCAAGAAGCCTTTGCCTGTCATGTGCCTGGAACAGCCACTGTTAATGATCCATACAATCTTTTTGGTCTTGAGCTGTTCCTGCACAGAAAGAGATGATTAGTTACATTTAGATATCCAAACCTTGCTTGTCTTGGGTTCATTAATATTAATAGAAGATAAATCAACAGTTATGGATCTTATGCATAAGCTTTGGGGATCTTGGCCTATTGATGATGAGGAAACTTTACTCCCTTGGCCTTCCTTCATCTTCCATACCATCTTTGAAAGATTAGAATTGGCCTTCAATGCTTTAGAAGTTTTCACAACTTCAGAAGTTTTGCAGACTGAACCTTCGGAAGTTTTTTAGTACTTCAGAAGCATTCCTTTATTCCGAGACCAAATTTTCCTCCGAAGGCAATTTTCCATTTATCTTCTTTGCCTTAATTTTTGAGTTTCTGAAGGAAAGTGACTTTCCTTATGAAGCTATCTTCCTCTTTTTCATCTCAGAAGCCTTTTTGATCATGTTGATAGTACTTTTGGAATTGTAGATGCAATCCTTAGGAAGATGAGAGGTACTGCCACACATGTTGCATTCAGTTTAGATACTTCTGAGAGACTTCTTTTGAGAGGCTGGTTGAGCTAGATTACTTTCCAATTACAACTTCACAATTACAGTAGTGAGTCCATTCTCTGGGAAGAGAGAACATGAATTTCCTCACAATGTCCCTGTTCTCCAATTCGGCACCAGTATCCACTAGAGTGTCCACAATCTCAACATATCACAAATACTACTTAGTCATGGTTTCACCGGTCTTGAAGGTGAAGTTCTAAAACTGCTACTTCATGAGGTCTTTCTTGTTCTCCTTGGCTTCCTCAGACCCCTCATACATCAGCTAAAGTGCATCTCAAAGCTGTTTTGGCAGTCTTGCACTTCTTGAAGCCTCTTCAGATAGAGTTGGGAAGAGCAGTTTGAAGAACGGTCATGGCATTTTGATCTACATCTATCCTCTTCCAATCTTCATCATAATAGTCAGCCACATCCTTTGGGATCATTTTTCAAGCAGTAGTTGCTGAAGGTTTGCATGAGACATGAGGTCTAGAGACAACAGATCTCCACATCCTGCTGCCTTGAGACTTGATGAATCCTTCTATTATTGGGCACAAAGTATCAAAGTTATAAGGAGTGATCAGTGGAGATTTGGTCATTGTGTCGGTTTCCATATCAGCTTTGGAGAGAGCTACCATTTGAGCAAATAATTTTTTTGTGAAACTAAGTAGATTTAAGATGGTAAGATCTTATAATCAAGAGCCTGGAAAGCTCTGATACCAATTGCAGGACCAGTTAGGGAGGTCAATGCAACAGTTTCACAGATGTTGGAGAGAAAACAAACTAACACTTACAAGATGAAATAGGGAACCGGCTATTTGGAAACAAAGAACTTAAAGTAAAGAACACAAGAACAAAGAAGTTGTTTTTCAAGGATGTTGTATATTGCTCTTAGGTGGTCAACAAAAATTACAAGGCTTAGTCCCTAATGATTGGTAAATGAGATACTTTATACTATAACCTATAGCCGGCCATACTTTGACACCAGCTGGAACACTAATCTAGACAACAAGATCAATGTAAAGTCAAAAGACATATTGCTTTTGACACGTGACTATGACATGCCATAGCGGACATCTTTATCTAATACAAAAAGAAAAAAAAAAAGTAAAGTAGGAAAGTTACAGACAAAGACCATAATCTACGGTTTGACAAAGTAAGAAATTATCACCATCTTGTATTAATTGGTGAGTCTTCAGACTTGGCAACGAAAAGTGGTTCAGCTTTGTCAAAATTATGTCAGAGAAAGCATGTCTTCTCTGTCTTTAGAAATAATATGTCTTATGGCTTCGGAAGACTTTGTCTTTCAAGCTTTGGAAGACTTCATCTTTGGCATTGGAAAAAATGATCTTTGGATTCGGAAGATTTGACACTTAGACTATTTTCTTAGTGACTTTGTCAAATCTTCCGAAGTAACTTTCTTGTACTTCAGACTACATGCTGAGAGCTCTTTGGTGAGCATCAGCCACTAAGATAACTCTTACAGAATGGTACTCTTAGGATTGTAGATGCAATCCTTAGCATAATGAGTTGTACCACCACACATGATGTATTTCATAGTCTTCCCTGTGAGAGTCTTGTCTTGAGGAGAAGGCTTGTCTTGTGCCTTTTCTAGTTCCTTCTTCATCTTCTTAGATGTTGCACCATGCTTTTTAGGGTGAACCTTGCCTTTGGAGTTGGATGGTCCAGGTTGTGTAGAAGTGGTGCACATTGATTCATCCTTCTTCTCCTTACTAGTATGGTTTGAACTTGAACCGGAACTTCTGGTACTAGAGCTCTTGGTTAAGTCCTTAGTCTTTCTCACCTCAAACCCAGCAGAGATGAAAACTTGTTTTTGCCTGTGGTTGAAGGTGGGCTTGATGCCCTCCACTTTTTTGGATCTTCTCTTTGCAGTCCTGATCAAGTTCTTTCTTGCAGACTTGGCCATTCCATGTTTCTTCTTCTCTTTTGGGTTATAGTGACCCTTCTTAGAGTGAAGCTCTGTTGGGTTTTGGCCAACAAGAATAAATTGAAGATTTCCAAGTCAACATTCAAGTCAACAAGAAGATGAAGAATTGAAGCTTGAAGTCAACAAGTCAATAAGAGTCAACATTATTAGTCTTGGTTTTATTTTGTAATTATTATAAATGCTAGATTAGTATAAATAGCAATACTTATCATCATTTGTAGATGGATGGTTCACAACCAAGTGTGGGAATCACATTTCATCACCAACATCATATCATCATCCTTCATGGATGATGAATTCATCATCAAATCAATAAACAACAAGCATTAAACACTTTTGTGTTCATCATGATTAAATTTTAGCATCTAATCATCAAATTTTGTTCTTATCAATTTGAATCCTAAGATCCAAGCTCATCGATCCCGTTCAAATCGAGAACACTCAAGCTCTTCACTCACATTTGGTTCACTCTTCACTATGTCCTCTACCTTAGTTTCATCTTCATTCTCTTTATGAACAGGCTTAAAAGAACGTAGCTTATCTTCACAAGTTGCACACCTTGGTTCTCTAACTGATAGTAATATGTGTAGAGGAGCTATTTCTCTTGATCCAAGTCCCTACCTATTCTAATAACACACTTTTGCATTGAAGGATGAAGATATGACATTATTGAATGTTTTCTCTTCAAAAACACACTTATCTACCTTGGATTTGTTGATCACAAGCTCAACCTAGCATTCAATGAATTTGGAAACAAGATCTTTAACTTAAGTCCTGTAGTTTATATGCTCATGTTTTAGAGTAGAAATGCTTTTCTCTAAATCTTCTATTTTAAGTTTATAATCATTTTCTGCTCTTTTAAAATCAGCTTTCAAAATGTTTTAGGACTTAAGATCAAATCTTACTTCCAAAAATTATAAAACCTGTACGTATAACTTTAACAATGCATTAAGGGGAGTAGAGATGTTCCAAAAATTTCGATTCATCATGTTCTGCCATGAATGCATGGTTTAGAGAGACATCCTCCACCTAAAAGCTCCGGTGAGAGCCTCCTTTTTAAGTATTAACTACAGCTTGCTGCTTTGGTTGCTTGAGCTTCTCAGCTCTTGGAGCTCCATCAGTGCAGTGTGGCCTTGGTTATGTATGGCCACCATTTGTCCTTCATGCCTTACACACCCTAGCAAAGTGGCCCATTGGGTTACAATTGTAACACTTTACCTTGCTCTTGTCTAGTCCAAACTTTTCACTATACACATTGCTAGAAAACTTCCATCCAGTCCTCTTATAGAACTTCTTGGCTCTATGAGTGAGAAGAGACGTCTGCTGGACTATTTCCATGTACTCTAGATCATCTGCAAGGATATTGTCTAGGTTTTCAGGAGTGAACAGAAAGTTTCTAGAGCTTTCATCTAAAGACACAAAGGCCTAGGAAGAACTGGGCTCTTGGAATACACTTCCTTGAGTGTAGCTTTCCCTTGATGTGTCCGGGAAGGTGATGAAAGGACCATTTGGTGAGTTGTAAGGGTTGCTAATAACATGTTTTTGTGGCTCTCTGTAGTCCCTTTCAACCACATGAAAGGTTGAACTCTTTTGGGTGCTACAAGAGCTGGGAGAAGGATCTTGAAAGTTCATCTCCATCTAGTAACTGCTCCGGATACCATACATTTCAGTGAGAGTGAGGGTAGAGAGGTTCTCAGTTCTCTACTACTCTTGATGGCCACACAGTAGTGTGTCTATTTTCTAGGAAGAGAGAACATGAACTTCCTCACTATGTCCATATCTCAAGTTTAACTCCAACATCCATTAGGGTATCTACAATCTCAACATACCTAAAGTATTTTTGAGTCATAGTTTCATCTGTCTTGTAAATCTTCTACTTCATCATGCCCTTCTTGTTCTCCTTGGCTTCATCAGATCCTTCATACATCAACTTTGAAGCATCCTAGAGTTCTTTTGCACTCTTGCAATTCTTGAAGCCTTTGTAGATAGAGTTTGGAAGAGCAGTTTGAAGAGCGGTCATGGCTTTCTTCTTCAAGTCTTCTTTAGAATAATCAACCACATCCTTAGGTATCATCCCACCTCTAGCAAATGTTGAAGTAGTGCTTGGGATGTGAGGTCCAAAGACTACAGATCTCCACATCCTTATGTCTTCAGACTTGATGAAGCCTTCCATTCTCATGCACCTAGTATCAAAGTCATCAGGAAAGATTAGTGGATACTTAGTTATTATGCCGGTTTCCATATCAGCCTTAGAAAGAGCTGCCATTTGAGCAAGTAACTAAATGTGAAACTAAAGAGTGATTCAAGATGGTCAGATCTTGCAATCAAGAGCTTGATAAGCTTTGAGACCAATTGAAGGACCGGTTATAGTTCACAACATTTTCATAGGAACCAGGTAGTGAAACAAATAATATCAAGTAAGAACACTCAAGAACACAACACAAGGGAAGAAAGAGATTAGTTTTTAAGGATGATGTATATTGCTCTCAAGTGTTTAAAAGTATTACAAAGCTTAGTCCTAAGACTGGTTACATGAGATACTTTATACGACATCCTACAGCGGACAATACTTTGAAGGCCAGCTGGACACTAATCTAGATAACAAGATCATTGTAGAGTCAAAAGGCGGATTGCCTTTTGACTTGTGACTATGACATGCCATAGCTCACATCCTATTGTATTACAAAAAGGATAAAAGTACATGAGTAGAAAGTTACAGACAAACACACCATACTAAAGAGTTCACATAAGTAATAGGTAATCAGAAACTTATATAAGTTAGCGAGTCTTCAGAGCAGACAGTTGAAATGCGGTCTGCTTTTGTCAAAAGTATGTCAGAGAAGCATGTCTTCTCTGTCATCGGAAGAAATCAGTCTTTGGGCTTCGAAAGACTTTGTCTTTAGGCTTCGGAAGACTTCACTATTGGATTGGAAAGATTTATGTGTTTGGCTTTGGAAGATTTGACACTTAATTACATTTATCTTTGTGCATAGTCAAATCTTTCGAAGTAACTTACTTGTACCTCAGTACATGTTGTGAGATTTATTGTTAGTATCAGCCTTTAAGAGAAACTCTTACAGATACATATTGATTATATGTAATGATGTTTTATGTTTCTGCTGCTATGTTAGGGAAATGTTTGAATATTAAGAATTATGTGCTTATGATGTCAAAAATCCAACTACGTGGTTGCGTGGAAACAGGGCCATACAGTAGGGGAAGAAAAAGACAGTTGAAGAGTTGGTGATTCCGAAACAAAGAGTAAATCCAACTAAGGATATGAATAGAAAGCATGTGTTACGGACTCATCAAACAATCCTGTTCCTTAAAGTTAGGCATGATGAAGAAAATGAGGGTCTTGATATCAGGCTATTTAGTGCTTATCAGTACCGATTGTTGGATAAATCCATATTAATTATATGTTTACTATGCACCTTAGAAGCCTAAACAATAGAACTGGAAATGATCTTTTATTCTATCTAAAATGCATTAGGATCTTGAAGATAGCTTATAAATGATTAATAAGAAAAAGATCAGCTCATAAGAAAAAGAGGATCTCATTACAACTGGGAAGCATGGTGAAACTCGAAGTGCATTCAGATGGAGACTAGGTTATTCACAAAAAAGGTTGGTCAACCATTGCTATGTTTGAAGCTATGTTCGAACCTATATCCTTGAATAAAAGACCTATTGAGGGAATTGAAGGTCTAAAGCAAATGAAGATCAATGTCCTAGATAGTAGTAAAATGACAATAGACAAAATTACATGCAACCTTTACAAAGCCTCTAGTGACTCCTGATCCACAACCAACACTAGCTTTAACATCAGATCCATCATCAACATCAGTGTTATAACAAGCACCAACACAAGAAGAAGATTTAGTAGAATATTCAATACCTCCTCCACCTACAAACCCTTGAAGTACTTAGCTACATATTACTTAGGGGAGTATTGTTGAACCCTAAAAGGATCGTTCCAGTCAATTCAAGAAGTGGTGGATAGTTGTTATGTGTGGATAAATATTTCTAAGTGTTATAGAACTAATACGGATGATGAAAGAAAACAAGTATAAAAAGAAATGCGGTTGTTGTTAACATATGCGAATGAGTAGAAAATTGACTAAATGTTGGCCATGCGCATTAGTTAAATGCTGATGAACAATCAAATACGAACAAGGCAATTGATCATTTGTGATATTTAAAGCGGATGAACAAAACTAATGCTGAAGTTCAAGTATAAAAACGGATATGCTTTTTGTCATTTGCATAAGCGAATACGGATGAACAAAAAAAATGCGAGTGAAGACTTAGTGAAATGCCAATCCTATTTATTGTACTTTTGACTTGTAATTATGAGGTAATAGTGTTTTTAGGGTATTTTAGTCATAGTACGAACCATATGCCAATCCTATAAATAGAAAGTTAATATTTACTTTTTTAACCTAAACCTTACATGCAATCCTTGTTTATTGAGCAAATATCATTTCAATAAGCAAAGGAATTATAAGTATTATCATGTGTTCATTGTGTTTGATCAATGTTTTGTTGGGTTCAATAAGATGATAAATTGAAGCTTTCCAAATTACAATCATAGATGACTTAAGATCTCATTGTACAAGTTTAGAGACCAAGTTGATCAAAACAAGAAAAAGAATACAAGATAATGTCAACATGACAAAGTCAACATCAAGCCCAAGAGAAAATTCAAAATTAGGTTTATGATGTAATAATAGTATAAATAGAACACACTAGTGCAATTTACAAGTGTGTGTTTCTATGGTGTAAATTACCACCCAAGGAGAAATCCTCCTATGGGTGGGTTTTGATCTTTTATTATCAATGTATGAATCTCAATGTAATTTTTTCATTAATATCAATGAATCTTACGATCCAAGGTTAGGAATTTGAAATATTGATTTAGCAATGCTGTTGTATTTTCGCTATAATCGATCATTACAATTAATCAGTATATTTGATCACAAGCACAAAACTCACCCATTTAGTTGCATCAATGTCCACATTGTTAATTGACAACATTTTAGTTAAAACTAGTAATCAATCACTGGTGGAGACTATTGGTGCAACCATGTCACAATACATTGAATCGACTTTCCAAGTTTTCAATCCTGAGGACCAAATAAGTATCTGATTAAACCACCAAGGACTATTTTTGCAATATTCTCTTGATCTTTAGTATCTGTATGTAAAAGACAAAGAAACTTGAAAAGAGAAAATAAAAATAAGCAAAAGAAAAGGGATATGAGAATGTTTGAATCAATGTATTGTTATTAGGATATTTATTAAATGCAAGTTGTTTAAGTCCTAGATATCATTAAACATAATCTCATAATATGTAGCATAATAGATCTAGTACTTTATGTAGTGTTTGGTCACGTTTAGTTGTAATATTTTAAATTCTTGAGAAATTATAACAAGAAGTTCTTATGTTAGATGTCTAATACGAGAATGTTTTAATCAATGTATAGTTATTAGGATTCTTTTTCAAAGTAGGGCGTTTAAAGCCTAGATATCATTAAAAAGAACATCGTAATATGTTTCATAGTAGATATGGTACTTTATGATCTAATGTTTGGTCAAGTTAAGTTGTGATATTATGAATGCTCAAGAAATCTTGAAATGAAGGTCTTACTTTAGACTTCTAATTATGCATTCCATTTTGTTACACCCCACCAAAGCATAAACACAAGGTGTAACAAAACAAAGTTTCAAAACAACATTGTTTAAAAGATAATGATATAGGGCTAAATGATTCAAGTTTAAGTACTATTACATCGAACTAATTACTAAACAAAAAAATAGTGCATAGTCTTCAAAATTATGTCTAATCATGTTAACTTTTGTTCCCATTTTCTGTAAATTCTTAAAAATGACAACTAAACTAGTTTATGAGTTCACAAGTTTTAAGGCACTTGTTAACAATATTATGTTATACACACGTAGGATGTGATTACAATGAGATCACAACCAAACAATGTTCTATCCCAAACAATAAGTAGTTATATGCATTCATTTGAAGCAAGTCTAAGTCAAAGTTTGTGGACCAACCATGAATGAGGGTGTCAACCCAGATAATACAATTCATATATTCAATGACTTAAATTAATAAGTAAAATTGTTATCTAAGTGGAGACTTAAGAGACTAACTCATTTAATAATCATCGCTAGTAATAAGCATGTGCATAACAGAAAAGTAAGTATATTATGCTCCTAAAAATAGTAAGGTAAAAGTGGGTTGCATAAAGTCACATAAAAATAACAGTGGTAGTGTCCAAGACAAGAGTTCCATTGAAAATATCCTAGTGCTTTATACGCTTAAAGGTATAAGTTCATAACGGTTCATACAAACAATGCCCTATGATAAGTCACTCTAATGCTTGAGTAAGTCTAAATCTATAAATATACAAATAATGAAATGTTTCATAAACCTTAACTGTAAAAAGTTTTAACTAACTTTGATATGTGTTTGCTTTGTTTTTATAATATACTATATAAAAATTTTAGTAATAACTAGACCTAAGTTTGATAAATTTAAATAATAACTAAACCAAGTTTAATAAGAATGTGAAAATTACTAAGTAAAAGTATTGATTGATAAGTCATCAAAACTCTATTTTATAAAGTTTAATTCCAAATTATTGTATTCTCTTAAGCTTTGTCTATGATACCAACCTGTAAGGCCCCGTACCCAGGAAGCCTCATAGTTTTTCATTCATAGCACAAAACATAATGTAATATCTTGATATATGAAAACATTGTAGCAAAATAACTTAAATCATTCATCACATTCAAAAGTGAGTTGTCAAATTAAATGTTGTTCTAAGAATAAAAACATTAACATTGTTTTTTAACATGTGGATGTCACTTTCCTAGTGCCATGTAGCTTACTCGTCCATGCCATTCTTAGCAACAATATTACCCGCCAACTGATATGAATACAAAAGCAATGTTGCTGAGTGAGCTCTAGTTTTATAATAATATCGAAAATACATTTTAACTTCGTAACATTTCTTATCGTGTTCATTATCTTTCATTCTTTCATTATCTTTCCTTTTTTATTAACTAGATATGCTCAAATCAAAAGCCTAAAACATATGAATGACAAGAAATGTCAACCCCTACTAGCGCTTTCACTGGTTAGCTAAACCTCTAGCAGTTAAGCCGAACTTCAAAGCATGTAGCCTGCTCATGAATAAGGGCCCATTCCATTCCATGGTCAATCTTAAAGATTAGACCCTAAATGTGCATCGTATGGGTTGATATAGCCGCACATTAGTTGAGCTAAGAACAACATGGTTGTACACCTCCATTCATTTTGCTTGCAAGACTGGTCATCATTTTTAAGGCCCGGGGTAACATTTCATTAGGTTTCACTATCATTCATTTTGTTTGTTATTGTTCAACTTTAATCATAGATAATACTTATAAGGTATCCTTTCATTATCATAACATCAAACATTAGACATTATTAATTGAATAACCACATAATGACTCTCAAAACAAAATTATACCATTAACCCTTATGAAATGACCTAAGTGTCATTTAATGTGGATAATAGTGAACTAATCCGGGTTAGTGAAATAATGCGGGCAATAGTGAACAAACGTGGGTAGGTGAACTAATACGGGTAATAGTACTTAGTTTTATGTGAGGGTAATAAAAAATGTTGTTGAAGGAAACCAATACGAGTAATAGTATTTGGGCTTATATGAGGGTAATAACAAATGCTGGTAAAGGAAACCAATGCGGGTGACTAACACTTGATTATTAAGAGCATCATGATAAATACGGCTGCCCTGGTATTAAGGCGGGTAATAGTGCTAAGGCTTATGCCAGGGTAATCACAAATATGGGTGAAGGAAACCAATGCGGTTACCCAATGCGGGTGACCAACACTTGGTTATTAAGAGCATCATGACAAATACGACTGACACAGTACTAGTGTGGGTAATAGTGAGCTAATGCGGCTGAGTAAACCTTCTATCCAATTTTAAACATAGGTATTTTATGACTTAATTGAGTAGAGCATGACACTAACCTATAGATTTAGTCCACATTTAGCTAGGGATCATAACTAAAGTACATCATTCATCAAACATCATCATAGATCTCGCTAAAACACAGATTTTTACGTAAAAAAAGTCACCTTTATCATAGAAAACACAAGCTTATCAAAGAATAATCGTTTTAGCATGCATATCAAACCCAAAAGAGTGCAAAACATGAAAATAAGGGGATCTAAAACTCACCTTAGAAGCCTTCGATTGAAACCCCTAAAACCAAAAGTAGAGCTCCAGATCTACACATATGCACCCGTAAAGATTCAAACTTTACACATAAAAACACAAAAAACGATTTAGGAGCTTAGATTTTTTTTCGGGAGTTACAAATGGTTAAACATCCTTATAAATCATGGACATATATGTTTAGTGTTTGCTCTTACATATAGTTTTTAAGGCTGTAAGTATAAAAATAAGAGTTAACAATTTATAAAACTACAAAAGCTTATTTTTAACACTAATTAGGTAAAATTAGTGTCTGTAACACTTTTAAATATCATGAAAAATTTTAATGTATCATTTTTATGTCATTCTAAGTTACTATTAAACTTTGAATCAATTTATCCAACAAAAAAACATATTTTTTGATTTTATCCTATTTTGAGGTTATAAAACTAATGTAAAAAGGAAAAAGTGTGAAAAAATTAGGAAATTAGGTGTATATTCATATTTCATCAAAATATCAATCGTCGAAAATTTTAAAACCTTTTTTGTTACCCCCGGAAAGATGAGTTTGATTTTTCACTTTATATTCCAAATGATTTTTGTTTAAATAGAAAAAGATTACATATTAGGTAAAAAATCACGAATTATCTCATCATGGTTCATATTAAATTGAATAAAAATTAAATTTGCAATAGATGTTGATTTTGCATAATTTTTGCAAAATTAAGTAATTAAAATTCTAGATTTTGAATTATTGTGTTTTCTTCTAACACACCAATGTGTTCTTCTTTATGGATGATGATTTCTTGGTATTATAAATTCCACATTGTTCCATCATCTACAACATTTGAGATCCACCATAACAACTTCTCTTTCTAGCTTATCTTCAAGTTTTCACCATAAAAGAATGTTCTTTCAAACTACACACTGCTTCAACCAGGTCACCGGTCCTTGTTCAATCGTTGGCCACCTAGCCCCACCCAATAATTTGGAAAACGGGCCTAAGAGGTGTACTCGGACCACTACTAGCACCGGCTCTCTATTCGATCGGTTCGGTCCAATCATGAAAACATTGTAGAATATTAACGTCTGCTGCCAACAAAATAGAAGGGTTCCCTCTAAGATAGAGATACACGCCTAGAACGTAACGATTTCCGAAGATAGTAAGTTTAGAAAAAAGAGGCGTCTACCTCTTCAATTTTTGTTTAATATTTATTTTTATATTATATTTGTCTAACTTATTTTACTTATATTTAGATTTTTTAATAATTTTTTAAGATATAATATTTAATAAAATACAAACACATCGTTATGACCCCACTTGATTTATGAAAAAGTTAGCACTATAAATTTTGAAATACAAGAAAAGAAATATAAAACATTAGTAAAACTAATTATAATAAAATAAAATTCAAACGAAAATCAAAACTTCATGAATTGAATAGACCGGACTCCTATGTATGACTTTGTTTGGTAGGCAAATGCCTCTCTTTTATGATGGTGGCGGTCATGTTTAAGTTAAGATCTTTTCTTTTTTCGTTTTTTCACGTGGCTTTTTGTGATTCGTCCAAAAGATGTGGGGATTAGTTGTTTGTTGACTAGAGACATGTTGATACATTTAACTAGTAAAAGAACATTTTACGAAGTTTCTTAATAAATAATCACACACCCTCATCAAAATTGTCACCTTATGATCTTCATATGCTATATATATCCGGCTATATATATATATATATATATATATATATATATATATATATATATATACATACATACATACATGCATGTGACATAGTTTATGCTTGCATACCAATACAAAAGAAGCCGATCTCCAAATCACATTCTTTTATTGATAATTTAATATATATTAATAGAAATCATCATCATCATCATTATCAATGGCGTTTGCGATTAGCCGGAAAACCGAATATACAATCAGAACGAAGAGTGTTTGTTACACAGTATCTCCCTCGACCTTTAGAGTTGGTGGGATCAGTGAAAAAAAGGTGAATCCTCGGACATCAAGGAAACAAATTTTAAGGAATGTGAACTGTGAAGTTAAACCCGGGGAGATCACAGCGGTTGCGGGTCCAAGTGGTGCAGGAAAAACAACGCTGCTGGAGATTCTAGGCGGAGTTATACATCCTCGTAGAGTCTCGGGCGAGGTGGCCGTTAATGAGCGGCTAATGCACCCCTCCGTCTTCCGAAGAGTGTCGGGGTATGTGACCCAAGACGACCTGCTTTTTCCACTACTCACCGTCAAAGAAACCCTTGTCTACAGCGCTCGCTTAAGGCTCCATGGGGGGCCGGAGGAGGCCCAACGTCGAGCCGATGAGTTGCTGGTTGATCTGGGGTTGGTTCACGTTGCTAGTGAAAGAATCGGTGGTGCCTCCCATCGTGGGATTTCCGGTGGCGAAAAGCGAAGGGTATCCATCGGGGTGGATCTGGTCCATGATCCTGCAGTCTTGCTAATGGATGAACCCACATCCGGATTGGACTCAGCCGGGGCTCTGCAGATCATGTCCATTCTCCAGTCCATGGCTAAAGACTACCGCAAAACTGTCATATTAACCATCCACCAACCCGGGTTTCGGATCCTTCAAATGTTGGACCAAGTGGTGCTGCTAGCAGAGGGGGCTGTGGTCCACCACGGCTCCCTCCATCACCTCCACCGGCAGCTGGAGTTAGCCGGTCATTCTGTTCCTCGCCAAGTTAACCTACTCGAGTTTTCCATCGATGTCATCCAAACCCTGGCTATCCCCAAAATTGAGTCTACCTTTGTAAAAGCTAAAAAGCAGCTACTAGTGAACCAACAAGATTATCATTTCATGTTTGCAAACTCCACATTCATGGAGGTGATGATATTGAGTCAAAGATTTTGCTACAACATTTTAAGGTCCAAACAGATTTTCATGGCCAAAATGCTTCAAATGATGCTTGTTGGGCTTCTTTTAGGGACCATATTTAACAACATTACCCGCTTTCAAATGCAGACTCAAATTGGGTTTTTTGCATTCAACTTAACATATTTGCTTTATTCATCATCCGAAGCTTTACCCATGTTCTTGAAAGAACGCCAAATTATAATGAGGGAGACATCGAATGGAGCCTACCGAATCTCCTCCTACACTTTGGCGAACACTCTAGTATTCATCCCATTTCTTTTGATGGTGGCGCTACTATATGCCATTCCGACCTATTGGCTAGTCGGCTTACGAAAGGATCTAGACGGGTTTCTTTACTTCTCCCTGGTTGTTTGGCTAGTTTTACTAACTTCGAATTCCTTTGTGTTCTGTTTTAGTGCCCTCGTCCCAAACTTTATAGTCGGTATCTCATTAGTGGCCGTGTTAATGGGGTCCTTTTTCCTGTTCTCGGGCTATTTTATAACAAATAGCGACATACCAAAATACTGGAAGTTCATGCACTATTTGAGTCTTTTTAAATACCCTTTTGAGTGCTTTTTGCTGAATGAGTTTGGTGGATCCAAGGGAAGATGGAGGTGTCTTGAAAGATTTGAAGATGAGTGCCTGGTGTATGGTGAAGAGTTCTTGAAAAAACTAAATATAGACGAGATTAAAAAATGGCATAATTTGGGGATGATGTTGGTTTTCATCTTTGGGTACAGGTTTCTTTCGCTACTAGTGTTATGCTATAAATCTTATAGAAGCGGAAACTAAAATACTAACATCATATCTACCATCATTTCATATCAAGTATCCTTCAGATTTTTAGAATTCAAGATTTCAGTAATTCGTTTGTTGTATGGTTTATATTTCAAGATTTCTGTAATGCGGTTGTACGTTTGGAATTCAAGACTTTGTATTCGGGTTGTTGTATTCTCGACTTTTGTTATTTCGTTTGCAGTATCGTAAAGGATTCAATATTTGAGTCGTTTTTGCTATGTGCGGACACGTGAATTGTGCATGTGTTGCAAAACTAAAGAAAAGAATGTGTTTAATTATGTTTATGCTGAATTCTTGCGTAATTGATGTGTAGTCTTGATCCCACCCCAGTTTCTTCCCTATACAACTAGTCTAACCCAAAGAATGATTTATTACCAAACGGGTGTTTGACAAATATTTATTTATCAAAATGGATTACTAAAATAATATTTATTAAAATTGGGTGTTTTTTGAAATTTATTTTCCTTCTCACTCCTAGTATTATTGTATAAACCAAATTATATTAATATAAATATTTGTTTTAAAATGTTTAGAAATGTTTCTAATAAAATCAAAAATACAATTTATTGGATTCTCGTATATTTTTTAAGAGGTTTCCTGAAAAATTTTTAGTTCTTTTCTCCATTTACATAACATAATTAAATTGTCGCATTAATTTTTCGTCAACTTTTGTAAATTTTTGTTTTATAACATAAATAAAATATATTTAAATTGTTGCTTATATCCTTCTTATGTTTCTTTTAGAAAATTCTTAAAATAATTTTAAAGTGTAATAGCAAAAGAAATTATGAATTAAAAAACTACAAATGAGTTTTTTCAAAGCATTCATAAAATATCCCGATAAATTTGAGTCGATTTTAACTGATGACACAAAATTGAATTAAAGTGAAAATTACAAAAAATAGAAGAAAAAGACTTCAAAAGAATAGCTAAACAAATAGACATGAGTAAAGAAGCAAAAGCATTATTCAAAATTATGTAATACATGTAAATGCTAATTGTTTCATAATACAAGAAATGTTTTTAAAAGAGGGGACACTATTAGAAGCGATAGCACTCAATATCGACGACATGCCCTAATTTAACGGCCAATGTTTCATCATACACAAGCAATAAAGGCAACATCATTATCGGCGACATGTCGCCACTATTGCTTAAAACATTAACCTAGGTATCGTTCCCTCCACATCCCTCGTTCCCTAAGCCTATTCCTACCCATCGTCGACCTCCACCATCAGCTCCTCTACTTCACTCCACAGTAACCATCTCGCCTAAACCCTCACCAACCACCATCGTCGCCCCTACTGAGCACTCCACCACCATTAAACCCCCCTCCCCCCGTTGAGTACTCAGCCACCATCATTGCCGTTGCTGAGCCCTCAGCCACCCTCGCTGTCGTCACCAACTATTCCACACCCACCATCAAACGTTGTTGCTACTCTGCACCCATTAACAAATGTTGCTGCTACTCCACAACTACCAGCAAACCGCTACTATATACCACCACCGCCATCTTTGTGCTGCCCACTACTACAACCAACGTCGTTGCCTCTAACAAAAAGTTAACGCCACCTCCACCAAAAAGTAAGGTTTTTTTTTTGTTGGTTTCAGTTTTGATTTTAGTTTTATTTTAATTTTTGGAATTTCTAGTTCTTATTTATTTATTGATTTGGTTTTCAATTTTTCGGCTAGAGGTTGTTGTTCAAGCACTATTAACTTGCAGGCTGTTGATTGTGTCTTTGAATTTATAAAGATCTAATAGGATGATGGAAAGTCAATCTTTATGCGCTTTATTCTCGTGTTTTATCACTAATGCAGAAGGAATACAGTAACTTTTAAAAGGTTTTGTCTTCGTAGGTTAAACATGAAGGATATAAATATTATGGAAAAAATAAGATGGAAATTGGAATTCGGGAGGTGAAGAATTGCAGAAGAGAAGTTGCTAGACCACAAGAACTTAAAACGGGTATAACTTAGCTAGGAAAAGAATTACGAGACCCACCACCTATCAACGAATAGGTCTCGGAAAATTACAAGTGAAAATCAAGATGCTGTTGTAAGTACTAGCATGGACACCATCCTAGACCTCATCAACAACACTACCGTCAAAACTCTGCTAGAGCCACCATTGATAGGTAACTTTTTAGCCTACTTGGCGTTGGGGAGACCACCCCCTACGCCCCCCGACGCCATGGATGGCGCCACCAAAGCCAAGTGCCACGCTTTGGTGGGTTTTAAGCTAATTTGCGAGGTTTTAATGGAGGATTAACCCTAAAAGGAAAGAGACCTTTTTACACAACATTCTTGGATGAATACCTATCTTTCACCATTCCCAAGGTTTTCCGGCATCGAGTTTATCCATATTCACATGATCAACCACTATTAACTTGCAGGCTGTTGATTGCCTTTTTGAATTTATATAGATCTAATAGTATGATGGAAAGCCAATCTTTATGTGCTTTATTCACATGCTTTATACACTAATGCATAAGGAATATACGCACTTTGATAGATTCTCTCTGCTAACTTTTCAGCTCGCCTGTTATGACTTCGATTGGCAATTATCAGGTCAACAAGAGAAAAACTCTCATAGTATCTTAGGGTTTGAAAAATAAAGACTTCTTGTTGCCCCGAAACCTGGAAAGAGTACCAGGGCTCTTCTATCAGCATCAACCCATCCCAACATTAGGTTGTTAGCAGGATAAGATGGGGTTGACATTGCCCTTGTTATTCCATCTTCAAATAGACTTTAAAATAAGACATCCACATTGATATGGGCCTGAGTAGGCTGTTGAGTATGGACAACTCCCCAGGTTCTATGGTTGTAGTTAAGACTTTCTCCCTTTTTATGATAGCATCATCCACTTGCATAGGTGAGCTAGAGGTTAGGTCCACCACTTACACCAGTTTTTGTGTTCCTACTTGAGCTTGCCTGGCAGCCCTCTCAGCTAACTTGCCCTTGAGATCGGTAATCTCAAGTTGCTGATTAAGGACCTGCCTTTGAAGGATGGTCACCTAAGATTCCTAGTGGCTCACGTTAGAAACTAAATAGGTGCAAATGTTAGAGAGTCGGTGCACATTTAGTTGCAGACTCCCCTCATCATTATAAGAAGACTAATGGGGGTATGAGAGAACATGACTAGAGTTAGTTCCCACCACCAAGGATTGATTATTGGCTTCTGGATTTCCTCTACTTCATGACAGGTTCTAGAGAAGTGTCAAGGGGCTGAGTTGCCATGGTTGAGGTCTTAATAATGTAATCATTTGCTAAAGTGAGATGCCATTGTCAACCTACTTTACTTTAATTCCTATAAAGAAATTGAGTTCCCTTATTGCACTCATTTCAAATCTATTTTTCATCAGCATCTCAAACTCTTTTAAAAGTCTTGGATTAGGTGACCCAAAGATGATGTCATGTACACAAACTTAAACCAGCATCATGTCATTTCCTGTTCTATTGAGGAAAAGTGTGCTGTCTGTAGGGGTTGAATCTAGAGGCTCGGGAAATCAAATCAAGATGAAGATCATGATCAAGTCAAGCGAAAACCTAAGGTTGCCGCGTGACAACTTGCTTCTAGAGATTTTGTCATTTCCTGATTTCACACTTATTGTAGTTCACAAAAATCAGATAGCAATGTACTTCAAAGTTTATTTACATTTGTGTTAGTGTTCTTCATCTGCTATTCAATCTTATTCCATGATGTTAACATTCCGCATTTTCATTATGAGATTGATCTTATTATTGTGTTGACCCATACAATTGGTATCAGAGCTTGGTATGCTCTAGATCGATTGATTTGAAGGTTGAATAAGTGATTTGAACTGTTCGTGAAAATTGAATTGCTTGATATTCGAAGTTCTACTTGATTTCTGCTGACCTTGATCACATTTGAAGATGGTGGAGGTGATTAACTTGGTGTTCGACATTTTCGAGATGTTTTTGAACTTAAATGATCTTAATTGAATCAATTAGAGACAATTAGGATCTTAATTGAACCTAAATCACTAATTGAACACTTAATTAATCAAATTTTAATAAATTTGGTGAAAGATTGAAGCTAGAAACCTTCAAAATTGAAGAAATGAATAAGGCAAAAACTTGTTGATTCTATGCGAAAAGTTAGAACGACAAGTCCAGTTTTCGCAAAAGTTTGTTGCAAAAGATTCCTTTCGAGCGAAAAGCTTGAAGATTTCGCAAAAATCAGTTACAGAACTTACCGCGCGAAAAGCTAGTGTTGTTCGCACGAGAACTCTTTGATTTCGCGCGAGAACTTGGTTATTTGTGTGAGAACTTTGAGTTTGAAGAATTTGTGATTTTTTACGTAAAAAAAAGGGCAAATCTAAAGCACATCACTGCCACTCTTAATCTCGACAATGAGATTCGTACAAGCACAAAGCCACCTCCCCTGCTCAACGAAGAAGATTAACCTGACTGGGTATATCGGTTTGAAAATCATGTCATTTACACTGATCCCAGGATGATGAGATCTATCAAATAGGGTCCATATATCCCGGTATACACAAATGACAAAGGAGACTTGGTGCCAAAACCTGAACATCTCTAGGATGAGGAGGATTTGAAAATGATGGAGCTTGATGGTAAAGCGTATGCTGCCATCACTATGGCACTTACCCCTAAGATAGCTCAAAAGTTTAAAGATTATGCTAAAGCTATGGATTTATGGGATGCCATGGAAGATCAAATTATGGGCAACAAAGACATGAGATAGAGTCGTAAAGATATGCTTAACCAAGAATTCAATATGTTTAATCATATTCTTGGGTAAACTTTGGAAGCTCAAATGTCAAGATTTGTGAAACTGATCATAAAGATGAAGAGTGCAGGAATTACTCTAGAGAACATTGAAGTACACAAAAAGCTGCTAAATTCTCTGCCATATAGCTGGAACCACAACTGCACCACCATTAAAAGAACCAAGGATTTGTTTACCTTGTCTCTTAGTGATCTAATTTTAACCATCAAATCCTATGATGTGGATGATAAGCAAAAGGCTGCCAATTATATCAACATGATGGGAGCTGAGGCATCAGCATTATATGCCAAGATGGCTAGTAATCCAAATTATTATGTCAACTACTCTCAATTGTGTCAACAACAGTTAGCAACTTCTGCTCATCCAACTATCAAAGATTAATCCTAACCCCAATCCTTGCCTCATTACCAAACTTCTGATCAAAATCCTTATGTTCAAACTCAAGTCCAACCAAAATCTCAAACCTACCCACAAATTCAAGCCACTCAACCTACATAACAAGCATTTGTTGTAAACTCTCAACCCAACAAACAAACTATTAAGATAGCTGAAGAGCACTTGGCTCTGTTTACATCATTCATGAACAGTTATGAAGCCTTTTCTTCAGGAAGATTAAGTGCACCCAACATCTTGGTTGATGACTTGAAACAAGTTATTCCTGATGATGTTGAAGAAATTGATATCAAATATCAAATGGCTATGGTGGTGTACAGAGCAAAGAATTTTGCAAGAAGAACTGGAAGAAAAGTTTTTGGTCTGAACAACTCAAGCAAAATAGGGTTTGATAAGTCCAGTTTGAGATGTTATGACTGTGACAAACCTGGTCACTTTGCCAGAGAATGCTCTGAACCTAGATAAAACCAGAATGACCATGGAAAGAAGATGGTGATAGTATAGGTGGAAACTAAGAATGATCAAGCTAGTTCATCCAAAAAAAAGCCTTGGTGTCTCAAAGAAATGAGGAGTATGATTGGTCTGATCAGATGGAAATTCTTGATATTAAGTTGTCTACTGCTCTGTTAGCTGAGATACAAACAGTTGAAGAGCATGTAAAAGATAATTTACTTGCTAAGTTTGTATCTGATGACTTGATGAATGGTGTGTTTGCCGAAGAAGAGAAGTTCGAAGCTGAGAATATGGAGGGGAAACAAGTTGAAGAGGTGAAAGTGGAAGTAGTGCAGGTTCATGATGAAATAGCTGTTGAGATTACTCCAGCTCAATCTCGAGTGAATGAAGAAAAAGTAGCAACGACTGTTGGGTTCACTCCAGTCAAAATGAAAGAATCAGATGAAAAAACTATTGAGATAACAACAGCTGATGAAGAAAAGAAAGTCAAAGCTGTTGAGAAAACTCCACCATCTACCTATGCTAATCAAGTCGATGCTGTTGAGATCACTTCGGCATTTGAAGAAGAAAATTTTGTGGAGAAGGCCTTCATGGTAAACGTTATTCATGAAGAGATAAAGAAACAAGTAGAAACTGATCAGGTATATACTATTCTTTGTTCAAGTGATTGTATTGAAAAGGTAAACAGATTTAGAGTTCACAACAAACGCTTGATCTTAGAAGTTGAGAAACTTCAATATCAAGCACGTAAATATAAAACTGATGAGAAAATTTTTAAAGAAAAGATAGATGGCTTAAAGAAATCGATTTATCAGTCAAAATTGGATTAGTAGTATGATATGGAGGCTAACTAAAACCAACTTCAAAGATTTCAAAACAGCCAAATCTGAAGCCATTAAAGATGAGACCCGTATTGATCTTTCGACAAACAAACCAATGAAGATATGTGTGTTTAAGCATCTAAGATATGCAAGAAAGATCCCTATACATGCTCCTGTGCCAGTTAACAGCTTGCCTAAGCTAATGTGGTGGAGTTGTGAAAAGGAGACGAGGCATGCATTAATACACTGTGAGAATAAAGATTACCATGTCATTGACCCTGTGGACTTGCTCAAGTTTGGAAAGGAAGATTTGATCATGAAGGCCTTGGACAACAAGATGTATGCATACGGAGGCAGTTACAAGGTGGATGACGTGGACTTCTAAAAGCATTCATTTACCGAGCCTAGGGGGAGATTGTAGGGGTTGAATCTAGAGGCTCAGGAAATCAAATCAAGATGAAGATCAAGATCAAGTTAAGCAAAAACCTAAAGTTGTCGTGCGATAACTTGCTTCTCGCATGAGAACATCAAGTCGCGCGAGAACCTATTAGTCGCGCGAGAACTTCTAGTTTAGTATAAATAGAAGTTTTGTATGTAAGTTTTAGAGATTTTCTCATTTCCTCATTTGACACTTATTGTAATTCACTATAATCAGAGAGCAATAAATCTTAAAGTTTATTTACATTTGTGTTAGTGTTCTTCATCTACTATTCAATCTTATTCCGTGATGTTAACATTCCGCATTTTCATCACGAGATCGATCTTATTATTGTTTTGATCCTTGCACTATCAATGGTACCTCTCTTGTAACCATGTTGGACAAGATACTGTAACAGTGTCTCATACCACTTTCTTGCTGCCTCATGCAGCCCATAAAGAGCTTTATCAAGCTTGCAAACATAATCAGGATGATCTGGGTCTACAAAGGCTGGTGGTTATTTGACATACACTTTCTCATCAATCATCCCACATAAAAATGCACACTTGATATCAAGTTGGTAGACCTTGAAAACATTGGATGCAGTAAGAGCAAGAAATATATTTACAGCTTCAAGTCTTCTCACAAGGGCAAAAACATCTATGTAGTCAATCTCTTCTTCTTGGGTGTATCCTTGAACAACTTGTCTTGCCTTGTGCTTGATGACAAGTTGTCTATGATCCTTTTTATTCCTAAAATCCCATTTGGTTCCGATAGTAGTCTTCCCATGAGGAATAGGGCATAGGTTCCAAACCTTTTGTCTTTTGAATTGAAGCAGTTCCTCCTACATTGCTTCAATACAGCTTCCATATTTCAAAGACTCGTCAACTTTCTTTGGCTCAATTTGAGACAAGAAGCAAGAGTGTAGACAAACATTTGAATTATGTGGTAGGGTGGGACTTGTGGATTCTCAATTGAGGAATCACAGCAAGTTGGTTTGACAAATATAAATTAGTGAATTTTAGATCTTGTGATTAAGTATCACCCACCACATCAACACATTTATCAAGAGAGACTTGATCCAATGAGTGTGTGACATCATTAATGTTATCTTCAGAGGAGAGGTTTTCAACATCATGATATTCTTGGTCACTATCACCATCTCCATCTCCTCCCACATTGGAAATACCTTCATTTGAATGTTGTGCCTGATAACTAGAATTGGTAGGCGCTTTAGATGTATCAGCTAAAGAGTCTGTCATGTTTGTGCTGATAGGGTTTCCACTTGTAGGGTTTGTTACCACTGGAGCTGAAGGAGTTTTATCATTTGGTCTTCTTAGCTCAAATTTTAGGTTAGGATATTCTACTGATCCTACAAATCCTAAAACATCTTCACAAGATTTATTAAAATAGTTGGTAACTAAATCAAGATCAAATAGCCAATCAGGACAAGAACCTTTCACACTGGGAGTGTGTTCATTCAAGGTCACATTGGCTGCCTCCTCAACTACTCTTGTTTTGAGATTGTATACTCTATAAGCCTTAGCTTGAGAAGATTATCCAATAAAATATCCATCATTTGATTTCTCAAGAAAATTTGGCAGTATGATCTTTGGTATTTAAGATGGTGTATGGACATCCAAATGGTCGAAGGAAACCAATGAAAGGTCTCCATTTGTGTCACAGCTCATAAGAAGTCTTACCATGAGTCTTGACAACTAAAATTTTGTTATCCACATAGCAGGCAGTGTTGACTGCCTCTGTCAAGAAGGTGATAGGCAGTTTAGAGTCAAAAAGGATGGTTCTTATAGCCACAATAAGTGTCCTATTTCTCCTTTCAGCAACACCATTCTGTTGAGAAGTTATAGGAGCACTGTATTATCTTGAAATACCTTTTTCTTCACAAAATGAATCAAGGATATGGTTTTTAAATTCGGTTCCTTGATCACATCTTATGGACTTGACCTTGTGAACAGATTGATTCTCAATCTTTAGAATACAAGACTTTAAGATTTTAGGGGTTTCATCCTTACTTCTAAGAAAAAAACCCAAGTATATCTAGTGAAGTCATCTGTGATCACAAGATAGTATGAAGTTCTTCCTAGACCCATTACACTTGTGGGGCTAAACAGATCCAAGTGTAACAAGTGAAGGGGAGTAGTGACAGAGTTGATCTCCTTTGGCTTATGAGACACTTTGTGTTGCTTTCCTTTCAGACAAGCAACACAATGGTCATCAATTGTAAACTCTTTCTTTGACATTCCAATTACCAAATCATTCTTAATTAATTTATTCATGTTCTTAAATTTTACATGACATATTCTTTTATGCCAGAGGAAAGACTCATCACTATTGGCTTTAGAAAGAAAGTAGGAAACTTCCCTAAAAGGGAAGATTTCTTGCAAATTCATCTTGTACATGTTCCCTTTCCCTGGGGCTCTGAGCAGGATATGCTCCTAATAAATGATCACCTTGGGCTTGAGAACAATGCACTCATGTTAAGTGAAGAACATGTTATGCTTTTGGTCACAAAATTAAGATACACTCAGAAGATTATACTCGAGCTCCTTGACAAAGTTTACCTTCTCAATGCTGAGCTTACCATTTGTGAGCTTGCCTCTTCCAGTGATGTAACAACCAGATTCTCCTCCAAAAGCAACTGGACCTCCATCAAACTTTTCCTTGACATAGTGGTCATAATTTGTAAACTCTTAATTTGGCATTCCAATTACCAAATCATTCTTAATTAGTTTATTCATGTTTTTAAAGTTTACATGGCATATTCTTTTAGGCCAAAAGAATGACTCATCATTATTGGCTTTAGATAGAAAGCAGGAAACTTCTTTAGAATGAGATGTTTCTTGAAAATCCATATTGTACATGTTCCCTTTCTCGGGGGCTCTAAGTAATATACGCTCCTGAGGAATGATCACCCCAGGTTTAAGAACAATGCACTCATGTTCAGTAAAGAACATGTTATGTCTCTGGTCACAAAACCGAGATACACTCAAAATATTGTACTCAAGCTCTTTAACAAAGTTTATCATTTTAATACTAAGCTTAACATTTGTGACCTTGCCCCTACCAGTGATGTAACCACCTGGTTCCCCTCCAAATGTAGTAGGCCCTTCATCAATTTTCTAAAAATCTTGAAGCAAAGACCCATTGCCTATCATGTACCTGGAATAGCCACTGTCAAAGATCCATACATCTGTTGGTCTTTAGTTGTTCCTACACAAAAAAAGATCGTTACTTACATTTGGAAACCCAAGCATTGCTTGTCTTGGGTTCATCAATCTAAATAGAAGATAGATTAACAGTTATGAATCCTATATGCAAGCTTTGAGGATATTGAGCTGTTGATCAAGAGGAAACTATAGTCACATGGCCTTCCTTCATCTTCCACACCATCTTAGGAAGATCAGACTTGGCCTTCAATGCTTCGGAAGTCTTTACAACTTAAGAAGTTTTGGAGACTGAACGTTTGGAAGTTTTTACATCCACTTCAGCAAACTTAAGTGCTTCGGAAGCATTCGTTTCTTTCGAGACCAAGTTTTCTCCCAAAGTCAATTTTCCACCTATCTTCTTTCTGTTCACCTTGGAGCTTTCAAAGGAAAGCGGCTTTCCTTCAGAAGCCATCTTCTTCTTTTTTTTCTCACAAGTCTTTTTCATTGTGTGGATAGTACTTTTGGGATTGCAAAATGATAAGTACTACTACATATGATGCATTTAGCTAGGATACTTTTGAAAGACTTCTTCTGAGGAAAGGATTGAGCTAGATCTCTTTCTACTTCCTTCTTGACCTTTGTAGATGATGCAGCAGGCTTTTAAGGGCTAGGCTTGCTCTTGGAGCTGGATGGTTCAGGTAGTGCAACAGTGATGCACTTTTGATCAACATTCTTCTTTTGACAAGGATGGTTTGAACTTGAACTAGGATTCCTTGTACTAGAGTCCAAAGTTAAGTTTTCAGTCTTCACCATTTCAAACCCAGTAGATATAAAGACTTGTTTCTGCTTCAGGTTGAAGGTGGGTTTGATTTCTTGGGCTTTCTTTGATTTTCGGTTGGCTGCCCTGATCAGATTCTTCCTTGCAAACTTGGCCATCCTTGGTTTCTTTTTCTTCTCTTTAGAAGAATGGTGTCCCTTTTTAGAATGAGCCTCTTCACTCAGTTCAGGCTCATCTTTCACCACCTCCTCTTTAACATCATTTTCATCCTTTTCATGAACTGAATCAACAAGAGATAGCTCATTTTCAGTATTTACACAACTTGGTTGTTTGACAGATAGTAATGTGTGTGGAGGAGCTATTCACTAGATCCCAGTCTCTTCGTGTTTTGATATGACACTTTGGCATGCAAGAATAAAGATATGATGTTCTTGAAGGTTTCCTCTTCAAGATCACACTTTTCTGCCCTTAATTTGCAGATCACAAGCTAAGCCTAGCATTCAGTTTACTTGGTAATGAGATCTTTGATTTGAGTCATGTAATTTGTGTGCTCATGCTTAAGAGTAGAAATTGTTTTATGTAAATCTTCTATTTTTACTTTGTAGTCATTTTCTACTGTTTTAAAATAAGCTTTTAAAATATTCAAGGACTCAAGGTCAGATCTCACTTCCAAGTAATACGACGTGTACATATTTACTTTAGTAATGCATTCAGGTGTACATAGATGTTCTATTACCTTGGGTTCATTATGGTCAGCCATCAAGGCAAGGTTGGGAGAAACATCTTCAACCTGGAAGGTCCAGTCAAATCCATCTTTCACAACAACTACAACTTGCTACTTGGGCTTCTTAGTCTTTGGAGCTCCCTCAGTGTAATTTGGTCTGGATTATGCTTGGCAACCATTTGTCCTTGGTGCTGTAGACTCCCTAGCAAAGCGTCCTATTTGGTTACAGTTGTAACACTCCACTTTGCTTTTATACAGTCCAAACTTCCACCGGATGCATTCCTAAGAAACTTTCTTCCAGTCCTCTTATAGAACTTCTTGGCTCTATGAGTGAGAAGAGCCATCTGCTAAACTATCTACATGTATTCCAGATTATCTAGATGGATGCAGTCCATGTCTTTGAGGGTGAAGGGAAAGTTGCTTGAACTTTCATTAGAAGACACAAAGTCTTGAGATGAGCTTGTCGCTTGGAATGGGCTTCCTTAAATGTAGCATTCCATTGGTGTCCCTGGGAAGGTGATGAAAGGGCCCTTTTGTGAGTTGTCAAGGTAGCAAAGAAGATGATGCTGAGGTTCTATCCTATCCATTTCAACCACATGGAGGGCTGAACTCTTGTGGGTAGTGGATGAGCTATGAGATGGATTTTGCATGTTCATCTCTGTCTAGTAACCGCTCAGGATAACATATAGCCCAGTAAGGGTAAGTGTAGAGAGGTTTTCAATTCTTTTAATGGTCACATAATAGTGTTTCCATTCTCTGGGAAGAAAGAACATGAACTTCTTCACAATGTCCCTATTCTCCAGTTTTACACAATGGTAGCCACGAGAGTATCCACAATCTTAACATATCTAAAGTATTGTTGAGTTATGGTTTCACCTGTCTTGTAGGTAAAATTCTCAAACTGCTACTTCATAATATCTTTCTTGTTTTCCTTGACTTCCTCGGACCCTTCATACATCAGCTTAAGTGCATCCCAGAGTTACTTTGAAGTTTTGCACCTTTTGAAGCCTATATAGATAGAGTTAGGAAGAGCAGTTAAAAGAGCGGTCATGACCTTCTAATCTACATCAATTCTCTTCACGTCTTCATCAAAGTAGTCGACCATTTTCTTTGAAATCATTTCACCAGCAGCAGTAACTCAACGTGTGCATGGGTCATGAGGTCCTAAGACAACAGATCACCACATCCTGCTATCTTGAGACTTGATGAATCCTTTCATTTTTTGGCACCAAGCATCAAAGTCATCTATGATAAGTGGAGATTTGGTCATGGTGTCGGTTTCCATGTTAGCCTTAGTAAGAGCTGTCATTTGAGCTGATAAGTGTTTTGTGAAACTGAAGAAATTTAAGATGCTGAGATATTACAATCAAAAGCCTGATAATCTCTGATACCAATTATAGGACCGGTTAAGGGAGTAATGCAACAGTTACACAATGGATGGAGATAAACAAGGAACACTTAGAAGATCAAATAGGGAACCCGCAAGTGAAACTAAGAACAAAAGTAATGAACACAAGCAGAACACTAAGTATGGTTTTCAAGGATAATTTATTTTGCTCTCCAAGTGTTTTACAATTATTACAACGCTTAGTCCCTAAGGACTGATACATATGATACTTTATACTACATCCTACAGCCTGGCATACTTAAAAGGCCAGCTGGAACACTAATATAGACAAGAAGTTCAATGTAAAGTCAAAAGGCAGATTTGCCTTTTGACATGTGACTATGACATCCCATAGCTCACTTTTATCTAATACAAAAAGTATAGAAGTATAAAGCAGAAAGTTACAGACTCTAAGACCATAATCTATAGTTGACAAAAGAATGGAATGATCACCAACTTGCATAAATTGGTGAGTCATCAGAGATGGCAGCGGAAAGTGGTTCGGCTTTTGTCAAAAGCATGTTAGAGAAAACATGTCTTCTCTATCTTCGGAAGAAGTCAGTCTCTTCGCTTCAAAAGACTTTGTCTAGAAGCTTCAGAAGACTTTATCTTTGGCTTCAGAAGAAATGGTCTTTGGCTTTGGAAGATTTGACACTCAGAGAATTTCTTAGTGATTTTGTCAAATCTTCTAAAGTAACTTCCTTTGTTCTTCAAAGTGCATGCTAAAAGCTCTTTGGTTTGTATCAGCCTCTAAGATAACTCTTACACGTTATTAGGCACACTTTAATTAATATTTTTGACCGACCACACGAAATCGATCAAAATGGTGCCGTTGCTAGGGAGTAAAACAACCCACTTTGGGATTCCAGTTTGGCAAAGTTTTGATCTTTTAGTTAAACCTATTGAGAGATCATTAATCTTGACCTTAAGTGCGATTAGATCAAAGTTATAATTATGAATCAAATCTTAAGGGACTTCAATAACACAATCAACAATTCAAGTTATGTAATCCTAATTCTAAGAATCAAACACATAATGATTAAAGGAAAACAAAGGTATATGAAACCAAAATTAAGTTTAAACATAATCAAATTGTTTAACTAATCAAATCACAAATTGAATCCACAAGAAGTTAAAACGTTCACTATCCAATCTCAACATTAGGTTACAAACTAAATGTTGGATTTACTTATAGACTAACAATACTTTTGTAGTGTTCAATAGATGATGAATGTAGAATCTAAGTCAACTGTTTTACTAACAAACTGATATACATTGAGTAATAATATGAACACAAGAAGTTCTTTCAAAGTACACACTTGATTAATCTATTTTGAATACAAACTATTAAATTTAGTAGACAAACAAGTGGGCTAATTAAGCTTACCTCTATACTATACAGGTGTGAGATATTTATACTATGAAAGCTATACACAAAGAATAAATCACTTTATATCTATTCCTGGTTTAGGAAAGGTAACTACAACACAGACGGGCAATCAGCATATTAGAAGTCAACAGCTTCAATACATGCTGTCTCCATAAGGTAGAACACAGCAGTTGCCAATGTACTTCGGTACAGATAATCTTGTCTAGAGTTGTAGTTGGTCAGCAGCTCATATGTTTGAGTGCTAATATGCAGTCAATTAGCACTTCATTACTTTCATTGCTGATCGGAAATGGTTAGGCACATTGTACAATTTGGTAGTTGAATGTCTAGTGTTGATTGGTAGTTGATAGTTTGTTGCTAATCGGCTGTTGGTAGCCTTTTTATGAACCCTTGAGTTTTTGGTGGCTTTATTTTATTCATGACTCAATAAATTCTTTTAGGATGATGCTACAAAACTCCTTTTAACCTTCAAGCATCCTTATCAACAACAACTCATACATGTATCCACTTTTATCTCTTGAGGGGTTTTCAAGAGTTAGACTAACCAAATCCTTCATGTTATGCCATGATAGTATAAAGAGATCATACTCTTTGACTTCAACTTTGCCGGCACCAGCATATCAGATGGAAGGATTTGGTTGAGCAAACATAACTTCAATGGATAATGGGATCATGATTGCTTAGAGGAGTTACATGCAAAGCTTCTTCTTATTTGTCTCCAGTAGGTTCTACTTCAGCTCTATTCCCAATCTTTATCCTCATAATAGAAGCCATTGATTTGTACTTGTCTAGCATTCCTTCGTATTCCTTGATCAATAAGAAGAATTTGGACTTAGTACTTCTTAATTTTCAAATCATAATGCCAGTTGATGATGCTTGTATCATCATCTACAAAAATTTATTCTTGGTTAGATTCTGAGAGTTCTTCATTTGGTTGTTCAGGCTTGTCCCAACCTCTTCTTATCTTCATCAATCTCATCGTTGACGAATGCACTCTTGACACCCATCTGAAACACCTTGAAGTCTTTGGAGGTAGCAAATGCTAGAAAAATTCTGATTGCTACAAGCCTAGCCATAGGAGCAAAGACTTTCTCACAATCAATCGCTTCTTCTTGTGTGTACTATTATACAACAAGTCTAGATTTGTTCTTGATAACAATGCCTCTGTCATCGTTCTTGTTTCTAAACACCCATTTGGTTGCTATTGGAGTCTTCCCCTTAAGAAGTGCACATAGTTTCCAAACCTTTTGTCTAGCTAGCTGAAAAAGCTCCTCTTGCATTTGCTTCTACCAAGTTGTTCCTTCTTAAGGCCTCATTTAATTTCCAAGGTTCTAGTTTTTAAAGAAAGCATGAAAACAAACAGATGTTTGCTTTATTCACTTTGCTTTTTGTCTTGACACCAGCATCAACATTTCCGATGAAATTCTCAACTAGGTGTTCTTTATGAATTCTTAGTCTTGGATCATTTGGAGTTGTTGAGATAGATTAAATTGAAGAAGTTTGTTTCAGGAATTTCACTAGATGGATTGGCTGGATCAATTGTCGAATTGACTACATCAACACATTTGTCGTACTTGGTTCCTCTGGTTCCTTTTCAAGAGATTGTCTAGTACCATAATGATCATTGTAACATTTGACCCATTTTTAAACTATGAACCCAAACCCATACTCATTTGAGTCAATCTTGTAAACCATATTTATTATTTAGTCGTTTTATTTATTTTTGTGTTTCAAATACAATAAATGTGTCACTTAATCAATTTAATTTAATTTTATAATTTATAAATAAATTTTGAAAGACTATTAATATTTATAAGATTTTAAATATTCATTTAAAATAGATTATCAAATTGCAAAGTTTTTGTGAGATTTATAAAGTTTATAAAGATTTTATAAAAAAATATAAGTTGATTAAATCAAATTAGAGTTTTAATAATTTAGAGTTTAAATTGTAATTATTCTTTTATTTATTATATTTAAGTTTATATTATTTCTTTAAATTCCAATCATAACCCCCTTTTGAAAGACTTTTAACTCACCATTAACACCATTCATAACCTACTTCTAACCTCAACTATAAAAGAAAGCTTTATGCCTCACTTTTCACTTGCTCATTTTCTAAAAAAACTTATTCACAAACCTTTTCTTCATCCTTTGGTTTTGATCAAGTTCTTTTATAAGTAATTTCAAGAATTATCTAACGATAAGGTAATCTTATAATGCTTTTTATATTATTCATTTTTTATGTTATTTCAATTTTATATTATTTTATTTTTAAAGAACCATCCTAACATCCTAACTTACTCTATATTGTTCTATCACGGATGTAAGGAATATAAATGATAAACAAGTTCATCAATTATTTGTTTCACCCATTGTTCTCATGACTTTATTTTCTTACGTTCATTCTTTCTTCTACTAAATCTCTTTTATTTTAATCATGATCATTTGATCATAAACCTTCTAACATTTACTAACCTTCTTATCAAGCTAACAACACGCTAACGTAAGCAACAATTCCGTTTGCACATGGACGTCTATGCCGCCGCATTCGGTTATTCCACAAAATTGTTTCTCTAAGTGATGGCTATGCCTAAGTATCGCATTGTTCTTTATAACCCAAATGTAGTCTAATATACTATATATCAACGTATTAAGATTCGTCCTAACCCGTTTAATGCTTTAATAGTTTTAAAAGTGCACATAAGTGCCTTACTAAAATTTTGGCAGAATGTAGTCTGACTTCAACTAACCATAACTTGAACATAACAAACTAAATTTGAGTAAACTCAAACTCCAATATTAAGTTTATCAAATTTACTTTTTAACAATAGTTTATACGCCTTCAAACTAAATCGGACGACTCAACAATAGCCTTTACAAGATAAGTACGCATTTCAGCACCTTCTGTCTTGTGCTATAGTTTTGACCTATTTTCGGGTCTTTTTATAAAAACTTTCCTAAATGAAAGTTGTTCGGGAGACTCTGAACTAGTCAATTGTAAATGTTTATATTTTTTAGAAACCTTTTGATATTTTTAAAATCTATCTAAACACGTACCAAACATTTTTTCTAGATTCTAAAATTGGTGCAAAAATCCATTTTCAATCTAGCTTTACCCTTTTGGCATTCTCCAAACGACCTAACTTCTTGTAATGAATTCCGACCTCAATTATTATTTTTTTACTTTAGGGCATCATCCTAGACGCTTGAACATCCAAGTTTCTGATGAACCCTACAACCATCATTATACAATCTGAGTATTCATAGCCCATTTTCATGTTTTATACTTTGGGAAAATCATGTGATTTATATTCAATTATTGTTATTTGTTGTTATTCTATTTGAATATTCACTTCAAGACATGCTATGTTATTACTGGCAATTATGTGTGGATAGTAACATAAACTTGATGATAACACAATCATGTATTCATTCTAGTCATGGAAAACAATGATAGATCTATTGGTTTGACAAACCCAACCTATTTGTTTAGACGTGTGGTGATTGTTACTGTATTCAATCAATCATAAGGCTTCATCTAAGGACCAAATCTATTTACTCATTTGGTTTGATTATGTTTGGTTTGTTTTTTATGTTACACTATTGCATTATATATCTTGACATTTCCATGTGAATTGAATTGTTTTCAATCTATTTAATCAATCTATATATGTATTCAAACCTGTGTTTACTCACAGGCTAATTCGTTAGCCGACCCATTACTTTTTCACATGATTTCAAGATTGCTGTTTAAAGGACTTTTATTTGCTCACTTAAGGATTGGACTTAGTCAATATTAAAGACAAATTGCATTATATTTATATGTGTTTATTTTGATTGTATTCTACTATTTGTTTAGTCTTATTCAATGAAAATGACATTTAATATAATTTCAACGTATTAAATTCCATGTGCTATGAACAATAGATTCACATTCATCCGCCCCGATGATTCCGCCATCGATCGGGGTGTGACAGATTGGCATCAAAGCCAGGCCGGTGTGCCAGCGAGGACGCTGGTCTCCCAAGTGGGGGAGGATGTAACATCCCACATCGGTTGAGAAGGAGAACGAAAGTCTCTTTATAAGGGGCTAGATACCTTCCCCTATTGGATGCGTTTTAAACCCGTGATGCGGGTATTCTCCCAAAGTAGCGGACAATATCCGGTGTGGTTTCATGCTTGTTACAGTTGGTATCAGAGCCATGGTTATAGGGAATTAGGTTATTATAAATTGAATGACCTAGACTATAACTAAACACCTCACACATGAGTCCTCTCATGTATTTTGTATGCTTAGATAGGGTCTTATGTGTCTTTGTATGCTTAAACATGATTATGTGATTATTTGCTCTATGTGATTATTCTTATATCCTTGATTTCAATTAACGCACTCATAACTCTCATTTCATATTCCAAGGCATTGTCCCTAAATCAAATGGTTTTCAAATTTCAAATTTTAGATTGTTATTCTTTGTTTTCAATTCTTCTTAAAGTTTGTGTCACATAACTGAAAACATGCAATGCTGGAAGAGTGGGGTACCTGTATCTCGAGGTGTTCTGTGTAGGCAACGTATTCATATAAATCCAAATCAACCTATGGATCCGTTTACCTTAATTGGGAACCCTTGGGGTGATTGTCCGCTTATAGGTACATATGTCTTCATTAAGGTTATAGTTGACTAATACTTTGATAAGTCAACGTATACGTTTTGGTTTGCTAACTGAACGTTTACACTCGAAACATCTCATTTTCATTTTGAATCACCTTATTCTTGATTTTTGATTTTGTTTTCCAAAAATTTAAAACTCATTATCCAAATTCTCATCAAGCTTCTTATAATCTTTCTGAATGACTTCCCGTCAAAACCGTGCATGTACCGGAAAAGCCATCACAATTGATTCCGTTATACCGAACTGTAATGAGCATGAATTTCCTATCGACCTTAAACCGATGCAACTTGGGAAATTTCAATAGTATAGCAAGCCTTAATTGGTATCTAAGAATCATGCTGAAGTTTTCCTTCTTCGAGAAGTTCATCCGGATTCCTCCTTCATCCGAATAGGTCTTAAACATTTTCCTCTCATTCGTCAAGTCAAGTTCTGTATTAATTTTGTGCTTGGTGCAACAACTGTGGCCAAATATAATAATTGTTTTGCATCGTCTCAAATCAAAAGACTTCTTGCAAACTTCAAGAGTTTCCTAACAAAGTTTCCCTACCAAGAATCAATGAACTACTTAATTGGCTTCAAAGAGTATCTCACTTCTTAAAGATCGATCATCATTCGGATAATTGCATAACGATGACAAACCCAAAAAAAACTTTTCGTACAAGTTATGATCATAATAAATTCATAGTTATGCCTTTTGATTTGATTAATTATCCATCTGTGTTCATGAATTTAATTATCTCTGTGTGCGGGTCATACTTAGACAAATTCATGTTTGTTTTTCATCAATGATATCCTAAACTATTAAAACTCTAAATCCGATCACAAACCTTATCTTCGTTTGATTCTTAAACTTTCAATTGGAAACCTGAAATCCAAGTATCCTCATCTTTTTACTTCAGCCTCCTTGTGATTAAATTTCGGGACGAAATTTACTAAAGTAGGGGAGACTGTAACGTTTGACCCATTTTCAAACTATGAACCCAAACACGAACCCGTTTGAGTCAATCTTATAAACCAAATTCATTATTTAGTCATTTAATTTAGTTTTGTGTTTCAAATACAATAAATGTGTCACTTAATCAATTTAATTTAATTTTATAATTTCTAAAATAAATTTTATAAATTTTGAAAGGCTATTAATATTTATAAGATTTTAAATATTCACTTAAAATAAATAATCAAATTGCAAAGTTTTTGTGAGATTTATAAAGTTTATAAAGATTTTATAAAAAAAATATATGTTGATTAAATCAAATTAGATTTTTAACAACTTAGAGTTTAAATTGTAATTATTCTTTTATTTATTATATTTAAGTTTATATTCATTCTTTAAATTTCAATCATAACCCCCTTTTGAAAGACTTTTAACTCACCATTAGCACCATTCATTACCTACTCCTAACCTCAACTATAAAAGCAAGCTTTATGCCTCACTTTTCACTTGCCTATTCTCTAAAAAATCTCATTCACAAACCTTTCTTTCATCCTTTGGTTTTGATCAAGTTCTTTTACAAGTAATTTTAAGAATTATCTAACGATAAGGGAATCTTCTAATACTTTTAATATTATTCATTTTTTATGTTATTTCAATTTTTTTTTTTGAGAGCCATCCTAATATCCTAACTTACTCTATATTGTTCTATGATGTATGTAAGGAATATAAATAATAAACAAGTTCATCAATAATTTGTTTCAGCGATTGTTCTCATGACTTTATTTTCTTACATTCATCTTTCTTCTACTAAATCTCTTTTATTATAATCATGATCATTTGATCATAAACCTTCTAACATTCACTAACCTTCTAACAATCACTAACACGCCTAAATCAAGCTAACAACACGCTAACGTAAACAACAATTCCGTTTGCACATGGACGGCTATGCCGCTGCATTCGGTTATTCCACAAAATTGTTTCTCTAAATAATGGCTATGCCTAAGTCTTGAATTGTTCTTTATAACCCAAATTGAGTCTAATATACTATATATCAACATATTAAGATTCGCTCTAACCCGTTTAATGCTTTAATAGTTTTAAAAGCTCACATAAGTGCCTTACTAAAATTTTAGCAGAATGTAGTCTGACTTCAACTAACCATAACTTGGTCATAACAAACCAAATTTGAGTAAACTCCAACTCCAATATTAAGTTAATCAAATTCACTTTTTAACGATAGTTTATACGTCTTCAAACTCAATCGCACAACTCAACAATAGCCTTCACAAGATAAGTGCGCATTTCAACACCGTCTGTCTTGTGCTACAGTTTTGACCTATTTTCGGGACTTTTTATAAAAACATTCCTAAACAAAAGCTAGGTCGTTTCGAGAGTGCCGATAGTTTTGACCTAGTTAACTGTAAATTTTTATATTTTTTAGAAACCGTTTGATATTTTTAAAACTTGTCTAAACATGTACCAAACATTCTGTCCAGATTCTAAAATTGGTGCAAAAATCATTTTTCAATCTAGCTTTACCCTTTTGGCATTCTCGAAACGACCTAACTTCTTGTAATGAATTCCAACCTCAAGTTATTATTATTTTTACTTTAGGGCATCATCCTTGACTCTTGAACATCCAAGTTTCTTATGAACCCTACAACCATCATTATACAATGTGAGTATTCATAGCCTATTTTCATGTTTTATACTTTCGGAAAATCATATGATTTATATTCAATTATTGTTATTCATTGTTATTCTATTTCAATATTCACTTCAAGAAATGCTAAGTTATTACTTGCAATTATGTGTGGATAGTTAGATAAACTAGATGATAACACAATCATATATTCATTCTAGTCATGGTAAACAATGACAGATCTATTGGTTTGACAAACCCACCCCATTTGTTTAGACGTATGGTGATTGTTACTATATTCAATCAATCATAAGGTTTAGTCTGCGGACCGAGTCTATTCAATCATTTTGTTTGATTGTGTTTGGTTTGTCTTTTATGTTACACTATTGCATTATAAGTCTTGACATTGCCTTGTGAATTGAATTGTTTTCAATCTATTTAATCAATCTGTATATGTATTCAAACCTGTGTTTACTCACCGGCTAATTCGTTAGCTGACACTTTACTTTTTCACATGATTTCATGATTGTTGTTTAAAGGACTTTTATTTGCTCACTTAAGGATTGGACTTAGTCAATATTAAAGACAAATTTTATTATATTTACATGTGTTTATTTTGATTGTATTGTATTATTTGTTTAGTCTTATTCAATGAAAATGACATTTAATATTATTTCAACGTATTAAATTCCATGTGCTATGAAGAATCGATTCACATTCGTCCGGCCCGATGATTCCGCCATGGGTCGGGGTGTGACAATCATGAGACTCCTCATCTGATGAGTCATGATAAGCCAGTGATGGTTGAGCCATATTGTTTGGATCAGAAGATGACCTGTTAGGACTGAGACCCTAAGGTAGATAAACTTTGTAGTCTTCGGCACTTGGGACTTTTATGTCTGCTGATCTGTTGGATGAGTCTCCTGAAAGATTCTCAATTAAATGGTTAAATGCATTTGTGAATCCATTCACATCAAACAACCAACTTGGGGTATTTCCAACACTATTTGAGGCATTTTTTTTTATTATATATGACATGTTTAGATTCCTCAATAGTGTGATCTACTTGGTTGTATACTCTATAAGCCTTAGCTTGTGGTGAGCATCCTACAAAGAACCCATCTACTGATTTCTAAGCAAATTTGGATAAATAATCTTTGGTATTCCAAAGGGTGCATGGCATCCAAAAGGTCTTAAGGACCCTATGAATGGTCTTACCTTATTCCACAATTCATAAGTGGTTTATCCATGTGCCTTGACTATTAACACATTGTTCTGAACATAGCACGTAGTGCTGACTACTTTAGCCCAGAATGTTATAGGAAGTTTGGAGTCAAATAACATGGTCCTTGCAACCTCAATAAGTATCATATTTCTCCTTTTAGTAATTCCACTTTGCTAAGGAGCTCTAGTAGCAGCATATTACCTTGCAATACTTTTGGATTCACAAAAAGAATCAAGGGTGTAGTTTTTGAATTTTGTATCCTGATCACATCTAATTATTTTAACCTTTTGATCAACTTGGTTCTCAATTTTGATAATAAATGATTTTTATATTTCAATAGTTTTATCTTTATTTTCTAAAAAGAAAACCCAAGTGAATATTATAAAATCATCTATTATTACCAAACAATATGATTTTCTTCCCAAACTCTTCACACCTGTTGGACGAAACAAGTCCATGTGTAATAGATGTAAAGGAGTTGTGATTGAATTCAATTCTTTTAACTTATTAGAAGATTTGTGTTGCCTTCCTTTTTAACAAGTAAAATAGTGGCCAGCACATGCAAATTCCTTGTTTGGTAGTTCTATGACTAACCCATTACGAACTAGTTTGTTCATGCTTTTAAGATTCACATGTGCTAATCTTTTGTGCCAATGGGATGATTCTTTATTGAAGCTTTGGAAATGAAACATGATACATTTCCCGAAGGTGATGCATTCTGCATTTTGAGCATGTACCTATGGTCTTTTTATAATATTATACCCTAAACCAGTCTTGGTTTGATACAACTTTTGGGAGTTTTCAATAAAAGCAGGCAATTTTTCAAACTTTTCAGCCATGAACATTGTATTTATCAGCATATGTTTTAGCTATAGATAAATCACATTGTACTTACTTCAATATGCTCAAAGGATCACCAATTTGGGTCTCGTAGTTGGTTTGTTCATGTTTTAGTTGTGAAAGAATCTTTTCTATCTCTATTATCTTTTCTTTTTGAGCTTGAACATTTTTTTTAAATCAGTTTTAAGAATATGGATTGATTCAACCATCCTTCATGAGATCCAAATTGTAATTTCTTTACAAGTTTACCTTAGCTGGCAATGCACTCAGGTGTACTGCAAGGTTCAAAATTTATCTAAGGTGAGGAGGATGAGCTTCCAACCATCAGTGCTTTATTAATGGGAGTTACATCTTCTACTTGGAAGCTCTAGTCATGTGACACACATCACCCTCAGGTCCATTAATTAACCGAATCTCGTTATCTTTCGTCTATGCATTTATTATTTTCGTGTAATTAATATGTTCATGATTACATATTTGATGTCGTAGTAGTCGCGTGAAATCCTAATGTATAAAATTACAAATTAGACTAGGAAAATTATTATTATTATTAATATTATTATTATTATTATTATTATTATTATTATTATTATTATTATTATATAGTTCATTCGCGAAAAATCTATCAAGTCGCGCTCACGATGCCGCGAACCTTGAGCGTGCAAATATTATTTCATGTCACATCATAGCCCGTGTTTATTTTTCCTTTGTTCAGTAAGGGTTACGTTATAAAGTTTGGGTTAAATAAAACTAGGAAAGAATATTCTAGGGTTTGATATAAAAAATTTCAAATTAAAAGGGATTAATTTCTTGATATTTAAGGGTCCTATATAAAAATTTATATATATATATATATATATATATATATATATGCTTGTAACTGTCAGCAAAACCCTACACGCAACCCCCCCCCTCCTCGCGATTGTCCACCGGGAGCCACCACCCCCCGTTGCCAAGCTCCCTTTGACGCAATCGAGCAACCGTCATCAAGCCGTCTCTGTTATCCGTCATTAACCGCAGGTACGTCTTGTTCTTTTGCGTTTTTTTCGTTGAATATCATCTCTTTTTAGTACGGGTTATCGCTTCGGCGTGGTTCAAGTGTCGATCTAGTTTGCGGTTGTGTCGGGATGGTATTCAAATAGACTATGATGTTGTGGTGGGTTGGTGGTAATCGGGTTTTCGTGTGTATCGCGTGTATGTGAATATAAATGTTTGTATGTATACGTTGTATGCATGTATGTATATACTGTATGTATATTGTGTGTGTGTGTGTGGTTGTGTGTTTGAGAATGTGTTTTGTGTGTGTTCTATATGTAGGCATCATCTATGTATATATGTTTGTGTGTATGGAGTATATGGATTGATATATGGATGTGTGTATATTTGATTTGGTGTGTGGTTGAGTTGGTGTGTGTAATGTGTGTGTGTGTGTGTGTTGTGTGTTGTGTGTTGTGTGGGTGATCGTGAGTATTTAGGTTGTGTGTGTGCACGTGAGTGTGGTGTGTGTATTTGTGTGTGCATGTCAATGTATAAAGTGTGGGTATGTGTAAAGTATACATATATGTGGTGTGCATACATGCATAATTATCAATATTGTGTTTGTAAATATATATATATATAAGTATTTAGTGTATATATAAATTTTTACATATTAAGAACTGTGACAAATAAACAAATAAGGAGTACACATAGGTATAGATAAAATCTTACTACTCTAATAAAAAAGTATATTAAGGTGACACGTGACGGCACCACATTTATTCTTACTAAAATTTTCCCGCTTCTCTCTCCTATTAAATAATTACTTTAATTATCAATAATATTATTTAACTTTTTTTAGAACAAAAAAAGTTTTTTAATAAATCTAAAAAAGATCTTTTTATTAATGTTATTTCTAAAAATAATTTTTATAGAATAAGAAACTTTTACAAAACATCAAACTTTTTTAAAATTAGTGTTTTTAAAAAGATAATTTTTTATAAACAAAAAATAATTTAAATTAAAATTTATAATAAGAAAATTTTTAAAAATTATATTTTTAATACGGTTTGTTTTGAAAAAAAATATTTATTATTTTTTTTGGAAAAAATAGTTTTATACAAAAAGTTTAAAAATTTAATATAATTGTTTTATTACGTATTGATCTTACTATACGTTATTTCAATTATATTTTATCGTAAAATATCGTTTTATACTTGATAACTTTTTATTATATTTAATATTTCATTTGTTAAACCCATGTAATACACGGGTTAACTAAAGCTAGTATATTAATATAAAGAACATACGCGTTTGATTATGTGGCTAAAATATATAAATTCAAGTACATTTATACATATATATTACTTGTGTCTACTTATATGAATATATATATATATATATATATATATATATCTTTCTACTCTAATAAAAGAGTATATTGAGGTGACACGTGGTGGCACCACATTTATTCTTACTAAAATTTTCTCGCTTCTCTCTCCTATTAAATAATTACCTTAATTATCAATAATATTATTTAACTTTTTTTAGAACAAAAAAAGTTTTTTAATAAATCTAAAAAAGATCTTTTTATTAATGTAATTTCTAAAAATAATTTTTATAGAATAAGAAACTTTTACAAAACATCAAACTTTTTTAAAATTAGTGTTTTTAAAAAGTTAATTTTTTATAAACAAAAAATAATTTAAATTAAAATTTATAATAAGAAAATTTTTAAAAATTATATTTTTAATACGGTTTATTTTGAAAAAAAAAATATTTATTATTTTTTTTGGAAAAAATAGTTTTAAACCAAAAGTTTAAAAATTTAATATAATTATTTTATTACATATTGATCTTACTATATGTTATTTTAATTATATTTTATCGTAAAATATCGTTTTATACTTGATAACTTTTTATTATATTTAATATTTTATTTATTAAACCCGTGTAATACACTGGTTAACTAAAGCTAGTATATTAATATAAAGAATAGACGTGTTTGATTATGTGGCTAAAATATATAAATTCAAGTATATATATATACATATATATTACTTGTGTCTACTTATATGAATATATATATATATAAATTATATAAATATATAATTTAGTGTGACTCGCATGAGAAACCTAAACCGACCCAAGCAAGAAACGGAAATGTTATAACGTTTTGATCATTTTTAAGAGTCCAATTAATTATTATTATTATTATAGGTGGTGGATTTGTTTTGGTTTGCACGCTTTATTAGAAGTCTATCATTGGTATATTCGCTTGCACCATTTCAAGGTGAGTTTCGCGGTCTCCTTTATTACAATTATTTTATAAATATCAAGGGGGAAAAGTATGCTCAACCCTTTTCTTGCGATGAATTCAATTATTCTTTTGAGGCAATTGTGTTATTATGTTGTAAGTTTATATCTACTACATGTATGAGTTTGTTGTGTGATTCTTTATTCACAAGTATTTAACTCTGGTGTTAAAGTCGACGGACATGTATTAATAGTACTATTGGGTTGACGCCCCCACCCTTGTATGATAGTATACTAGTGGGGACTGACTGTGGCCACCAATAGGCCCTAGGGTGAATATCTTCCGATAAGATCTATGTGTAAGTCATAGGTTTAGTTATGAGACTCATGATTACATGTGATATTGCTTTCTCATTACTGTATACACTTATGTCCTACAAACTTATACACATCATCAATGTTTATTCATTATTTAAACCTACAAACTCCCCAACCATGTGTTGACCTTGAGCATATCTTTTCAGGTAAAAACAATCATTGAGGATAGCTAGAGTTGATGCCTAAAAGATGACCCTAAGTATTTCATAATAGACTTGTTCTAGTGTTTTAAGAATTTGTTCATATTATGTCATCAATTGTGATGTGATTGCCTTTACTCGTTCCTGAGTTGTGGATTTAACTTTGATATTCTTGTTTGACTATATTTGTCATGGTATTGACTAACTAAGACACAAATCTCAGTTTGTGTCGGCTGACGTCATGACATGTTGGTTGTTCATCATTTAATGCATCTCTATCAACTATCAATGTGTTATGACGATCTTGTTCATTACATTCTCGTGTTTCCGCTATAAGCAGGGGTGTGATAAGTCAATAACATCTTCTCTTGAGGCAATAGTTGTTGTATGTCTTTGTCTAGTGGAGGTATAGGGACTTTGATAACTTGAGCGTTGTTTGAAGTTTGATGAACTTAGGGGAGATAGGTTTGACTTAGATGCTTTGCAGTCTTTGGCTAAGTGTCCTAGCTTGTTGTAGTTGAAACACTTCACTTTGCTCTTGTCAAACCCAAAAACTGATATTCTCTGCCTTAGGAACTTTCTTCCAGTTATCTTCTAAAACTGCTTAGCCTTGAAAAAGATCATGGCTATCTGGTAGTTAATATCCATTTCTTAAAGATCATCTAGATAAATGCATTCTAGATCTTCCTCAGAGAGTTGAAAAAAGTTGGCTTGTTCATTAACAAAGGCTGTGTTTGAAAAGTTGGTTAGTGAAAAGAATAATGAGGTCTTCGAATTCCATCTGCTAAAACATGGTGATGGCTGAGATTTAGCAGTTGGAGATTTAGGGTAGGTGATCCAATGTACTTGATGAGTCACCATAGGTATTTGGTAGGCTTGGGAGTGGGAGTAGGAGTAGAAGTGAAAAGGTTCATTAATAGGTGCAATAAGAAAGCCTATGGCTTTGAGGGGTTTGAAGATCTGAAAAGTGATTCTTCATCTACATTCATTTCCATCTAATAGGCACTCAAGATGCCATATAACTCCTCAAGAGTCATTGTCTTTAGATTCTTAGTTCTTCTAATGAACATAGTGTAAACTTTCCGTGTCTTAGGTAGTGACCTTAAGAACTTTCTCAGAACATCATTATTCTCCATCTTCACTCCAACATCATTTAGAGTGTCTAGTAGTTCAACATATCTAAGATATGTTGCAGTCAGGGTTTCTCCCCATGTGAAACCAAAGTTTTCAAACTTCTATTTCAAGACATCTCTTTTGTCATCCTTCATGTCTTCAGTTCCTTCAACTCTGGCCTTCAATGCTTTCCACAACTTTAGAGCAACTATGAATTTCTTGAAGCCATGGATGATGTTGTTTGGTATGCTCATTCTGATCAGCCATAAAGCCTTTGAATCCACAACCATCTTCTTTGGATCTTCATCTGTGTACTTTGAAGGATCTTTGGGAATCATGACTTAACCTTCACTAGTGGCTTGAACCATAGGGACATATGGTCCATTCAGAATAGAGAGCCAACGTCTCAGATCTTGATTCCTTAGAAAATCTTCCATTTGGATTTTTCAAGTATCATAGTCATGTGGTGTAAACATGGGGGTTCGGTTTGAGTTCCATTCTCCAAGTCATGCTTACTTGAGATGACTATAGCAGCCATTCTAAAAGGATAGAGGGGTATGAATGAGTGTGTTGTTTGAAAGTGTTATCAAAAGAAAAATAAGTGATTTGTTTAAAGGTGACTTCAAGCAAGTCAAGAGCCAAAACTTTAATACCACTTGTTGGATCGGGGTTATATGTGACAATAGGCTATTCATGGTCAACCTTTATTCGTACACTAATCACACTTATGTGTAGCATTTACATGTTAGACTTAATTTGATTAATTAGGTCATCATGTGCACCAAATAGTCCTTTACCCTCAAGTCACGCACAAGTAATTATAGAAATTACCTAGTCACGAGGTCTAACCCGACACGCAAGCGATAGTGAATATAATTAAAAAATGAAAGAATGAAATATTTCCTTTAAAAAAAAACATGATGTAGTGTAATAAATATAATAAAATAATTTATCAGTGTGCATTTAAAACTAACCGAAGCTTTAACGACCATGTTCGCGATCTATCGCAATTCAACTTGTTATCGAATTAATTAATGTTGAATAAAAAATGGTAGTTGGACTTAAATACATGTGTGCATCAAAGCAACATTGACGTTTCAATATATATATATATAGATAATAATAATAATAAAAATAATTAGCACACCAAATAAAAGAAACAATAACCATTTAACTGTATTCAAAAACCTCACCAAACCCCATCACTCTATTAACATCCTTTCCCATCTTTGACTTGCAGCCCCCCTAATCAAATAGCATGTAGACACCCAACCATCTTGTTTACCATGCTTTCTACTGGTCATTTCATGATCTTCATAAATCCCTTATACCAATGGGTATTACATGGATGGATAACTCATTTTTATTTTAAATACAGAGGACCTCCTCTATTTAAAACCCACCAGAAAACTCCTGTTTTGCTTCTGCCTCATCCCATTTCTCACGAACAAAACACAAAATCACACACATCTCTTCCATAGCTTCAATAATAGTTGAGAGATCAAGTGGGTTGCTACTTGCTTTAAGCGGATTCAAGTGTTCAAGTTCTCTACAACTCCAGCTCACATCTCGTTGATTACTCTAAGTGAGATTTTCACCTACCTTACTCTTGTTTTATCTCAACTTATCATGTAGTTATGTAGTTCTTTCACCCATAAAAGTATTTTAACACAAAGAAAAATAAGACTTTGTAAACTAATTACTTATAAAATTGATTTTCTTGAATAAACACACTTGGTTAAACAAAATAGTAATTACTAAAATGTTATGAAGTGTTTGTATGGGCATTTGGATACTTGTTTAAATACTTGTCTAGTAGTTCCAAAATAAAAGGGTTAAACATATATTTTGTGATTAATTTTAAGAAAAAAAGTATTATTTTATTTTATTTTTGGACAAGTTATTATTGTCACAAGTTCATTATGCTTAGATCTATTGTTTTGGTCATAAGGTATGAAAAGAGGGTCTCATCTTTGAAATATACATACATATATATTTGTTTTATGTATGTATTTTTGTATTAAAAAATATTTAGCAACCCTAGACCTTTAGTTATAAAAGTCGATATCTAACCACAAGAGTTGGATACATTTTTATTTTTGACAGATAAGAAGAAGAAAGCAATAAATATTTATGTTATGACTATTTTAAGAGTTTGTGTAATTTTAAAGGGTACATATATTTTGAAAGGCCTAACTATTTTATTACATATAGATACATGTTTTGGGGTATTCATGTTTTGTGTCATTAGCAATTTTTGTAAGTATATTATATTTATGTAAATTAAAGCTAAAAAGGGTAAATATGTATTGGGTTTTTAAATAAAAAGAACCGATACTATTTAAAGTGTAGTATTTGTCTCAGGTTGTATCTTGGAAAATAAAATAAATACTATTTTGATTTACATAAATTGTGTTATGTTTTAAGGTGATAATTTGGATAAATATATGTTATGTAAGTATATAATTGTTCTTGACGAGTTACAACTCGAATCGAGTTAAGACCTTATTTTATAACCCGAACAAGAGGTTGGCAGTAGGATACAAGTATTAGTGGAAACAAGTGAGTGAAAAAATGACGTAGATTATATATATATATATGTATATATATTATATGTTTAAAAAAATAAATGCATATCACCAACGGGTCGTCTAGTCGAACCTTTGGGATGAAACGAGTCTACGTAACATGTTAAAATTTAGTGAATATGACTTATGACCATGTATTATCTTAAATTCATTGTTTAAGACCTTAAGTTGTCTTAAATGATTTAAGACGAGTAGGTCGGGTTACATTGACGCACTTTACTACATATTACCTGTTGTTGCTTGTTTCAGTACTAGAAGAAGCAGGTGAGTCTCATGGCCCCTTCTTTAAAATGCATTTTAACTATTTGGGGGAGAATACATGTGAAGACTTATTTGTTTGGACACATGTACTTGACAATATTCTTACATGAGTAGACATATTATCGCATTAAGTCCCCGGTATTCTGTAACTGTTAATTTTGAACAAGCATGAAAGTTGTGGATAGATCTATTTGGGTTGTCACCCCCACCCGTGGTTGGTAACTCCAACCATGTACTAACTGGGCGCATAATTGTTCACGTGATTACAATGTTTTGTGACAGAACATTGGGTTGGGGCGTAACTATAGACTTGTCATGAATCGGTTATAGGAGCATGAGGTAACATAGACTCATGATGTTGTTTTAATTAACAATAGACACATTGAATCTTGTGGTCCAAATCAAAACTATTTTTTTTCTATTAAACCCGTGAACTCACCAACGTTTTGTTGACATTTAAGCATGTTTTATCTATAAATTGAAGAACACCAAGTTCATCATTTTGTAAAGTATTTGCATGGAGTCATATGCATACTAGAAGGCATTTGGAGTTTTCCTTTTATAGCCCACGTTGTAGGCCATAGTCGTAAAACTCATATATCGTGGAACAAACTTAATTTGTCACTAGGAATGCATTTTGGATCTTGTTATATTTAAACCTTGGAAACCTTATGGGTATAGCTCAGTTAGAGGTCGTTCAATGTAAACAATGACTGTGAACAATGAACGTTACACCTTGCTTTTCCGCATTGGTGGGGTGTGACAGATTGATATCAGAGCCATTGGTTATAGCGACCTAGGTTTCATTTGTCGACCTAGACTATAACTATAGGGTCATAATATAGTCTTTGAATTAAAGATACGCTATATATGGCTCATATCATGCTTCGAATTTGAATATTATTATCGTAGAGATGTCTTCAGCTTCATACCGGATAATCATCTATGACTCAAATGAGGAGGATGCACCATTGACACCTCCATCACCGGTATCATCATCTGTGACATCACCCCCATTACAGCCCCTAGTTACCGATGATGACAACATTTCGATCACAGACACTGATGAGGACCGAGAGGAGGATCTTGAGGAGGAGCCTGAGGCCCCTATGATGGAGGAGATTCCCGAGGAGATACCGCGTCCCATTCCCCCTCCTTACCGCCAGACTCCTTATGGCAGACTTATTCAGCACACGCCAACGAAGAGGGTCAGAGTTGTTCGCCCGAGACCGGTTTCACCTACGCCCCTTAGTCCAGAGGATGCTGAGCCTACGCTCAAGAGGCGTCGGGCAGACATCAGGGGACATGGATGCCTCATACTTTACAAGTATGGAGAGACGAGGAGGGTTTATCTTCGATGTTCAAGATTGGAGAGTCGTCACAGACTCCATGATCACTACCACTCACGGGGGAACCCGTGGAGCGCACCATTCAAATTCTGGTTGCTTGTTGTGCCGGGTATGATTATCAGATGCATCAGTTGCAAACCGATGTGGACGACCTACAGGAGATCCAAGATTTTGAGATTTTGACCGAACGTGTGGAGTCACTCGAGGAGCTACATCACCCGTAAATGAACCGAACGTTCATGAACAGTTCATAAACTGTTCGGCGGGAAGTTCGTTTATGTTCGTTTATTTAGTAATTGAACGAACATGAACAAAAAGTTTGTGTTCATTTAGTTAAACGAACAAACATGAACACATGTTTTGTTCGTTCTTTACGTTCATAAACATTCGTTTATGTTTGTTCATTTACGTTCGTTTATGTTCGTTCATTTATGTTCGTTTATTTATATATATTAATTAATATATTAATAAAATGGTATAATGTGTTAATATGTGAAACATAAGTGTATTATGTTATATTAGAAAACTATAAGTTTAGTAAGATTTCAATTTCCACTAATACAACTAAAAGTTCCAAAATGGTTATTTAACGTTGTTTTTTTGTGTTCAGTTATGTTTGTTTATTATTATTCATTTATGTTCGTTTATTATTGTTCATTTTTGTTCGTTTATGTTCGTGAAGTGTTCATTTAGCTTTTTAACGAACGAACATGAACGAACACGAACATTTTTATTTTCTTAATAAACGAACATGAACAAAAAATCATGTTCGATTATGTGTTCGTGTTCGGTAAAAGTTAAATGAACGAACATGAACATGCTAATGTTCGTGTTCGTTCGGTTCATTTACAGGCTAGTCAAATGTCCGCTATGGAACAGAGAGTTATGGATGTAGAGCATAGGGCTATGGTAGTAGAACAGCGGGCTATCATATCTAAGGAGCATGCTACATCCGTGATGACTCTAGCCGTGGCTAGTGTTATGCTAGATAGGCCTATCGTGAGCGGGATGTGCTCACGTAGTATGTTAAGATGAAATTTGTATTGATGAGGTTATGTATCCTTATCCATTTTGTAACTATTAGAACTTATGTAACAAGTTAGTTCATATACATATTACATGTTTCTCTTATCATGGTTGTGATTGTTGTAATTGTTTATACTTCCTGTTCATGTGATGACATTATTGTATATATTGTCTTATTCTTTTATCTTTTCTGGTTAGAAGAAACTCATGACACTAAGAGGGAGCCTAAGATGTAACAACCGACAAAACTCGGAAGCAACACCGCCTATGAGTTCGGAAGCTATAGCGCAGTTAGTGTCACTACAAGTGGCAGCCGCGATCGCACAATACGAAGCCAACCGCACTGGAGGATCTGGCAATGGGGCTGGAGACAATGGTGACGGCGAAAGTGGCACTTAAGGATTCGGCAATAGGATTAGAGACACGAGTACCGGTGGTATTGGCACCTGAGAACGCGTTAGCGAGACCGGAGGTACGATCAAATAAAAGAGAAATTCAAAAGGATATGATGACTCAAGTATGAACATCACCATCATGACTAATTAATCCTAACGTAGTAACATTAACTATACAGGGACTAATGACACCATGAGAGGATGCTCTTACAAGGCCTTTTTGGCTTGTAAACCTCATAATTTCAATGGTTCAGAAGGAGCAGTTGGCCTCATATGCTGGATAGATAAGATGGAGTCTATCCTTAATATTAGCAATTGTGTAAACGATTGCAAGGTCAAATATGCAACCTGTACCTTCCAAAATGAAGCACTTAGTTAGTGGAACTCGTAGGTTTAAATAATGGGTTTGGGTGCTGCATATCAATTAACATGGGCTGAATTGAAGGACATGATGAAAGAGGAATAATGTCCTAGGAATGAGCTTCAGAAACTGGAGGTGGAATTCTGGAACTTAACCATGGTCGGGGCTATGGTGGTAGCCTACACCACTCGATTCCATGAACTAGCACGTCTTGTGCCTCACATGGTTACTCTAGAGTTCAAAAGAATCTAGGGATACATTTAGGGCCTTGCACCCCAAATTTAAAGCATGGTGACATCATCCAAGCTGATCACCATCCAAAGCGTGATAAGACTAGCAAACGATTTGACAGATCAGGCGGTCCGTAATGTAGTGTTGGAGAAGAAGGATACTAATGAGAATAACATTGACAACAAAATAAAGTGGAATCTTAACTTTGGGAAAACTTCAAGGGAACCCGCTAATAAGAAGAAAAACTTGGTGAAGGATTATGATGCAATCCTAGTTGAGAAGAAACAATACGCAAGAAACCAACCAAAGTGTAACAAGTGTAGCCTCCACCACACGGGCACTTGTGAAAATTTTGCGTGTTGTAAGTGTAAAAGGCCACGGTACATAGCAAGATACTGCAGAGCCCCTGCACCAGACATAAACACAAGGATTAACCAAACTTGCTTTGAATGCGGTGTCGCTGGACCTCCTTTCATTAGACCAAGCTTCTCACCATGGGGAGCTTCATTCTTTTTCATAAAGAAGAAAGACAGAACATTTAGGATGTGTATCGATTATCATGAATTAAACAAGTTAACCGTCAAGAATCAGTACACAATCCCGAGGATAAATGAGTTGTTTGACCAGCTATAAGGTTCCAATTACTACTCCAAGATTGACCTAAGATTAGGATATCATCAGTTGAGGATTCAAGAGGAAGACGTCCCTAAAACCACATTAAGGACCAGTTACAGTCACTACGAATTTCTAGTTATGCCTTTTGGCTTAGCTAATGCTCGAGCGGTATTCATGGACTTTATGAATAGGGTATGTAATCCCTACATGGACAAATTCGTGATTGTAGACATTCTAATATACTCCTAGAGTAGAGAAGAACATGAGCAACATCTGAAGTTAATTTTGGAATTACTTAGAAACAAGAAGCTATACGTAAAGTTCTCTAAATGCAAATTCTGGATTAGAGAAGTGCATTTCCTTGGGCATGTAATCAGTAGCAAGGGCATCCACGTAGACCCACGGAAGATTGAGGTGACTAAAAATTGGGAAGTGCCAAAAACTTCTACGGAGGTGCGCCAATTCTTAGGATTGGATGGTTACTATCCAAGATTCATCGGGAACTTCTCTAAAATAGCTCAGCCTTTGACAACATTGACACAAATGGACAAGAAGTTTGACTAGGGTGAAAAACAAGAATATACATTTCAATTACTAAAGCAAAGGTTGTGTTGTGCACCGATTTTTTCCTCCCGGATGGAATGGACAACTTTATAGTCTATTGTGATGCATCACACCAAGGGCTTGGCTGTGTTTTATTGCAAAAGGATAAGGTTATTGCTTATGCACCCCGACAACTCAAAGTGCACGAGAAAAACTACACCACTCATGACTTGGAGTTGGAATCCGTAGTTTTTGCACTAAAGATCTGGAGGCATTATCTGTACGGTACAAAGTGCATTATCTTTATAGATCATAAAAGCCTACAACACATCTTTGACCAGAAGGAGTTAAACATGCAACAACGAAGATTGGTCTAGTTACTTAATGACTACGACTATGAGATTCGCTACCATCCTGGCAAGGCAAATGTTGTAGCAGATGCCTTGAGTAGGAAAGAACGAGTTAAACCCCTATGAGTGCGAGCCTTGGGAATGATTATTCATACGAATCTCACTGCCCAAATTCGTGATGCTCAACATGAAGCACTCAAGGAACAAAACTTAAAAGATGAGTCCTTGTGGGACATGGACAAGCAACTCGAAGTTAAATTAGATGAAACCTACTACTTTATGGATAGAATCTAGGTAACAAATTTTGGAGAGTTGGGGAAATTGGTGATGTATGAAGCACATAAATCTAGATACTCAATTCACCCGGGATCAGATAAAATGTACCAAGATCTTAAGGAATGGTATTGGTGGCCCAAAATGAAGGCTTACATCGCCACCTATGTTAGTAAATGCTTGACTTGCTCTAAGGTCAAGGCAGAGTATCAAAACCAATCAGGATTGTTGCACCAACCAGAGATACCTCAATGGAAGTGGGAGCAGATTTCTATGGATTAACAAGACTTTTCTATTTGATCAATACTTAACAAATGCATAAACTATGTTAGCTACTTACTAACAAACACAAATACTTTGTGTAAAGATAAGTCCACATGTTGTTCTTTCAAAGTATACACTTGATTAATCATAACTTGGTATAAAGAGTTACAATTAGCAGATACACAAGTGGCTTAAAAAGCTTACCTCTACTATACAAGTATAAGGGTTTTGTACTATGAAATCTAAACAATAAGAATAAACTATTCTATGTTCAGAATGTACAACAAGATAGATAATCAGCACATTAGAGTTAGGCAGCTTCAGTACAATGTTATCTCCAAAAGGCAAAACACAACAGTCGTCAATACATATAATCTTGCTTGTGTAACAGTTAATCAACAGATCATGGAGTTTAGTGCTGACCAGTAGCAGTCGATTAGTAGCACATCAGGTAAGTGCTGATCGGTATTTGCTAATTGGTAGTTGATTTAGCACTTGGTAGAAATTGGTAGTTGACAGCTAGTGCTGAATTCTTGAGTTTTTGGTAGCTTCATCCACTTCATAGATCAACAATATCTCTTCTCTAATTAGGTTACCATTAAGGAAACGTAACTTATTAAGTAAATCAATGATAACATCTCCAACACCAATGTGTAACTTGAACTCTTATACATTTCTTAAAGACCCATTTAAAGAAATCTCTAAGGTATTTTTAAACTACAATAATATTCACATTTTCTTTACTCCCATCTTATTTTTTCTTATGACACTGACCACTATTTATCCATCAGATTACTTAGATCATGGAGACCAAACCCTTGAACTTGAGCTATGCAAAGCTAAACTGTGGAATCAAGAAAGAAAAAATCCAAGAAAACTCAACAGTATAAACACTTATTTGATATGTTATTACTTTGGAAAAGTGGAGCTTCCGGATTACAAACAACCAAGGGAAACTTATGAAAATTTTTTCCGCTTTATGGATTCTAAAAGAAAATATTTCTTGAACAACATTAGACGTTACAATTTAATGTTTTCTTTTACTTCAATGGGTTGCAAGATTGACTCATCAATTAATAGAGGTAATGCTCTAATTATATTGAGACTAAGTGGCCAGAACTATCACAGTATGGGTAGTATTCTACAAGAGTAGATCAAGACAAAAGTTCTCTCAATTGTATGTATACGACACTGAGAATGACGTGCTGAATAGAAAAATGATGGTTGGGTAAGTTATGCGGTACTATTTACTTTCTATATTTTAAATTTTCCTTATGTTATCTTTAAATGTATACTAAGTAATATACATATTTGTTTCGATGAATCATACAAAAAAATTACATCATTTCAAGATAATCATGATCTCCAAATTATACACGAACTAAAGGTTATGCTAGACTCAAATAACTAATTAGTTAAGGTTGATAAAATGGAAAGAGATTCCTTCAATGGCAATCCCCATGTCAAGCTAAATCTATGACTAATTGGTAAGAGGAACACAGATGGTAGGACATACAACCTACCAATTGCATCTGATGTTGCAGCTTTGATTGTTAGTGACATTGGTGATTGTGTCGATAGGTGTGACGTTACTGTTGAAACTTGAACGAAAATCTAAGACGTATCAGTGAGCTTCATCCTTCATACCCTCCTATATAATATCCATTGCTTTTCCATATGATGATGATGGGTATAGGGTAGATATACTTCATAGAAATGTTGGAACCTCAAACAATAAGAAAAGGGAAGGTTATGAGTGAGAGAAATTTTTTTCATATGATGTTCAGGATCGTGTCAGTAAGTTCTCATTGATACTAAATTCTCAAAGACTTTTTCAATAGTTTTTAGTTAACTCATATACTATGATTGAGAGTGAAAGTTTAAACTTCATACGCCATTAGCAAAAAGTCCTACAAAGTGAATCATATGATAGTATTTGCAAAGAATGAAACAAATGAACTAAAATTATGGCTGACGTTGGTAAATGTGTTATCCTACCTTCATCTTTTATAGGTGGACATGAGGCAAAATTATATTGATGCTATGTCTCTTTGTAAGTGGTACGGCTATCAAATTTTTCTTCATCACTATTACATGTAACCCTAAATGGCCAGAAATTAAAAGATTTCTCAAGGACACCACATTCAACCCTGAAGATAAACCAGACATACTTTGTCGATTGTTTCGACTTAAACTCTACTCAATTATTAGAGACCTAAAGGATAATTCGGCACTCGGCTTTGTTTCAGAAGGTATTTATTTTCAAACTTGTATTTTATTATTATTTATTACCTTATGTGTGTGTATATATACACACACACTCTTCATATTATGGCTTGATTTTAAAATAAATTTGTTTGATTTTGTGGTTTTTTTACATAATAATGCTTCCTTTTATAATTAACGTTACTTTCTTTCATAACAGTTATTTACACAGTTGCATTTCAATAATGTGTCCTACCTCATGCACATGTATGTCTAATCATGAACATTCAAACTAAGCTCTTTACGGTAGATCATATCAATAATTTTATATCTGTAGAAATTCCTTACAAGAATGCAGATTCAGAATTATATGATCTTGTATCGGAGTTTATGATTCATGATCCATCCTAAGTGTCTGTGTTTGGTAGATAAAAAGTGCTTAAAAAACTTTCCAAAGAATTTTAACCAAAACATGTATATTGATTCAAATGGTTTTTCGTTGTATAGAAAAAGAGATTCAGGTTTTTTATTAAAAAATCAAGTGTCAAGTTAGACAATAGGAGCATGGTTGCATACAAAAAACACATGCTCAAAAAGATATTAGACACATATTAATGTTAAATGGTTTAATTAGATAGGATCAATAAAGTACCCATTTAAGTATATTAGTAAAGGACCTAATAGGAATACTGTTGCGGTTATAAATCCAAACACAAATACTAACAAGAAAATGGTAAAGATGAAATTAAAGAATAAACGATTGTAGATATACTTCAACATGAGAGGCTTCATGGAGAATTGTCCGTTTTGATGTACATTACCGTTATCCATTGTTTATCAAGTTGCCTTTCCATTTTCCAAACCAACAACAAATCATGTATGGTGTTGACGATGATATAAACATCATACTAAGTAAACCGTCCATTGCATGTACAATATTTTTGTCATGTATGGTGTAATTTACATTGAATTTCCTACTAAATTTGTATGGAATTTTGACTAAAATATTGGGCTCTAAGAAAACAAGGTTTTTCAATTGGTTAAACTCACTCGGTATCTTCGTCTCTTGGTGAGGCTTATTATTTATGGATTATTCCGAATAAAGTCATGGGGCCCATGTCATTTAATGATATTAAAACCGTTAATTGTGAAACATTCTAGCATTTAAAGATACATGTTATGCCCTTGGTCTTTTAGATGATGACACCGAATATATTGATGCAACTAAAGAGGCGAGTCATTCTGGTTATTATCTCCGTACTTTGTTTGCTACAATGTTGTTATCAAGTTCTTTAGCGAGATCGGATTATGTTTGTAATAGTACGTGGGAATACTTATCTAACAACATTGTTTACAAGCAACAAATAATAATATAAGTTAACAAGGTATTATCACACATCTTTTAACTTTTGATTTATTAAATTAACGTATAAATATTAGATTTATATTTATTTATAATAATTAAATATATTTCATAATACATTTTAGCTTTTCGTCAACTTATAAAATATGTAACTAATTACTTTTAATTTCTATTCGTACCAGGACAATGATTGCTCATCTTCATCAAATAATCATTTAATTAACGAGTAGTTATTGTATGATGTTGTAAACGAGATGACTGTATTTGAAAAGCTTTGGAAATATTTAACGGATAAACAACGATTAGTTTTAAATGGCATCATGACTATAGTTGAAGTTAATAAAGGTGGAGTTTTTTTTCGTTTATGGATATGACGGAACCGGTAAAACATTTTTATGGAAGACATTGGCGGCAACAATAAAGTTTGAAGATGAGATGTAGGGGTTGAATCTAGAGGCTCGGGAAATCAAATCAAGATGAAGATCAAGATCAAGTCATGCGAGAACCTAAAGTGATCGTGTGAAAACATGCTTCTCGCGCAACAACATTAAGTCGCGCGAGAACAAGTTGACTCGTGCGAGAACTTATAGTTTAGTATATATAGAAGTTTTTGTAATGTAATTCAGGAAGCTTTTGTCATGTCCTGATTTCACACTCATTGTAATTCATTTAAATCAGAGAGCAATATGCTTCAAAGTTTATTTACATTTGTGTTTGTGTTCTTCATCTACTATACAATCTTATTCCGTGATGTTAACATTCCTCGTTTTCATCACGAGATCGATCTTATTATTGTCTTGATCCTTACAATTGGTATCAGAGCTTGGCATGCACTCAATCGATTGGATGAAGATTGAAGTAGAGGTTTGAAGATATTGTGAACAACGAATTGGTTTATACTTGAAGATAGATTTGATTACTGATGAATTTGTTCATATTTGAAGATGATTAAGCTGATTAACTTGGTGTTCGAAGAAATGTTGATGTTATTGAGGTTAAACGAGCTTAATTGAATCAATTAGAAACAAATAGGATCTTAATTCAATCTAAATCACTAATTGAACACTTAATTAACCAAGATTTAATCAAATTGGTGAAAGATTGTAGCTGGAAACCTTTGAAATTGAAGAGATCCAACAAGCGAAAAGTGGGTGATTTTGTGCGAAAAGTTATCTTTCGCGTGAAAGGTTGAAGTTTCGCAAGATTTGGTAAAAAGTTTGTTACAAAAAGATTCCATTCGCATGAAAACGTGAAGATTTCAAAAAATTCAGTTACAGAACTTACCGCGCGAAAACTTTGTACTGTTCACGCGAGAACTCTTGATTTCACGCGAGAACTTGGTTATTCACATGAGAATTTTAAGTTTTAAGAAATTCTGATTTTTAAGAAAATGGAAAATTTAAAGCATATCACTGCTAATCTTAATCTCGACAATGAGATTGGTACAAGTACAAAACCACCTCGCCTACTCAACGAAGAAGATTACCCTAATAGGGCTAATAGGTTTGAAAATTATGTCATTTACACGGAACCCAGAATGATGAGATCCATCAAACAGGGTGAATATATCCTAGTATACAAAAATGAAAAAGGAGACTTGGTGCCAAAACCTGAACATTTGTGGGATGAAGATGATTTGAAAAGAATGGAGCTTGATGATAAAGCGTATGCTGCCATGACTATGGCACTTACCACTGAGATAGCTCAGAAATTTAAAGATTATACCAAAGCTAAGGATTTATGGGATGCAATGGAAGAACAAATTATGAGCAACAAAGATATGATAGAGAGCAAAAAGGATATGCTTAATCAAGAGTTCAACATGTTCAATCATACTCTTGGTGAAACTTTGGAAGATCAAATGTCAAGGTTTGTGAAACTGATCACAAAGATGAAGAGTGCATGAATTACACTAGAGAATATTGCAGTAAACAAAAAGCTGCTAAATTCTCTCCCATATAGCCAGAACAACAACTGCACCACCATAAAAAGAACTAAGGATCTGTTTACCTTTTCTCTTAGTGATCTAATCTCAACCATCAAATCTTATGATATGGATGATAAGCAAAGGGCTACAAATTATATCAACATAATGGGAGCTGAGACATCAACTTTATATTCCAAGATGGTTAGTAATCCAAATTATTATGACAGCTACTATAAGTTGTGTCAACAACAACAGCCAGCAACATCTACTCACTCAACTACCAAAGATCAATCCTTGCCCCAATCCTTGCCTTATTATCAAACTCCTCATCAAAACCCTTATGATCAAGCTCAAGTCCAACCATAATCTCAAACCTACCCACAAGTTCAAGTCACCCAACCTACACAACAAGCATTTGTTGTAAACTCTCAACCCAACAAACAAACCATTCAGATAGCTGAAGAACACCTGGCTCTACTTACATCATTCATGAATAGTTATGAAGCCTTTTCTACATGAAGATTAAGTGCACCCAATATCTTAGTTGATGACTTGCAACAAGTTAATCCTGATGATGTAGAAGAAAATGCTATGAAGTATCAAATGGCTATGGTGGTGTATAGAGGAAAGAATTTTGCAACAAGAACTGGTAGAAAAGTTTTTGGTCTGAACAACTCAAGCAAAATAGGGTTTGATAAGTCCAGCTTGAGATGTTACAACAGTGACAAACCTGGTCATTTTGCCAGAGAATGCACTGAACCCAGATCAAATCAAAATGATCATGGAAAGAAAATGGTGAAAATAGTGGTGGAAACTAAAAATGATCAAGCCAGTTCATCCAAAAACAAAGCACTAGTGACTCGAACCAATAAGGAATATGATTGGTCTTATCAAATGGAAATTCTTGATATTAAACAATCTATTGCTCTGTTAGCTGAAATTCAACTGGTTGAAGAGCATTCTAAAGATATTCTACTTGCTGAGTTCATATCAGATGATCTGTTGGATGGTGTGTTTGATGAAGAAGCAAAGGTTGAAGCTGAAACTATTAAGGGTAAACAAGTTGAGGATGTGAAAGTGGAGGAAGTGCAGGTTCGTGATGTAATAGCTGTTGAGATTACTCCAGCTCAGTTTCAAGTGAATGAAGAAAAGGAAGCAACAAGTGTTGAGTTCACTCCAGTCAAGATGAAAGAATCTGATGAAAAAGCTGTTGAGATAACTTAAGCTGATGAAGAAAAGAAAATCAAAGCTGTTGAGAAAACTCCAGCATCTAATTATGATAATCAAGTCAATGTTGTTGAGATCACTCCCGCATCAGAAGTAAAAAAGTTTCTGGAGAAGGCCTTCATGGTGAATTGTAAGGATTATACAAAAGGCTGATGCACCCAAAACACTCAAGGTGCTTCCTGCATGCATGCACATTGTGCATAGTGGAAGTTACTTGGAAAGTTTTTACACTCTGCAAAGAAAATATTCTAAGTTTAAAATCTTCCGAAGCCAAAGACAAAATCTTCCAAAGCCAAAAATGAAGTCTTCCGAAGCTTAGAAGACAAAGTCTTCTGAAGCCATGAAGATAAAAGACTAATTTCTTTCGATGACAGAGAAGACATGATCTCTCTGATCTACCTTTTCAGAAAGCTGACCAACTTTCCGCTGACATTCTGAAGACTCACCAACTTGCATAAGTTGGTGAAAAGGTCCATGCTTTAGGAAACTGTAGATTATGGTCTTGAGTATGTAACTTTCCACTTTATGTACTTTTATCCTTTTTGTAATATATTAGGATGTGAGCTATAGCATGTCATATTAACTAGTCAAAAGGCAATCTGCCTCTTGACTTTACATTGATCTTGTTGTCTAGATTAGTGTTTCTAGCTGACCTTCAAAGTATGACCGGCTGTTGGATGTAGTATAAAGTATCTCAGGTCCTTGTATTTTATTTCTATGCTTTTTAACATTTGTAAAAGAACTTAAGAGAAATATACTTATTCCTTCAAAAACCATTCTTAGTTGTTCTTAGTTCTGTCTCATTGTTTGCTTGTGTTGCTTAGTATCATACAAAAGTCCCAGTTCCCTATTTTATGTGATCTGTTAAATGTTCTAAGTCTCTCCTCACTATGAGACTGATTGTATTGACCCCCTTCAATGGTCCTGCAATTGATATCAGAGCTTTGCAGGCTCTTCATTGTAAGATCTCACCATCTTAGATCTCTCAGTTTCACAAAACACTTAACAACTCAAATGGCTGCTCTCACAAAGGTTGATATGGAAACTGGTACTATGACAAAGTCCCCATTGATCACCTCTTAATACTTTGATACTTGGTGTCAAATGTAAGGCCCCATTTCGGGACCCTCATAGTTGGACATTCATCGCACATGATATTTAAATCACATTACAAATCATTAAAACTTTGCAGCGGAATAATTTAACAAAAACCATTTCATGCATTAATAATTACTTTTGCAAAATAATACATCGTTGTTAAAGTTACAAAATATCATTTGATGTATTACAACACAAAAAATTGCATTTCAACATAAAATGGATGCCATCCAAAATCTTTGCCAAGTAGCTTCGTCGCGTGCCATCCCCAGCAACCATTACCTGCCAACTGAAAATGCATAAAAGTCAGCATTGCTGAGTGAGTTCTAGTTTTATAAAAATATTCATATTACCTTCCATTTGTTAAAACATTTTTCATACTTTCGCAAATGATCACACATCGTACATACATCAAGGTAATATTTATTATCTTTCATCATCGTTCTTTTCTTACTATTCGCACATTACATCATCTTTCACTTCTATCTAGATCCTGTCATATGCTAAACCCCCCTCTTGGGCAAGAAGCCAACTAATCTAGGGTTTAGAGACAAGGATCCCATATCGTACGTATGGAACAGTCACCAAGACTGATTCCCCTGTGTGTGAACCCTCATGGGTAAGCCAAAATCGCACGCTGTATGACACACAGTTGAGCTGACAACTCTCATTGAGTTGTGAACCTCCTTACATTTTGCTTGCAAGACTTTCATTCGTTCATTCATTATGTTCCACTTTCATTATCTTAGATCTTTCGCTTCGTTAAGATAATATTTTACGTTCATTATCATAGTCACACCACGTAAAGCTACAGAATAATACATAATAAGGAACATAAAGAAAACAGGCCATAAACATGCATAATATCATCACACATCACCCAGGAAACATTCCAAGTCATAGCCTATAAGTCCCCTTTTTTTAAAAAATTTCAGAATATTTTCTAAGGCTTTAGGCGATAGGCACTATGCAGGCACTTGGGCACTATGCGGGCGCTTGAATACTTAGGCGCATGGGTGACTCAGGCGCATGGGCACTATACGGGGCGCATGGCCAACACTTAGGCGTCTAGACAACTTTCCAGGCGCATGGTTACTATGCAAGCGCATGAGCCTGATTTAGGCGCATGGGCACTTAGGCCTTTTTTTGGCAGTTGGGCGTATGGGTACACTTAGGCGCCTGGGCATAATTCTAGGCGCATGGGCACTATTTGGGCGCATGAGCAGTTAGGCGCATGGCCAACTACTTTTAACTAACATCAATTTCCGACCCCAAATTGTCAATCTAACCTGTTCCAAGCCTAGTTCTAACATTCTAAGCATCAAAACAAGCATACAACATGAACATAATCAGAAATCATCCTGAATATACACCCCCCAACCGGGCACACACATATACATACGGGTACACACCCAACTATCATAAAAACATTATAACATGCATTTCAGCCCCAAAACGAGTTAAAACATTTAAAAACAGGGATCTAGAAGTCACCTCTTGCAACTTTGGAGTAAGACTTCCTTCAAACCCGAATGCTTTATGAGTTCAAACACATAAAAACACCAAAAACACATAACCGAGCACACACAAACACCTAAGCACATATCCAAAGGCTGAAAATCAGCCAAGAACATCCCAAAAATAAAAAAACTAACCTGAATTCAGCTCTTTCTTCTTCGTCTCTCTAGAACCGAGAGAATTCTGCTCTTTCTCTCTCTAGAAAATCCGATGGAAAGATGGTACAGGGGTCATGGGCGGCCATGACCACCTTTTTGAATATATTAATAATAATCTTTTCCCCATGTGCAACTTTAACCCCTCAACTTAGGTTATTTTGCTTTTCTTTCTTTTTTTCTTCACTTTTAAAATTTTCAGGTGTTACAAGTCCACCCCTCTTATTTAGGTTTTATCCCCGAAACCTGTCACTCCTTGAACAGCTAAGGATAATGCTGTCTCATCTCCTCCTCAGGTTCCCATGTAGACTTGGATCCCTTTCTATGCTTCCACTGTCCTCGCACCATGGGGACCACTTTATTCCTTAGCCTCTTCTCTTTCCTGTCAATGATAGCCACTGGTTGCTCCACGTAATTGAGTCGCTCGTCTACCTCAATGTCCTCCAGTGGTACAACCAAATCTTCATCAGCTAAGCACTTTCTCAGATGAGATACATGGAATGTTGGATGAATTCCACTTAACTCATCGAGCAGCTCCAACCTGTAGGCCACCTCTCCAACTCGAGCAACGATTCGGAAAGGCCCTATGTACCTCGGACTCAACTTGCCCCGCTTCCTAAACCGAATGATACCCTTCCAAGGTGACCTTCAACATAACTCTATCACCCACCTTGAATTCAATTGGTCTACGTCTCTTGTCTGCATACGACTTTTGCCTATCTTTGGCTGCCTTCATAAAGGCTTTGATCTTCTCCAACTTCTCAGTCGTAGCCTCGATCACCTCAATGCTCCCTAATTCCTTCTGACCAATATCACCCCAACATACGGGTGTCCTACACCTCCTACCGTATAGCATCTCATAGGGTGGCATACCAATGCTGGCATGATAACTGTTGTTGTATAAGAATTCAGCTAACGGTAAATGTTCATCCCAACTTCCTCCGAAGTCAATGACGCTTGCCCGAAGCATATCCTCTAGCATCTGAATCGTCCTCTCTGATTAACCATCCGTTTGAGGATGATAAGCCATACTAATGTGTAACCTCGTCCCCATCGCATCGTGGAATCTCTTCCAAAATTTGGATGTAAACCGAGTTTCACGGTCAGACACAATAGACACCGGTACACCATGACGAGTCACAATCTCCTTGATGAATAGATCCGCTAATCTCTCAGATGAATACATTTCATGGATCGGTAGGAAGTGAGCACTCTTCGTTAGATGGTCGACTATCACACATATGGCATCGTATCCCCTTGCCGTACGCGGCAGCTTCATAATAAAATCCATGGTGATATGCTCCCACTTCCACTCAGGTATATCCAAAGGTTGGATCTTCCCGTATGGCCTCTGATGCTCCGCCTTCACTTGTAAGCAAGTAAGGCACTTAGTCACATACTCTGCTACCTCATGCTTCATACCCGGCCACCAATAATCTTTCTTCATATCATGATACATCTTTGTAGCACCAGGATGAATGGAGTATCGAGTCTTATGAGCCTCATCCATGATCTTTCCATGTAAATCTCCATAACGAGGAATCCACATTCGCTCAAATCGGGTCCTAACACCGAGAGTGTTTTCACCCAATTCCGTGACTAGGCCTCTCATCCTTTCGGAGTTAAGGCGATCTTCTTTCAACGCCTCGTCTTGAAACTCCTTGACCTGCTTCATAACATCGGAGGTCATAACCAATTAATAAGCCTTTACCCGGATCGGTCCAGGTCTCTCCTTTTGGCTAAGGGCATCCGCCACTACGTTGGCCTTGCCCGGATGGTAATGGATCTCGCAATCATAACCCTTAATGAGCTCCAACCATCACCTCTGCCTCAAATTCAAATCCTTCTGCTCGAAGAAGTACTTCAAGCTCTTATGGTCGGTGAAGATAGTGCACTTCGTCCCATACAAGTAGTGCCTCCAAATCTTCAATGCAAAGACCATAGCTGCTAGCTCCAAATCATGGGTAGGGTAATTAACGTCATGGACCTTCAGCTGTCAGGATGCGTAGGCTATAACCTTCCCTTTTTGCATCAACACGCAACCCAATCCCAAATAAGAAGCATCTGAGTGAACTACCAAATCTTTGCTTCCTTCGGGTAAGGACAAGACTGGAGCTTTAGTCAACCTCGCCTTTAGCTCCTCAAAAGCCTTCTCTTGTTCTTGACCCCATACAAACTTCACGTCCTTACGAGTCATCTTGGTCGACGGAGAAGCTATCTTGGAGAAGTCTTGAATGAATCTTCTATAATATCCCGCCAATCCCAAGAAACTACGAATCTCGGATGGCGTCTTTGGAGATTTCCATTGCATCACCGCCTCCACTTTAGCTGGTTCGACCATAATCCCTTCAGGATTCACCATGTGACCCAAAAACTGAACTTCGCGCAACCAGAACGCGCACTTGGAGAACTTGACATATAACTTCTCCCTTCTAAGCGTCTCTAACACTTCCCGAATGTGACCGGCACGCTCCTCCTCACTTCTCGAATAAATTAGGATATCATCGATAAACACAATCACCGATTTATCTAACATCAGCCGGCACACTCGATTCCTCAAATCCATAAAAGCAGCTGGCGCGTTGGTTAGACCAAAAGACATAATGAGAAACTCGTAGAGTCCATAACGCGTGCGAAAATCTGTTTTAGGAATATCCTGCTCTTTCACCTTCAGCTGATGGTAACCCGATCGAAGATCTATCCTAGAGAACCAACTGGCACCTTGGAGCTGATTAAACAAGTCATCGATTCTGGGTAAGGGATATCGGTTCTTTACCGTCAGCTTGTTTAACTAGCGGTAGTCGATGCACATTCTCATGCTACCGTCCTTCTTCTTTACAAACAAGACCGGAGCACCCCAGGGAGAGATACTCGGTCGAATGAACCCTTTATCCAATAGTTCTTGCAATTGAACCATCAGTTCTTTCATCTCTGTTGGGGCTAATCGATACGGTGCCTTGGCAACAGGCCGAGCACCGGGTATCAAATCAATCTGAAACTTGATCTCGCGGTCCGGTGGTACGCCTTGTAAATCTTCTGGGAATACATCGGGAAAGTCACACACAACCGGTACGTTGGATAATTGTGGTGTTGACGTGTCCATATCCTTCACATAAGCCAGGTAGGCACTACATCCACGCTTCATGCACTTCTCAGCCACCGCCATCGAGATCACCTTCGGAACCGTAGTAACTCGATCACTGTATATCGTCATCGAACTCCCGTCAGGCGTAGTTAATCAGATCATCTTCTTGCGGCACACAATATTTGCCTCATCGGCCGCTAACCAGTCCATCCCTAGGACTACATCAAATCCGCCTAAGGTCATCACAAACAGTCTAGCAGGAAACCTTTGACCTTCTAGTTTTATGTCACAACCTTCTATCAGATCAGAAATCCTGGTAGACTTACCTATGGCAGTTTCTACATCGAAGGGCTCATCAATGCTTCTACTTCTAACGGGCAAATTAGCACAGAAAGTAGCAGAAATAAAACTCCTACTAGCACCAGAATCAAATAATACCGAAGCAAGAGTTTGGTTTACTAGAAACATACCTGACACAACATCGGGGTCCATCCTAGCCTACTCCCTGGTCATTGTGAAAGCTCTGGCGCTCGCCTTCTGCCCTTCATTCCCTGCCTTCTTCTTTGCCCCAGAACTCTCAGCCCTCGGCTTCTTGTAGTCCCAACTTAGATGGCCCTCTTCACCACAGTTATAACACCTTGCAGCCCCACACTCCCCTGCCATGTGACCGGGCTTCCCACACTTGAAGCAGATGTTTGATCCCCACCTACACTCTCCAGTATGCTCCCTTCCGCATTTACCATACCTCCTTGCCCCCGCATCAGATGCGGTCACTCGCCGGTCATCCACCCTTGCAACCTTGTGGTTTGGAGCGACACCACCACGTCCAAACCGCTTCCCATTCTAGTTTCGATCACCACCACCACCCTTCTTACTCACTTCAACCACTGCCACCTCCCGCTCATCATACAGCCTTCCCGCCAGATCAACCACCGACCTAAACGTGCTTGGCCGGGCGGCGATCATGTGCCTGCGAATATCCGCCGGCAAACCTTGGATGTACCTCTTTATCTTTCGTGACACGGGTGTCACCTGATCCGGCACCAACCTCGCCATCTCGTTGAACTTAGTGGTGTACTGTTGGTGCGTCATGGTTCCCGCCTCCAGCTGCAGGAACTCCCTCTCAATCTTATCAAGTTCCCTGTGAGGACAAAACTCCTCGATTACCAACTTCTTCAACTCACTCCACTTCATCTTTCCAATAGCTCTGCTACCCTCGGCCTGGACAATATTGTCCCACCAGCATAAAGCCTAGTCCACGAATGAGTGAGTGGCAAACTTCACTTTTTGATCCTCTCTGCATTCACTGATATCAAGTACAGCTTCCATCTCCCTCACCCATCGATGAGCAGCAGCAGCAGCGTTGCCATTGCCATCCTTTAACACACTATAAGATTCAAACACCAATACGATCATTCAAGGTAATAGCTCAGTTTATGTCAAGTATAGCAAGTCCCTAATTACAGTGGCCAGTTGTGATTAACCACTTACTTTACTCTTCATACCCCAAGCATTCCCTATCCTGACTACATCAGTATCCAAATCAACAAAGAGTACATAAATCAGATAACATGCGCACATAATACTGGCACGTAGCTACTCGGGCTGTCATCCTTCCATTTGTCCCATTTTCAGTTTAAGTTTAGGTTTTTGATATAATTTACCCATTTCTCTTAAACTTTGGCTCTGATACCAACTTGTAAGGCCCCGTTTCCGGGACCCTCACTGTTGGACATTCATCGCACATGATATTTAAATCACATTACAAATCATTAAAACTTTGCAGCGGAATAATTTAACAAAAACCATTTCATGCACTAATAATTACTTTTGCAAAATAATACATCGTTGTTAAAGTTACAAAATATCATTTGATGCATTGCAACACAAAAAATATCATTTCAACATAAAATGGATGCCATCCAAAATCTTTCCCAAGTAGCTTCGCCCCCTGCCATCCCCAGCAACCATTACCTGCCAACTGAAAATGTATAAAAGTCAGCGTTGCTGAGTGAGTTCTAGTTTTATAAAAATATTCATATTACCTTCCATTCGTTAAAACATTTTTCATACTTTCGCACATGATCACACATCGTACATACATCAAGGTAATATTTATTATCTTCCATCATCGTTCTTTTCGTACTATTCGCACATTACATCATCTTTCACTTCCATCTAGATCCTGTCATATGCTAAACCCCCTCTTGGGCACGAAGCCAACTAATCTAAGGTTTAGCGACAAGGATCCCATATCGCACGTATGGAACAGTCACCAAGACTGATTCCCCTGTGTGTGAACCCTCATGGGTTAGCCAAAATCGCACGCTGTATGACACACAGTTGAGCTGACAACTCTCATTGAATTGTGAACCTCCTTACATTTTGCTTGCAAGGCTTTCATTCGTTCATTCATTATGTTCCACTTTCATTATCTTAGATCTTTCGCTTCGTGAAGATAATATTTTACGTTCATTATCATAGTCACACCACGTAAAACCACGGAATAATACATGATAAGGAACATAAAGAAAACAGGCCATAAACATGCATAACATCATCACACATCACCCTTGGAAACATTCCAAGTCATAGCCTATAAGTCCCCCTTTTTAAAATTTCAGAATATTTTCTAAGGCTTTAGGCGCATGGGCACTATGCAGGCACTTGGGCACTATGCGGGCTCTTGAATACTTAGGCGCATGGGCAGGTTTTGGGTGCATGGGCACTATACGGGCGCATGGCCAACACTTAGGTGTCTGGACAACTTTCTAGGCGCATGGGTACTATGTAGGCGCATGAGCCTGATTTAGGCGCATGGGCACTTAGGCGTTTTTTTGGCAGCTAGGCGTATGGGTACACTTAGGCGCCTGGGCATAATTCTAGGCGCATGGGCGCTATTTGGGCGCATGAGCACTTAGGCGCATGGCCAACTACTTTTAACTAACATCAATTTCCGACCCCAAATCATCAATCTAACCTGTTCCAAGCCTAGTTCTAACATACTAAGCATCAAAACAAGCATACAACATGAACATAATTAGAAATCATCCCAAATATACTCCCCCTAACCGGGCACACACATATACATACGGGTACACACCCAACTTTCATAAAAACGTTATAATATGAATTTCAGCCCCAAAACGAGTTAAAACATTTTAAAACGGGGATCTAGAACTCACCTCTTGCAACTTTCGAGTAAGACTTCCTTCAAACCCGAATGCTCTACGAGTTCAAACACCAAAAACACACAACCGAGCACACACAAACACATAAGCACATACCCAAAGGCTGAAAATCAGCCAAGAACTTCCCAAAAATCAGAAAACTAACCTGAATTCAGCTCCTTCTTCTTCCTCTCTCTAGAACTGAGAGAATTATGCTCTCTCTCTCTAGAAAATCCGATGGAAAGATGGTACAGGGGTCATGGGCGGCCATGACCACCTTTTTGAACATATTAATAATAATCTTTGCCCTTTGTGCAACTTTAACCCCTCAACTTGGGTTATTTTGTTTTTCTTTCTTTTTTTCTTCACTTTTAAAATTTCCGGGTGTTACATCAAAGAATGGAAGGCTTTATCAAGTCACAAGACTCCAGGATATGAGAATCTGTTGTCTCTAGACCTTACATTCCATGCACCTCTTCATCTACTACTAGAGGTGGCATGATGGTAGCTGACTTTTTTGAAGAAGATAGAAAGAAGATTGATATAGATCAGAAAGCCATGACTGCCCTCAAAACTGCTCTTCCAAACTCCATATACAGGGGCTTCAAGAAGTGTAAAACTGCTAAGCAGCTATGGGATGCACTGAAGCTCATGTATGAGGGGTTCTCTGAAGAAAAAGAGAACAAAAAGGACCACTTGAAGCAGCAGTTTGAGAATTTCACCTACAAAATAGATGAAACCATGACTCAACAATACTTCAGGTATGTTGAGATTACGGATACTATAATGGATGTTGGACTAAATCTTGAAAACAGGGACAGTGTAAGGAAGTTCATGTCCTCTCTTCCTAGACAATGGACACATTACTGTGTTGTTATCAAGAGAACTGAGAACCTTAAGACTCTTACTCTTACAGAGTTGTATGGTATTCTTAGTGGCTACCATATGGAGATGAACATGCAAAATCCATCTGGTAACTCCAGCAATCAACAGAGTTCAGCTTTTCATGTCGTTGAAAGGGAGCAATCAATAGAGTTCAGCTTTTCATGTGGTTGAAAGGGATTGCAGAGAACCACAGCATCATCTCATCCGCTACCCTAACAACTCACAAAAGGGTCCTTTCATCACCTTCCTAGAGACACCAAAGGAGAGCTACATCCAAGGAAGTCCATTTACAGAGACAAGCTCTTCTCAAGCTTTTGTGTCTGCTGATGAAAGTTCAGGCAACTTTCTCTTCACCTTTGAAGACCTGGATTGTATCCATCCAGGTGATCTGGATTATATGGAAAGAGTACAGCAGATGGCTCTTCTCACTCACAGAGCCAAGAAGTTCCACAAGTGGACAGGGAGGAAGTTTCCTAGCAATGCAGCCAGTGGAAAGTTTGGACTGGACAAAGCAAAGTGAAGTGTTACAACTGTAACCAAATAGGACACTTTGCTAGAGAGTGTAAGGCACCTAGAACCAATGGTGGCTAAGCACAAACCAGACCAAACTACGCTGATGGAGTTCCCCAAAATGAGAAGCTAAAACAGCATGTTGCAGTTGCTGTTGAAGAAGGAGGCTTTGACTGGAGCTTTCAGGTTGAAGATGCATCTCCAAACCAAGCACTGATGGCAGGTCATGATGAAGCCAAAGTATTGGAACATCTTTGTACTCCTGAATGTATTGCTAAAGTTAACAGATATAGGTCCTACAACTTAGAGATGAGATTTTATCTTGATTCTTTAAACATCTTAAAATCTGATTTCAAAAGAGCTGAAAATGGGTATAAACATAAAATAGAAGATTTAGAGAAAACCATTTCCACTCCTAAACATGAACATACCAACTACATGACTCAGATCAAATATCTCATCACTAAGTTAACTGAATGCCAGGCTGAGCTTGTGATCAGCAAAGCCCGGGCAGAAAAGTGTGTTCTTGAGGAAGAGACCTTCAAGAACATGATATCCTCATCCTTGCATGCCAAAGTTTGTTATCAAAATAAGCAGGGACTGGGATCTGCTGAGATAGCTCCTCCATACTCTATACTGTCTGTAAGATCCCCAAGGTGTGGAACTTGTGAAAATGAGCTTCCCCTCATAGACCACATGAGTGAAGAGGATGATCAGGAGATAGTGAAGGATGGATTTGAGAAGAGTGAAGAAGATCATCCTAAGAAGGGTCACTTTTCTCTAGAGGAGAGAAAAGTTGTTGGGATGACTAAGTACAAGAGAAAGAACCTGATCAGAAAAGCCAAGAGAAAGTTCAAGAAGGATCAAGAGATCAAGGCCACTTTCAACTCTAAGCAGAAATAGGTGTTCATCTCTGCAGGATTTGAAGTGGTGAAGACTGAAAACTCAACTATGAATCCTAGTACCAGGGGTTCTACTTTCTGTCAAACTCATCCTAGCAATAAGAAGAAGGCTAATCAGCTGTGTACCACCGCTACACAACCTAAACCATCCAAATCCAATAGCATGTCACTCCCTAAAAGGCTTACTACTTCATCTGTGAAGATAAAGATGGAAATGGAAAGCGATCAAGATCAGTCTTGCTCCTAAAAGAAGACTCTCAGAAGAAAGCAAATGGATTGTATCATGTGTGGCAGTATTTCTCATCTGGCTAAGAATTGCATTTACAATCCTAAGAGCATTGTCCATATGATCGAGAACAAAACTTCTGAGAAGATCAAAAAGAAGCTAGCTTTTGAAGGGAAATCTTTTCCTTCAGGAAGTTCCAAAATGAAGAAGAATACAAGTGAAAACTTGCCTTCGAAAGAAAAATTAGTCTCGGAAGAAAGGAATGCTTCCGAAGTACTACAGCAATAGCAAGATCTTCCGAAGGTCCAGTCTCCAAAACATCTGAAGTGTTGAAGGTCAAGTCTAAGCTTCCAAAGGTTGTATGGAAGACAAAGAAAGACCATATGACTAAAAGTTCTTCATCAACAATAGTTGTTGGTCCACAAAGCTTGAACGTAGGATCAATTACTGTTGCATTGTCTTTAATTAATGTTAATGAGCCCAAGACTAGTAAGGCTTGGGTTTCCAAATGCAACAAACTATCTCTTTTTGTGCAGGAAAAGCTAAAGACCAATAGGAATGAATGGATCATTGACAGTGGCTGTTCCAGGCACATGATAGAAAATGGCTCTTTACTCCAAATTTTGAGAAAATTGATAGAGGGTCAGTTGATTTTGGAGGTAATGCAGGAGGTTACATTACTGGAAGGGGCAAGGTCACAAATGGTAAGCTCAGCATTGAAAAGGTAAATTCGTTAAATAGCTTAGGTATAATTTACTAAGTCTATCCCAATTTTGTGATCAAAGACACAACATGCTCTTCACTAAGCATGAGTGCATTGTTCTCAACCATGGGATGGTCATTCCTCAAGAGTATAACTTGCTCAGAGGCCCCAGGAAAAGGAACATGTACAAGATGGACTTGCAAGAAATTTCTCCTTCAAGAGAAGTGTCTTGCTTTCTATCTAAAGCAAATAGTGATGAGTCTTTTCTTTAGCATAAAATAATATGCCATGTAAACTTTAAAAACATGAATAAATTAATTAAGAATTATTTGGTAACTGGAATGCCAAAGAAAGAGTTTACGAGTGATGATCATTGTATTGCATGCCTGAGAGGGAAGCAGCATAAGGTATCTCACAAGCCAAAGGAAAGAAACTCTATCACTACTCCCCTACACTTGTTACATTTGGACGTTTTTGGCCCCACCACTGTAATGAGTCTAGGAAGGACCTCATATTGTTTAGTGATCATAGATGATTTTACAAGATTTACCTCGGTCTTTTTCCTTAGAACTAATGATAAGACTCCTGAAATCTTGAAGAATTTTATTCTGAAGATTGAGAATCAATTTGATCACAAGGTCAAGACCATAAGATGTGATCAAGGAACTGAATTTAAAAAAACAAATCCTTGATACATTTTGTGATGAAAAGGGTATTACAAGACAATATAGTGCTCCCAGGACTCTTCAGCAAAATGGTGTTGCTGAGAGGAGAAACAAGACAGTAATTGAAGCTACAAAAACCATATTGTCTAACTTTAAACTACCTTTCACCTTTTGGGCGAAGTAGTGAACACTTCTTGCTATGTGCAGAACAGAGTTTTAGTGGTTAAGACTCATGACAAGACTCATTATGAACTGTTGCACAAAAGGAGACCTTTCATTGGTTTCCTTAGGTCATTTGGATGTCCTTGCACAATCTTGAATACCAAAGATCAAATAGCCAAATTTGCTGAGAAATCAGACGATGGATACTTCATTAGATACTCTTCCCAAGCTAAGGCTTATAGAGTGTACATTCTTAGAACTAGAGTAGTTGAGCAGTCAGCCAATGTGACCTTCAATGAACACATTCCTTGTGTGAGAGGTTCTGGTCCAGATTGGTTGTTTGATCTTGATTTAGTTACCAACTATTTTAACAAGTCTTGTGAGAATATTTCAGGATCTACGGGTATTTTATCAACAGAAGATCCTAACCCAAGATTTGCGCTGAGAAGACCTTCAAATCAAACTACTTCAGTTCTAGTGGTAACAAATTCTACAGATGGAGTTCCTATTAGCACAACCATGACAAATCCGGCTGATACATCTGAGGTGCCTTCAAATTCCAGCTCAGAGGCACAAAACTCAAAAGAAGGAGCTTCAAATGTAGGAGAAAGTGGTAGTGGTGACAGTGATCAAGAATTTCTTGATGCTGACAATCACTCCATGGAAGACAACATTAATGATGTCACACACTCATTAGATCAAGTCTCACTTGATAAGTGTGCTGATGTGGTGGGAGATTCTTCACTACCTGATCAAAATTTTTCAAATTTAGATCTCTCAATCAACTTGCTATAATCCCTTAACTCAAGATCCACAAGACACACGCGACTACAAACAACATTGGAGATGTTGACAAGGGGGTAAGAACAAGAGGACAAACCCATGACAAAAATGTTTGTCTCTACTCTTATTTTCTATCCCAAATAGTGTCAAAGAAAGTTGAGGAAGCTCTAAAGGATGGAAGTTGGGTTGAAGCTATGCAAGAGTAACTGCTTCAATTCAAGAGGTAAAAAGTTTGGAACTTATGTCCTTTTCTTTCAGGGAAGACTATCATTGGAACCAAGTGGGTGTTTAAAAACAAGAAGGATGATAGAGGACTTGTCATCAAGAACAAGGCAAGACTAGTTGTTCAAGGTTATACTCAAGAAGAAGGGATTGATTAAACTGATGTCTTTGCTCCGGTAGCAAGACTTGAAGCTGTTAGGATATTCCTAGCTTTGCTACATCCATAACTTCAAGGTCTACCAACTTGATGTCAAGTGTGCGTTCTTAAATGGGGTGATTGATGAAGAGGTGTATGTCAAACAACCACCTGGCTTTGCAGACCCAAATCATCCTGATTATGTCTGCAAGCTTGATAAAGCTCTTTATGGGCTGCACCAAGCTCCAAGGAAGTGGTATGAGACTCTATCTCAGTACCTGTATCAGAATGATTACGAATGGGATACTATAGATGGAACTCTTTTCATCAAAGGAACAGGAAATGACCTAATGCTGGTTCAAGTTTATGTAGATGACATAATCTTTGGGGTCAACTAATCCAAAGCTCTGCAAAGACTTTTAGAAGCTGATGAAAAATAGATTTGAAATGAGTGTAATGGGAGAACTCAATTTCTTTCTAGGAATTCAAGTGAAGCAGGTTGACAATGGCATCTTCATAAGTCAGTCAAAGTATGTCCAGGACATACTTACAAGATTCAGCATGACTGAATGTAAGGTTGCAAAGACACCCATAGCAAGAAACCATTCCCTTGGACCTGACGTTAAGGGGGAGTGTGTGGATGAACATCATTACACGGCTATGATTGGGTCTCTTATGTACCTCACAGCCAGCAGGCCTGATATCCTGTTTGCCACATGCATTTGTGCCAGATATCAAGCCAACCCCAAGATGTCACACCTGGTTGTTGTCAAGAAATTATAAGATATCTCAAAGATGCTCCATCACTAGGCCTTTGGTACCCAAAGAATTTTGAATTCAATTTGTATGCCTATACAGATAGTAACTATGGTGGCTGCAACATGACTGTAAAATCTACATCAGGGGATGTTAATTTCATTATGGAAGGATAGTCTCATGGCAATGCAAGAAACAATCCTGTGTATCTGCATCAACTACTGAAGCTGAATACATTGCTTCTGCTAGCTACTGTGCTCAAGTACTTTGGATTCAGAATCAGATGCTAGATTATGGATTCAACTTCAAGGATACTCCCAACCACATAGACAACAACAATGCTATCTCCAATGCAGAAAATCCTGTGCAGCACTCAAGGACAAAACACATCAACAACAGGTATCATTTAATTACAGATAATTTTGAAAAGGGCTTAATCAAACTAGTTAAAGTTAACACAAATGAACAATATCCTGATTTGTTCACCAAAGCTTTTGATGAACACAAATTTAAGTATCTTGTATCAGCTATTAGGATGATTAACTTTGAGTAGCATTTCATAAACTTAAACTCAATGTTATTTCTAAATATTTGTGTGTCCTAAGTTGTGTACTTTATCACCTTCATAAGCCCTTGATTATCTTGAAACAAGAGTCTTTTAAAATATATTTCTTAGATTTTTGAAAATTTTGAACAAATTTCTTTTCGAAAGATCTCAAGTTACCTTCGGAAGAACATTATGTCTTTAGCACCATATAACTACTTATGATAATTTTCCTTCGGAAGAAATTTTCGCAATATCTTTCGAAGCTTAATTTACTCATAAGTAATTATATGCTCTTGAAGAACGATTTTCTTTTGAAAGTAATTATGTCTCGGAAGTTTTATTCTATTAAATAATAAAGCTTCAAGTCTTGATCTCTTCCGCAACCAAAACATGTCTCAGAAGTGAAAATTCCCTAAGCATTTTCCTTCCCAAGCAAAATTTTCAAAACTCTTAGAAATATCTTCCGAAGCCAAATTGGCTTCGAAAGCTTTTATCAAAACTTTCGAAGCCAAATTACCTTCGGAAGATTTTCAACTTCCAAAAGAACTACCTTCCGAAGCCAACCCGATTTCTCCATGCACCTTCACAGGGAATACAATCAGGTTGCCCTGTTGAACACTGAGAAAGATCCTGGCTTCTTAGAGGTTTCCCGCTTTCTTTCTCTATCGAACTACTTCACCTCCCTCACCATTGATCCTCCTCTCTATGAGGATCAACTATTGGACTTCTGGAGGACCTTCCAAGAGGTCACCATGGATGGGGAGAAAGCACTGTCTGCCATAGTGCAGGGGAGGACAATCTTCATCACTCCAACCATCATAAATTCTCATCTTCAGCTGGATGATGCAGAAGGTGACATGTCCTTTACTAAATCTGTTGTTAACCAATCCTTTGCGCAGATGGGCTATGAGGGAGACTTCTCTGTCAGAACCTTTAGGAAAGGGAAGGTCTCTTCTCAGTGGAAGTACCTCCTCCATGTTATCATACACAGCTTATCCAACAAGCATGGAGGATGGGACCAGATTCCTGAAGATCTCTCCTTCATAGTTCATGGACTGGTTCACGGGGTCAAGTTTAGGTATTCACACTTTGTATACCTAAATCTGCTTGCTAACTTGGACTCCCTAGAATATTACATGTTTCCTAGATATGTCCAGCACATTCTCAACTATGAACTGGGCTCACAGTTGAGGGGAAGAGGTAAGATTCTTAAATTGGGATAGATGAAGCCCGGCATTTTCAAAATTATGAGAAAACCAACTATGGGATTCTCTGGGGTAGAAACAGCCCTTGTCCCCAAAATATTAGAGCCTATTACTCAAAGTGTCAACCTAGCAGCACCAGCTAGTGTTGAACCCACATCTGCTATCTCCCAGCAACCCCTTTAACCTAAAATAACCATCACATACTCAAGAAAATACAAACGTACCCCTGCTCAAGCTATTTAGTTTATGCAGGCACTTATATCACCACCCATGCAAGAGGAAGTGGACACTGGAGCTCCCACTTCCCTTGAGAAACAAACCACTCCTATCTCTCCCATGATCAGTGCTGAGGTTCCTCATGCTCAGCCTGATGAGCTCATTACCCAAACAGCCTTAAGCCTTCACTCAGAGTCTCAAAACTCTAGTGAACAACCTTTAGTGGACAGTTACCAACTCCTGCCTCTTGTTCTCAACCAACCAATCCCTAACCTGGAATTCCATAATAATGAGGACATGGGATTCAGTGAGTACCATGAGTCTCTCCTCATCACACTTGATCAAGGAGAGATGAGTGCTCCTGCCACTCCTATGTTCAGCCCACATCATCCACCCCATACTGAGGTGGATCTCCCGGAACAAGTTTAGGAGGTCCATGTGGAAGAGGCGCTCACTATTGTTAGTGATTACAATCTTAAGACCTCCACCATGGCAACTCAGCCCATTGACACTTCACCTGAAGTTGTTAGCGAGCAGAGGAAACCTAGTGGCCAAGAACACTATGCTAGTGATGAGGAATAGGATCTTGGTCCAATTCTCTCATCCCCCCTGATTTTTCATTTGAAGATAAGAGGATTCTGCAACTAGAAGTGGAACAACTTGAACATATATGCACCTCTTTAGTTTCTAAGGTTAGTCACTTGGAATGTCAAGTGACTACCTTAAAGAATATGGTCAATGAGCAGCGACTTGAGATCACCGATCTCAATGGCACGTTAGCTGAGAGACCAACTAGACAAACTCAACCAGGTCCAAAAGAACCTGTGGAAGTAGTAGATTTGACCTCCAGCTCACCTACGTAAGTGGGTGATGCTACCAAAAAGGGGGAGAAAGTCTCTACAACCACAAAACTAGGGAGTTAAGTCTTGAGTATGGTCAATGAGGACTCACCACCCTCACTTGCAGTTGTCCAGACTCAATAATTTCCTCAGGCTCACACTAATGTGGAGACCATAATTCAACAACTATTTGAGGAAGGAATTCTAACGGTCATGTCTGCTTCATCCTACCCAGCTGAAAATCCAATAGTGGGATGGTGGTATGACAGTACAAGAATGGCATTGGTGCTCTCACCATCTCATGGGCAGTAGGAGCATTTCAACCATAGAACCTGGGAGTTTAGTCCTGAGTATGGTCAATGAGGACTCACCACCCTCACTTGCAGTTGTTCAGATTCAACAACTTCCTCAGGCTCACATTAATGTGGAGGCAATAATTCAACAACTATTTGAGGAAGGAATTCCAATGGCCATGTCTGCCCCATCCTACCCAGCTGAAAATCCAATAGTGTGATGGTGGAATGATAGTACAAGAATGGCATTGGTGCTCTTAAGATCTCAGGGGCAGAAAGAGCTTTTCAACCACTGAACCTGGGAGTTTAGTCCTGAGTATGGTCAATGAGGACTCACCACCCTCACATGCAGTTGTCCAGACTCAACAACTTCCTCAGGCTCACACTGATGTGAAGGGCATAATTCAACAACTATTTGAGGAAGGAATTCCAATGGCCATGTCTGCCCCATCCTACCCAGCTGAAAATCTAATAGTGGGATGGTGGTATGACAGTACAAGAATGGCATTGGTGTTCTTGAGATCTTAGGGGCAGCAGGAGCTTTTCAACTTTCAGACTATAAGATTCCATGAGAGTATTAACATGGTTTATCTGCCACTTGTCAACCCAAGCCAAAACAAACAGGCTAGCAGATTAGCGTAGGCAATTCAAGAATGCGTCCTGTAGTAGTTCAGAAGTAGAGCAAAATTATATAGATAAAGGCTAGTAGGGAAAACTGTCAGTTAACTTGATACTCAGGCAGACCCTAAGCTTAGCTTCAAAGGGGAAATCTTGGTTGAAGGCCCAAAAGTGGACCCTGTGAACCTTAAGACAGGCTCAAACTCAGCACCCAATACCCTCAGTGCAACACCTACAGGTGAAGTGTGTCACAACCTCTCTTTTGCCAGAGCTCAAGCTCAGCACAATCATTAGAAGGCCAAAGCTCTCTCCACCCTAAGTCGTACAGCCCAACAATTGACAAAGGGAAAAGGAAAATGACTCCTGATGGGATCGAGGAGGAGAAGAGAGAGAGGAAGAGGAAGGCTAGGGGAGAGAAATCTGGAGAGATCCCAAGCTTTATGCAAGCTGCAATCAGGGCTGCTCACAGGCCTAACACTCGGGATGATGACTTAAGAGCAGCCAGATTAAACTATCTGGGATTAAGAAATTACAATATAGATGAAATCATCTTTCTCCCTTTGGCAGAATTAAATGAACTGGCAAAAAAAAAGCTGTACAAAGAGAGGAAGGAGGCAGAGGCTGCAGAACTGCTCCTCAAAATTAAGGAAGAAAGAAAAAGAAATAAACTTTATAAAGCCCTTGTCCTCTCTCCAGTTCAAGAAAGCCCTGAGAAAGAGGCTATGGCTGAACAACAAGAACAAACTCAGATAGGAAAAGAACAAGAAAGATAGAAAATGATAGCCTTTCTGAGTGCCACAAGTCTCTATCAGGCAGCAGCTCTCAACTCTCTCTCATATGAGTATATTGAGTTTGAATACCTCAAACAGCTAGAAGAAAACGCTCAAACTAAAAGGAAATCTGTTAAGAGGAAAATGAGAGAGGAGGCTGCAACAACAAGAGCCACCATCAGACCACAAGAAAAGAAGTCTGCTGACAGGCTAAAGATGGTGAGCTTCTTGAAGCTGTATGGGTTCTCCGGAAGGAGACTTGGTCCTATGTCTCTATCCATAATGGATGAGCATATCAGAAGGATCAAGCAGAAGATAAGGGAAGGTTAGCTGGTTGACTTGCATTCTCCACCAAGTCAAGCTATACCTGAAGTTGTGGTGAAGGTTGAACCACAAGAGACAACACAACCTGAACCTAAAGCTACATCCAAGCCAACTTCATCTTCTGACCCGCAGCAGGGTTCTAAAACCCCTAATTCTAAACAAATGAGGAGAATAAAAAAAGCTCAACTAGTGCCGCAGGCCACTCTCCTCAGTTGAAATATAGAAAAAGGAAAAGGATGGCCATCAGAAGGGACAAGAAGAAGAAAAAGAAGTCCAAGGCATCCACCTCAGCACCTCAGGATGAATGAGAACATCCTGAGGAAGTGCAACAAGAGGCTGCTTAATAAACTTCAATCCAAGTAAAGCCTCTTGCATTTTGAAGACCAATCCTGTCTTGGACCTATCCTTCTAATCTAGACAAGAGGAATGTCAACTGCTGAATAACATCTTTGTTTTGGTAGTATCAGCCTAGGGGGAGTTTGTAAGGATTATAGAAAAGGGTAATGAACCCAAAACACTCAAGCTGCTTCCTGCATGCATGCACATTATGCATAGTGGAAGTTACTTCGGAAGTTTTTACACTCTGTAAAGAAAATATTCGAAGTGTAAAATCTTCTGAAGTCAAAGACCAAATCTTCCGAAACCAAAGATGAAGTCTACCGAAGCTTAGAAGACAAAGTCTTCCAAAGCCGTGAAGATAGAAGACTAATTTCTTCCGAAGACAGAGAAGACATGATTTCTCTGATGTACCTTTTCAGAAAGCTGACCAACTTTCCGCTGACACTCTGAAGACTCACCAACTTGCATAAGTTGGTGAAAAGGTCCATGCTTTAGGAAACTGTAGATTATGGTCTTGAGTGTGTAACTTTTCACTTTATGTACTTTTATCCTTTTTGTAATATATTAGGAACTGAGCTATGGCATGTCATAGTCACTATTCAAAAGGCAATCTGTCTTTTGACTTTACATTGATCTTGTTGTTTAGATTAGTGTTTCTAGTTGGCCTTTAAAGTATGGCCGGCTATAGGATGTAGTATAAAGTATCTTAGGTCCTTGTATTTTATTTCTATGCTTTGTAACACTTCTAAAAGAACTTAAGAGCAATATACTTATTCCTTGAAAAACCATTCTTAGTTGTTCTTAGTTTTGTCTCATTGTTTGCTTGTGTTCCTTAGTATCATACAAAAGTTCCAGTTCCCTATTTAATCTGTTAAGTGTTCTAAGTCCCTCCTCACTGTGAGACTGATTGTATTGACCCCTTTCAACGGTCCTACATGAATGTTGTCCATGAAGAGACAATGAAACAAGCAAAAATTGAGGAGGTATATATTAATCTTTGTTCTAGTGATTGTATTGAAAAGGTAAAAAGATATAGAGTTCACAAAGAACGCTTAATTTTAGAAGTGAGAAACTTCATTATCAAGCATGAAAATATAAAATCGATGAGAAAATTTTTAAAGAAAAGATAGATGATTTAAACAAATCGGTTTATCAATCAAAATTGGATCTTTAAGATAAAGAATGTAACTTAAACAATTTGACAACTTGTAGCATTGAACTATCTTTGTAAATTAACAAACTAAACAGTGAACTCTTATTTGTAAAATTGATTGTTTAGAAATTTGAGTTATCCTCAAACATGGTTGAAGGTATAATCAAGTCTCAAATGACATAAAAAACTAATGGTGGTAAAGGTGGAGTTGCTTATTCTAACATTGCACCACCTATTAATCATGATTATACTTCATTGCCTTCATCAATTACCATTTACGATGAAGAGACCTATGGATTAGGTTTTCAACCAAAGCCTAACTTAACACCTACAATCAATGTTCCACTGACTGTTGACCCTGTCATAAAAACTAAAATTAAAATTAATCATTATAATTCTTTTGTAGAATGTGTGAAGAATGATGGGTTGGTTGAAGAATGGGAAAGTGATCATGAATTAGTTTTCTGAGGAAAATAAAAATTGTAATGAAAAATCTTTATATAAATTATCATCAGTGATTAATGAAAATTCTGAAGTTTTAAGTATTACAAATGTTTGTTCAAAATTATTTAATAAGGAAAAGAAATTAAAATAAAAAAAATACTTTAAGACAAAAGAAAGAACACGTGTCACAAAATCTTTATCTGACTTGAAAACTGATTTCAAGAACAGATTTGTTTCAAAAGGCAACATTGATAAAGAAGATTATATTATTTTAAGGAAACAAATGCAAGTTTCTTTAAAAATAAGTCTCCTATTATTGCTGACTCTGTGAAACTAGATGTGTGTAGATCAGCTACAAAAGAAACTTTTCCTACTTCAGTTCATTCCATTCACAAAGATAGAGCTAAATTTAAAGCCTCGTTGGTCTCAAAGAGAATCATTCTGTTAGAACAATCCATAGTGAAAAAGGAAAACAAGAGATTGTTAAAGACTCTATAGGATAAAGAAATACTAAAGCCAGATTCTATGATAACAGTAGATATTATCATCAACAGTTGACGAAACTGACTCGAGAGCATAACATATATCATAATAAAAGTTGTTATGTTTATGGAAAGCCAAATCACATGGCTAGAAATTTTCATCATCAACGCCAATTGACAAGTAAACAAAGATTTCACAATTCCATTGCAAAATATAGAAAACAATTTTTTATAAATGCCAAAATAAAAAGAAATTTAAATCAAACAAACACTATTTCTGATAACAAAAGTGTTCACACAAATATAAATTTGCAATAAGAAAATTCAAACAAGAAATCTTTATATGTCAATGATGGCAATTCACCTTTCACACAAACCACTTTCAAGAAATTGGTTACAAGTCTGATCAAACCAATTCAAAAATGGAAAATTCAAACAATTCAATCAGACCTTGATATTATTGAAGGTAATGTTTTCAATGATAAAAGAGATATGACATTGAAATCTGTATCATATTTAGATGAAAATGGAGTACTCAAGTCAACCATGGCTTGGGTTCCTAAGTTTGAATAACTCATTCATTTGTGTAGGAACATCTAAGACCCAGCATCAACACTACATGTTATGTTCAGAATCGTGTGTTAATTAATAAACAACTAAACATGACTCCTTATGAAATCTTTTTCAAACTTAAACCCAAAGTCACATATTTCAAAACTTTCGGATGTTGTACCTTGTTAAACACATCTGATTCAATGTCAAAATTTGATGAAAAAGCTGATGATTGTTATTTTGTTGAATATTCAGCTAATAAGGTAGCATATCGAGTTTATAATAAAAGATCTAAACAAATAATTGTGTCCTTTGATATTAATTGGCATGAATCTAACAAAACAGATGTAGGTTCTGCACCTTCATGGCTATATGATTATGCTTTATTATTTGAAACATTTAATCGATCGTCTGTTGATGATATTGTGTCCACAGCTATTTTGCCTTTGACATCCTCAATACAGGAGATATTTGCTGATGATATTAGAACTCTTCCTAATCTGGTAAAAGGAATATCTTCATATATACCTTCTTTTCCAACTAGTGCAGCTGCTCCACAGGTTTTTGAACCTGATACATTTTATTCTAAGCCAATTGTTGAGCAAGCTCCATAAGACTCTACTCAGAGTTCTTCTTCTACTCATGTTGATTCAAATTATACCATTCAAGTTCCATTTGATGATTTCTCTATTGCCACTGATAATCATCAAGAGGAAGACATCGTTTATCAACCGAAAGGAGGGATCACTGTTGTTGAACCAGTGGGTCATATGTCTAATCTAGATGAAGTTATCTCTAAAGATACTATTCCTCGGCTGAGAATTCATAAAGATCATCCAACTTAAGCAATCATTGGTCCAATATCACAAGGAGTTCAAAATCGGAGCTGATCTGGAGCAATAAATACGTGCTTGTTCTCATGTTTCATTTCTCAAATAGTGCCAAAGAATGTCAAGATGGCATTGAAAGAAAATAGTTGGGTAGAGACCATGCAAGATGAGCTTATGCAATTCAAGAAGCTTAATGTATGGCATCTATGTGAATTACCAAAGGGTAAGTTACTAATTGGAACAAAATGGATATTCAAGAACAAAACGGATGAAAGGGATGTGATTGTTCGCAATAAGGCCAGACTTGTTGTTCAAGGATTCTATCAGATTAAAGTAGTTGATTATGAAGAAGTATATGCTCCTGTTGCAAGACTAGAAGCTATACGAATCTTTCTGGCTTATGCTTCATACAAGAACTTCACAGTATATCAGATGGATGTCAAAACTGCATTCTTGTACGGTGAAATAAAAGAAGAAACTTATGTCAGTCAACCACCAGGTTTTGAGGATCGAGATCATCCCGAATGTGTTTACAAGTTAGACAAAGCACTTTATGGCTTACATCAAGCACCGTGTGCTTGGTACGCTACTCTCACTGAACATTTTCTTGTAAATGGTTATATAAGAGGTGCTATTGATCAAACTTTATTTTTAAGGAAGACTGGTGATGATATTATTCTGGTTGAAGTTTATGTCGATGATATTATATTTGGATCTACCAATGATGGTTTGTGCAAGGAATTTGAAGCAGTGATGAAGAAGAAATTTGAGATGAGTTCCCTTGGCGAAATGTTATTTTTCTTGGGAATCCAAGTGAAACAAGATGATAAGGGTACACTGATACATCAAGAAAAGTATGTTCATAATATCCTCATCAAATACAAGTTTCAAGATTCCAAGATAGCTCCAACTCCTATGTCTTCACGTCCTACTTTGACTCCAAATCTCACGAGTGAAGATGTTGATCAACACATGCATCCATCAATGATCAGGTCCTTGATGTATCTTACTACAAGCAGACCAGACATCATGTTTCCTATTTGTCAGTGTGCACGTTATCAAAGTAATCCAAAGGAATTTCACATGAAAGCTGTCAAGGGGATTTTTAAATATCTCAAGGGTCACCCAATACTCGGCTTTTGGTATCCTAAAAATTCCGATTTCAATTTATTTGCTTACACTGACAGTGATTATGCAGTGATTTGCAATAAATTGAATTCATGGCAGTGCAAGAAGTAGTAGACGGTGTCTACTTCAACTGGAAAGGCTAAATATGTGGCTGCTTCAAGTTGTTGTTTACAGATTGTTTGGATACAACAACAACTTCTTGACTATGGCCTTAACATTTATGACACCAAAATATGGTGTGATAACACTTCAGTACTAAACATTGTGAGGAATCAAATTCAACATTTCAAAACAAAACACATTGATATTCGAATTCATTTTATTCGTGACTGTTTTGATGGGAAACTTATTCATTTGGAATTGGTCAATCAGATGACAACATTGCTGATTTGTTTACTAAGGCGTTTGATCATTCCAGATTTGAATTTTTAGTTCAATCTTTGGGACTGATTAATTTTGGTTAACACTTATTCTTTCACCCTTTACAAAAATATTTTTCTTTGTTTTTAGTTAAACTTGGTATTTTCTTGCTAGATAATCTCAATTTTAGGGGGAGAAAATCTGAAAATTTCGAAAAATATTTTGTTGTTAGGGGGAGTAAAAAGTTTACAGGAAAAGTACAAAAAGATTTTGTTTTATAAGAAAAGGTTTGAGAAAATATGAATTTTCAATGCTATATAGGAAATGATAGTACATTTCTTGATTTTGAGTAATTACATTCTAAAGCATACAAGAAACTAACATAGATCATGTTTGATATGTTGATAGGCTTAACGATCAAGAATGAAAAGCCCTAAGTACTGTGATGCACTGAAAGTAACTTTCTTTGACTGAAGTGGGTAATTCATCAGGGTTTTGGGATAACACTGATTCCATGCTAAAACATACTAAGAGTTACAGTCTAGTCATACTCAAGCCAGTTACGTTCTGCTTCAGCTTGTTTCAGATTATATATATATATGTAAACATCAAAAGATTAAAAAAAATATGTACAAAAGCGAAACAAAATACAAAAGAGAAAAACAAACAAATGGAGCAAAAAGAAGCCAAAAGGCCATCTAGGAATAAAAGATGTCAATGAGCACATTAATAAAAGATGAGTCATAGACATACATACTATATGATAAATATTTTCTTCTTTAAAAATATGTTATGACACAGAAGTCAAAATCAAAAGATGGAGCATGTAAGTCCGACTTGGCTTGTAAGTCCTAAACATCATGTGAGGGCAAAACATAAGTCCGATTGGCAATTAATAAGTCCTACAACTTGTTAATATTCTGTGTTCAGAAACATTTCTCGTGCTAGTTATGCTTTAAATACATATTATCTAAGATAATAATTGATTCTGAGAAAGCTGATCAAAGGTGAAAAGTTTAAGTCAAATTGGGGTGACTTGAAATCTCAAAAGTTTCTTGAAGTTGCATAAGAGTTTTGTAGAACTTTGAATGTGGGAACCACTGAATTCATATAATCTAACCAAAACATGATAAGAATCATAGCTTATGTGTCTAAGTAAAATTTGAAATCTAAGTTTACTGGGGATATAATATATTGACTATCAATATAAACAGTCTTATTTATAATAATACTGAACAATGTTAATGATTGAATTTTAAGAAATATGATCCTATATTTCAAATTTATCAAAATATTTAAGTTAATAGTTTAATAAGTGTGTTTAATTGTTTTTTGTATCAAAAGTGTTTTTGTTTTACCAAAATGTTCAAAAATTAAGGGTGTTAGAATATTTGTAAACACTTAGCTAAACATAATCATTTTCATAACAAATCAAAAAGCCTCAATAAGATGATTAAAATTGAAAATTAAAGGTTAAAATTTTCAAAAGAAAACTGAACTTCTTGCGCGAAAGGTTCAAGACATGCGAAAAGTTCTAGATTCGAGAGCTTATACTTCTCGCGCGAGAAGTCATAGTACTATATAAAAAACAGTTGTGTGAAAAGTGAAGCATTCGAACGAAAACATCTGAAAATTTCTCTCAAAAATTCTAATTGTTGAAACTTCATTAAACTGAATTACATTGTTCATTAAGGTCGCATATTGATTCTAAAGTACTAGTTAAGGTATATTGATGTTTATAACCTCGATTTGAATGTGTTTGATTCATGTCCGAAACTTAAACTAAATAATTCATGTTAAATTGAACAAATTAAACATAATAAACCTTAATAATGACTTAAACGACACCCAATGAACATGCTTAATTGGGTAAAACACTCTGAAATTGATAGATAGAAAATTTGAAATAAAACGGACTTTTTGCGTGCGAAAAGTTGCTTGAATTTGAACAGACACGAGAAATTTCAAAATTACTCGGAACTATTCGGGTGGAAAGTTGACTTGTCACACGAAAAGTTGACTTCTGGTCAAATTCAAAGTCATGCGATAACCTAACTTGCCGCGCGAAAAGATGTAGTGAAAACATGATGTTTTCGCGCGAATAGTTAGGGTTTTCGCGAGAGAAGTACAATTTTTCAAAATTTTCTAAGTGTTGGAATTTTCTAAGTCTGAAATGTTCTAAGTATATTGGTTACTTATCAAGATTCATTAAATGTTTCAGATGGCTAGATCTACGGTTTTCAATAAAAACCATAATGTTGTAGCTTATCTTGTAGATGTTCTGGATGATAAAAGCTTTATGTAGATTGCTGATTGAGGGTCTAAAGACATCCCGAATTAATCATGCTATTTGAGCTAATCCTATGATAGCCAATGAGATAGACGAACATGGGGAACTTTGTATTACTGCCACAGTTAAGGGCAAGAGGATAGTTATCACAGCTAAAGTGATTAAAATGTTTTGCTGTTGTAAGATCAAGCACATGCACCTATGAAGATTGATGATGATGCTATTAAAGATTGTTTGGTCCGAATGTGATATAGCCACAGATATCCATCTATAGAGAAGAATATTTACCTCCATTTTAGAAATACTTATTTCACATTGTAATCCATTCTCTGAGCAACCTGAAGGCTGGCATGGATAGCTTGAGTGCTATTTTTGGATCCCTACTGATATCTCTCGTCGATGACTTACCATACAGCATATCTAAGGCTATATTTGCGGAAATGCAGAAGAATGTCATAGCTACTGTGGGGAAGAAGTTCATTATGTATCCCAGATTTATTCAGATGATAGTGAATGATGCTCATCCTGAGTTAGCTGTATTTGAGTCATCCACATATGCACTAATGGTGATGAAGAAAGATATTTTCACTTATCTTATGGGAGCACGGGGAAATGTTTGGATGGATCTTACTTTGCCAAGCTTGGAAGATTTGTTGATGGGTTTCAAGCTGAGACACATACTCTAGAGATTGAGACTTCTCATGTACATAGAGATGCTATAGCTGTTACATCCATAATTACTACACAAGAAGCTCCAGAAAGTTCTCATGCTGCTGGTAGATTTGATATTGATGATGTTGATACTTGGTTACAAGGTGGTGAAGATGAGAGTGAAACAGATAGTGATAAGATTGGAAATGTACCGTATGTTTTACAAGAACATCCCAGAGTGCGAGAAACTCCTGCCAAACGCATTGCTGAGGAACGTGATGCTGATTTTGTTCCTGATGAGATTCCTATTACTACCCGAGGAAGGAAGAAGAGAATGGCTAGGGTAGCCGGTGAAAGTTCACGTGGAAGGGGTAGAGGAAGTGGTGTATTGAGAAAACGTCGGACCCCAATGACAACTGTGACGACTTAAGAGATGAATATGTCCAACATTCCGGTCATAATTTGTGAGGCTACTACACTAGTGATGGCTAGGGTAACTGTGACATCTTCACCTATGCCCACTACTGATGATACTTTAAGGATGCCACCAATGGGGCAAAATCGTGATGATCTTTTTGGTGATGCTGATTATGTAAACACTACTCCTGAGTCACGATCACAAACCAGAGTCTTCTTCTTTATCACCCATTAAGGTTACTTTGGAGCAGAGAGTAAGTGTGCTGGAGAAAGAGATGTTGGAAAAGACACAGATCATTGATGACTTATATCGAAGCATGTTGGAGAAAGATGAGAGGATTAAGAGTTCGGAAAGTCAGCAGCAGTTCATATTTAGTTATGTGCAAATTATGGAACAGAACTTAAGAGATCTCACCTCACATGTGTATTCATCATTCACTCAACAACATACCACAAAGATTGGAGAATCAAGTGGACAGCAAACTGCTGGTCCTGAACCTGATGATGAGCCTATTACAGATACAGAGCATGCTGTTGATCCTGTTGATACAGAAAGGACAACAAACACTGCTGATGTTAATCAAGTGCCTATGTCAGATATTCCTATATAGGCCACTGAGTATCACCCTGTACCATTTACTGGAGAGGCGTTTGTGGTGCCTGAACATATGATGCCCATTCCTGATCTAGTTAATGATGATGTTGATTTGGATATGATAGATTTTGGATTCAATGATGAAGAAAATGATGAGGATGATGATGATGAAAATGATGATGGTGATGATGGACATGCAGGAGATGATTATAAAAAGGATGATAACACAAAGGATGATGATGATGATGATGATCAAGGAGATGATACTTGAGCTCCCACCGGTACTTCTAGATCATCAAGCACTAACAATGTCTAGGGACCAAGTCCTGATGATACAGTTGATTATACACCATTAGATCCTAACACAAAGGCTGCATATGAGAAGGAAATTTACACGTTTCAGCAAAGATTGATTGATGAAGAAAAAGACAAAGATTTTGGATCATTTGATGATTTGGAAGAGACTATAGATTACACAGACGTATTGGAAATAGTCTTAAAGACTTATTTTCTAATATATTGATTGAAGAGGGAGAGATAGTTGGAGAGACAAGTGCTACAGAAGCTACTGACAAGACAGCAGATCAAACTAGTCAAAATGTTGTACGTCAGGTCGGCAATCTTACTGTTGAAGCTCCTCCAATTCCGGCTGACGTACACATACTGAGGCATTCCAAACCTTTCACAAGGTACAAAAACTCAGAACCTATTATTAGCTAGGCGCATGATGCTGAGAAGAAACTTTATGTAATTGAACGACAAGGTGGAGCAATTGTGTATTTTCAGGATGAGCACGATTTCCACACTCTCAGAGCATCAGATTTATATGCCCTGGTTCGTGTTCCATTCATTAACCTGAGTAACAACGGAAAGGGAAATTGGATCAGAATCATGATATGGAGACGCAGCAAAACCAACATCAAGGATTTCAAGACTGCCAAATCTAAGGTTATTGAAGATGAGACCCGAATTGATCCTAACACAAACAAACCAATGAAGATAAGGGTTTATAAGCATCCACGATATGTGAGACAGATCCCTATACACGCTCTAGTACCAGTTAACAGTTTGTCAAAGCTTATGTGGTGGATTAAGTGTTTGGAGAGTCAGCAGGAGTTCATGTTAAGTTATGTCCAAATTTTGGAACAGAACTCAAGAGATCTCACCTCATGTGTGTATTCATCATTCACTCAATAACATACCACGGAGGTTGGAGAATCAAGTGGACAGCAAAATGCTAGACCTCAACCTATTGATGAGCCTATTACAGATACAGAGCGTGTTGTTGATCCTGTTTATACAGAAAAGATGGTGATGTTGATCAAGGGTCTATGTCAAATATTCCTATACAGGCCACTGAGGATCAACCCATACCATTTACTAGTTAGGCTTTTGTGAAGCCTGAACATATGATGCCTGTTCCTGATCCAGTTAATGATGATGATGATTTGGATATGATACATTTTGGATTTAGTAATGAAGAAAATGATGATGATGAAAATGATGATGGTGATGATGGAGATGGAGGAGATGATTATAAAAAGGATGATGACACAAAGGATGATGATGATGATCAAGGAGGTGATACTGGAGCTGCTACTGGTACTTTAGGATCATTAGGCATTGACAATGTCTCTGGACCAAGTCCTGATGATATAGTTGATTATACACCATTAGATCTTGCCACAAAGGCTGCATATGAGAAGGAATTTTACATGTTTCAGCAAGGATTGATTGATGAAGAAAAAGAAGAAGATTTTGTATCATTTGATGATTTGGAAGAGACTGTAGATTACACCAACGTATTGGAAATAGTCTTAAAGACTTAGTTTCTGATATATTGATTGAAGAGGGAGAGATAGTTGGAGAGACAAGTGCTACCGAAGCGACTGACAAGACATCAGATCAAACTTGTCAAAGTGTTGTACTTCAGGTCGGTAATCTTACTGTTTAAGCTCATCCACCGCCGGCTTACATACACACACCGAGGCATTCCAAACCTTTTAGAAGGTACGTAAACTCAGAACCTATTATTAGCTGGGCGTATGATGCTGAGAAGAAACATTATGTGATTAAACGTCGAGGTGGAGCAATTGAGTACTTTTAGGATGAGCATAATTTCCACACTCTCAGAGCATCCGATTTATATGTCATGGGTCGTGTTCCATTCATTAACCTGAGCAACTATCGAATGGGAAATTGGATCAGAAACATGATATGGAGACATAGCAAAACCAACTTCAAGGATTTTAAAACTGTCAAATCTAAGGTTATTGAAGATAAGACCCGAATTGATCCTAACACAAACAAACCAATGAAGATAAGGGTTTATAAGCATCCAAGATATGTGAGAAAGATCCCCATACACACTCTAGTACCAGTTAATAGCTTGTCAAAGCTTATGTGGTGGATTAAGAGTTTGGAGAGTCAGCAACAGTTTATGTTCCCTTATGTGCAAATTATGGAACAGAACTTAAAAGATCTCACCTCACATGTGTATTCATCATTCACTCAACAACATACCAAGAAGGTTGGAGAATCAAGTGGACATCAAGCTACTAGTCCTGAAACTGTTGATGAGCCTATTATAGATAAAGAGCGTGTTGTTGATCCTATTGATATAAAAAGGACAACAGACACTTGTGATGTTGATCAAGGGCCTATGTCAGATTTTCCTATACAGGCCACTGAGGATCAACCTGTACCATTTACTAGAGAGGAGTTTGTGAAGCCTGAACATATGATGCCTATTCCTGATCCAGTTAATGATGATGATGATTTGGATATGATTGATTTTAGATTTAGTGATGAAGAAAATGATGATGATGAAAATGATGATGGTGATGATGGAGATGAAGGAGATGATTATCAAAAGGATGATGACACAAAGGATGATGATGATGATCAAGGAGGTGATACTGGAGCTGCTACTGGTACTTCTGGATCATCAGGCACTAACAATGTGTCCAGACCAAGTCCTGATGATATAGTTGGTTATACACCGTTAGATCCTACCACAAAGGCTGCATATGAGATGGAATTTTACACGTTTCAGCAAAGATTTATTGATGAAGAAAAAGACAAAGATTTTGTATCATTTGATGATTTGGAAGAGACAGAAGATTACACCAACGTATTGGAAATAGTCTTAAAGACTTATTTTTTGATAGATTGATTGAAGAAGGAGAGATAGTTGCAGAGACAAGTGCTACAGAAGCGACTCTCAAGACAGCAGGTCAAACTGGTCAAAGTGCTGTACGTGAGGTCGGTAATCTTACCGTTGAAGCTCCTCCACCGCCGGCTTACATACACACACTGAGGCATTCCAAACCTTTCACACGGTACGAAAACTCAGAACCTATTATTAGCTGGGCGTATGATGCTGAGAAGAAACATTATGTGATTAAACGTCGAGGTGGAGCAATTGAGTATTTTCAGGATGAGCACGATTTCCACACTCTCAGAGCATCAGATTTATATGTCATGGGTCGTGTTCCATTAATTAACCCGAGTAGCTATGGAAAGGGAACTTGGATCATAAACATGATATGGAGACACAGCAAAACCAACTTCACGTATTTCAAAACTGCCAAATCTAAGGTTATTGAAGATGAGACCCGAATTGATCCTAACCCAAACAAACCAATGAAGATTAGGGTTTATAAGCATCTAAGATATGTAAGAAAGATCCCTATACATGCTCTAGTACTAGTTAACAGCTTGTCAAAGCTTATGTCGTGGACGTGTGAAAAAGGAGACAGGTCATGCTTTGATACATTGTATAGATAAAGAATACCGTATCATCGACCCTATGGATTTGCTCAAGTTTGGAAAAGATGATTTGATGATGTTGCAGACTTGTCCAATTGCAGCTGATGAATTAGTTCAGTTTATAGCAGCACAGTTCAGTTGGTTGATTATGAAGGCCCTGGACAACAAGATGTATGCTTATGGGGGCAGTTACATGGTTGCAGACGTGGACTTCTAAATACATTGATTTTCCGAGCCTTGGGGGAGATCGTAGGGGTTGAATCTAGAGGCTCGGGAAATCAAATCAAGATGAAGATCAAGATCAAGTCATGTGAGAACCTAAAGTTACAGAGAGAAAACATGCTTCTCGCGCGAAAACATCAAGTCACGCAAGAACATGTTGACTCGCGCGAGAACCTATAGTTTAGTATAAATAGAAGTTTTTTTAATGTAATTTAGGAACCTTTTTTCATTTCCTGATTTCACACTCATTGTAATTCATTCAATTCTGAGAGCAATATACTTGAAAGTTTATTTACATTTGTGTTTGTGTTCTTCATCTACTATACAATCTTATTCTGTGATGTTAACATTCCGTATTTTCATCACGAGATCGATCTTATTATTGTGTTGATCCTTACTTGAGATTGTATTAAATGTAGCATCTAGTGGAATAGCATCTTTGTTGCTTACCAAAGGTCGTACTACACACTCATGATTACACATTCCATTAAATGTAAACGAAGATTCAGTTTGTCATATAAAACCAAACAATAAAGTTGCTCATCTATTGGAGCAAACAAAATTAATTATTTGGGATGAATCACCCATGACTTACAAGCATTCATTTGAAGCATTGGATAGGATGATGAATGATGTATTAACTACAGATACTTTCATACCTTCAGATATGCCATTTGATGGTAAAGTCATTGTTTTTGGTAGCAATTTTAGACAATTTTTACTTATGGTCCAAAATGGTAGTCGACAAGAAATTGTTAATGCATCATTAAGCTCATCATACATTTGGAATAAATGCAAGTTACTTACTATAACAAAAATATGCGACTAAAAAGCAAGGGAACAAGCTGTTAAAAATAAAGGAACTCAAAAATTTGCTACATGGCTTTTTGATGTAGGAGAGGGTAACTAGATGTTGAACTAAACTTGATAACTCATTAAATCGTGTGTCGATGAGCTGTCCCCACCATTTTCAGATTCTAACTTTTCCATCTCATATTCGGGACAAAATTTTCCAAGCATTAACTCCCTAAAACTCTCCCATTCCATTTCATCTACTTCTTCCTTTTTCCTTGTTTGCTTTATAGTCTTCCACCACGTATGAGCTTCTCCTTTAAAGGATTGCGCCGCGAAGTGCACCATATCTTTATTAGCATAATCACATATATCTAATAACGACTCTATTTCATCAAGCCATTGCAAGGCTCTAGTTGCTCCTTTAGGTCCATCAAAATCATCAGGTTTACAAGCCTTGAAGGTTTTGTAACTGCAACCTTTCTTTCTTTCGGATTTTAGATCTATGTCTTTGTGTATCTTTTCTCCTCCATCAAGCTTTTTATGCTTGTCTACATATATATTGCTTCCTTCATTATCACTTTGATGATCTCCCGTGCGCGATTTGGTACGATTTTGATGTTTGTTTTTCTCTGATTGATTTGGACATTCCCTGGCATTATAAACTCCAGCAATAATCTCCGGCATGGCATCTGCTATTCCTTCTACAATCAACTTTCTAAACTCCTTCCATTGAATTTCTCGTTCTGAGAGAGTCCTTTCTCAGTCATGAACTGAGTTCTCATGAACTTTGCTAACTAATTTCTCTTTGCTTTTATTTTGATTTCTTGTGTTCTTAGATGGCCCATCATCGTTATTACCTCCCACGATTTTAGTATTTCTTTTTGACATTATTCCTAGATAAAGGTGGGTAATATGGTAAGAAGTTATGGCTAACTCATAGCTCTAAACAAATTCCTAGAAGGTAAATTATAACTTAGGTGGATTATAATCTTTAGGCATTGCAAAATCAACATATCTTCATTCTCAAGTATAAAACAAATTTAAGCACACTTAAAATAAGCTTCATTCGACACAAAAGAGTAAACAAAACAACATTATCAAAATAAGAATACAAAAATAGGATAGAAATATAATCAAGAATGCTACTTAATTTCTTAAGATTATTTTGGAAACGCTTAACAATTCTTATCATGTCATTCTTGATGCGCCTTATGTTGATTTATAACATCTATTTCCACTAATATCTACCAACATAATTAATTACTATTTGTCTTCTGCCAACATGATTCATTACTACTTAAGTGAAGTATAATCAAAGCCTTATAGCTTAGAGTCACTAGAGTCTCTTGGTTAAAGCTTAGGTATCTAATTAATACCTAATTCGCTAAAACCTTTGGCTCTGATACCAACCTGTTACACCCCATTTTAGACGGGGTTTACATGACCAATTGGTGTCATTACTTACAGCGGAAGCTTAATACATTATATTAAAATCATGTTACGTACAAAAGTTAACATAAACTTCTAAAGAAATACACCATACAAAATAAGTAGTCTTAATTAAAACAAAAGTCTTCATAATTCTACTTCTTGATTCTTCAGATTGAATCTTTCTTCAATTAAGGAATACCTGAGACATGCTTAAAACGTAAATCAACGAAAGCTGGTGAATTCATGTAAGTGACTCATTTATCAGACATAACAAAACATATCTTGAACATTAACAATCATTTCAACAATTCACAAGTTTTATTCGAATCATGTGAATTGAAATAAGAAATGCATAAATTCATGATACAATTTATCAAAAGTTTTATTCACATAGTCTCATTTTAAAAATAGTTAGCCTGATCTCACCTTGACTAGACGTTTCTTGATTTCTAAGAGTCTCAAGTATAATTTGCTTTAGGAATAAGTAGAGATCGTCTAACGGGTCAAGCCTACAATAAATATATACACACACATATATATCCTCTTAGTTACTAATGACCCAAAGTAATATTTATATATATAATCTATATGAATTTGTAGTCCAAGATCATAATTTAAGAAGAATCTATTTTAGTTCTATTTCTTTTGATTTTTAAAACTTTAATTCACATCTTAATTAGAAGGGATCAGGTTGTTTGAATTCCATTTTATCTATACTTCTCTATATCAATACTTCTAAAATATAAGTTACCAAATAGATTGATGATCAATAGACAGTGAAGCTGGTTTCTCCTTAACCTTCTTATTCTTTTATTTTATTCAGTCTAAACTAGTTTATTGTTGCACCACTACCCCCTTGCTACCTCTTAAACACTCTATTCTTGACCTAAAGCACCAAAATCATTAAAATTTATCTTAGATATCACATGTCTAATATTGGAGCTTAAATTACCTACCAGCTCACTCAAATGAACTGAAGATTAATAAATTTCTTGAAGGATGCTTCTGTCCATAGATTCCAAATGCCCAAGCTTATAAAACCAATGACTCTCTTGAACACACAAGTATGATATACCAACATTCAAACCTTATTTTGCTTATAACATGAAAAGAAAGGGTTTTAAGATCAAAATTCTTACCAAATGCCACTAATGACAGTGCAGATTGTTTCTAGGGTTCTGATTGCACTTCAAGACTTACTCAAAGTCTGAGTTTTCTCAATGATATTTATGTTTTTAGCTTAAATATCTTGTTCTCCTATAATCATATACAACTCCTTATCAATAGGATGAAAGAACTTAACAACTAAAGAAATACATTGGAAAAACACTCACTTACTAATGAAAAACCACACAGATCGAAGGAATCTACAGGTGTCTTAGCTTTAAATTGGCTCCCACACTCAAACCAAAACAAGAACTCTTTGATTGCAAAGAGATTTTGACTTGAAGATAATGAAAATGGAAGTAGAGATCTCAATTTTTTGCATGATAGTCGACCATGGCTTCTAGATTAGCTTAGCAACGTGTTTAGATAAAAGGAGAAGCTGGGATTGAGCTTATATATGTGGCAGCCCTAATTCTAGAGCTGGAGTTTTAATCCTTTGTCAAAATGTCAAATATAATCCCTTAATAATTATAATAGCATATCTAGTCCTTTTTATTTGTTTTTTTTATTTGGGGTATTACACCCAAGTAGCAGGAATTGTGGTTACGAAATGCACCACTCTAATTAGTTTGAACATTTTTAGTTAATTTCTGTCTTTTGACGGTCCTCTAAGAGTATTTAAGTTGTTAAGTTTACTTCTGTAGCTTTGGTAGTAAAATGCTTTGTGTGAGAGTTTACTCGTGGTTGTTCATTAATATGCTGAAGCACCAAAATATGTTTATATTATAGAGTTAGAAACTTCAAACTCAATTTTCTATGAATTAGATGATCTAGGTTATGTTTTCCTTAAAGTTAGCTAAAACGGGAACTTGTCAAAAGGGTTGAAATTTGAAGGTAACCAAAAGTCTATTATATTGCATAGAACCTACTAAATTTTATTATTAAATGTCTTAGGTTCTTATTGCAATAGTATTGATTTTGTAATCACATGTAAAACATTTTGTTCACAAAAAATGGACAGAAAGTGCTTGCATGTCACTCGTAATTGACCATTCCTGTTTTGATCCATTTGAACCCGAATCTATGTGACCTGACTAGACCCTTTATTGTTTGTTTCCTTTTTGCATGTAATTTAATGATAAAGAGGGCTGATGTGCATTCACCGAATGAAGATCGCACATCGTGATATAAAAAGTGCAAATTTCCTGGTGAATAAGCATTGGACGGTAAAAATATGTGATTTTGGTTTGTCAAGATTGATGATAGAATCTCCAATGAAAGATTCCTCATCAATGACCACTCCTGAATGGATGTCTCCTGAACTTATCAGAAACAAACCATTCACTGAAAAATGTGCTATTTTTAGCCTTGGAATCATCATGTGGGAGTTATGCACTCTCAATCGACCATGGGAAGGTTTGCCACTCGAGCGGGTAAAATTGAACCATTTTTTATATTTCTTAGTTTAAAGAAGTTGATATTGGAGGTGGATAAAGGGTCAAAACTCGTGATCTTGGGTATGTGTCAAAATGGGAATTGACCGAAACAGTTTTTGTCCACTATAATTGTTGTAAAAATAACTTGCAGGTCAAATATGGTAACAATGTTAATAGTTTTCTACATCAAACTATTTATTCAATAAAATGATTTGTGTTAGTTAAAGATGAAGCATAAACCAATAAATGGGTTGTATTTGCCACCTTGTCAAGCTATTGACTTGGTACAATTTTAAATTTCCATTTGTGGATACCAAAACCTTAAGTGGGAAATTTATTTATCTGATAGTTTACTAGGCATGGTGGTGGTTGGTGGTTTGATAGTTCTTTGGAAAGAATTGTTTGGAACACTTTGAAACAAAATAAAACGTGTTCTCATTTTGTATAGAAAATAAAACGTGTTCTCATTTTGTATAGAAAATTTTGAGACTTAACTTCAATCTTTTGTGTTGTTAAGGAAATTTAATGTTCAGTGGTATGTTGTTTACTATTTAGGTTGTATATTCCGTCGCTAATGAAGGTTCACGGTTGGACATCCCTGAAGGTCCCATCGGGAGGCTAATTGCAAGTACCTTTTCTTTGACTTTTTTCTGTCCTTGAATCTTTTTTAGACTTGAATTTAATGATTTGAAATTGATTATTTAAAATATTTTTTAACATTGCTTATCTGTTTTATTTTTTATTTTGTAAAATTTGCAACATTACTTATTTCTTTAATTTTTATATTGTAAACTTTGCAACATTTTAGTTTATGTGGGACTATTAGTTCCCGTGTTCAATTAAACTTTATGGCTCAAAACCAATGCAGTGAGTATTAGTAAGGGTCAGTTGGGTGGGTTGGGTGATGTTAGACGTTTAAAAAAGGACGGGTTCAAACGTGAATCAAAATTGATCATCTTTTGTTTTGCATCAAACTACTAAACTAGGTCAGGTTGGCCCACCAACACCTTTTCCTCATTTTTTGCATGCTTCACAAACAATTGATATGTTAAGCAAGATTAAGAATACTATATTAGAATAATAATCTAAATCTAAATAGAACGACTTAGGAGCTTCAATGCAAGAATATTCACCTAGGGTGAATTTTGCCTTTTTTACCCATTTGTGACTTCTTTCCCTTCACCATTGGAGCTGCTAAAACCAATACAAAACCCAAATAGACTCATTCATAACTAAAGTTGGGGTGATTTATTTAAACATAAACACGTTTATGTATTTTGATGTGGCGGGTATTGACATTTTGCAGATTACTGGGCAGAACCACACGAGCGACCAAGTTGTGAGGACATTCTCACTCGTCTAATGGATTGTGATTATACTCTTTGTTGATCAAACCAATATGGATTAGAAGGAGGCTTATATATATAGGAAATGATTCAAATGCAAACCAAAAGAAACTGAGAAAACTCTTCAAGTAAATCTAATCCCTTGGTTGGTTAAGATTCATGGTTATCTACATCTATATACATACATATATATGTATGTATATGTATGTAAGGGAGAGATCCCTTGAAAACCATGTTATAATTGAAAACCATGAAAACTACGGGTTACATATTTGTAAGTACGTATTACAAAGTGTTACTAGGGCTTACGTATATGTAGGGGTTATGTATATGCATGTACGTGTTACCAAGTGTACAACTACGAGTTGCATACATGAACTCATACAAGTTATGTATACGTAAGTCGTTTCGTCATCATTGTCGTTCCTTGGAGTTTAAAGTAAAAAATATATAATGACCTCAAAATATATGATTAAAACTTAATTAAATATACTTTAAACAATTAAAAGATTAAATTAATTATCAATTATGTGATTGGATAGTGGTGGTTTTCACGATTTTCAATTATAAGCATGGTTTTCATTTGATCCCTCTCCTAGTGGAGGGTTCCCGAGAAAACCAATAGTTATGTGAAAACAAAAAAAAAATCAAGGAAACCAATAATATAATTCATAACTTTTTTGTTATTTTAATTGTTAAAATGTTATATAAGTATATGATATATATATGTTGAGCATATATGTCATATGAAAAATGGTTACGTATACTTAACCTATGTGTGACGTATATGTAAAGCCATGCTATGGTTTTCATTTGATCCATACCCTTATTTATATATATACTCACACATATATATAAAGGGTAGTGATAAACAATTTATAAATTATGTGAACGATTTCATTGGTGTTTTTGAGTTTTCTCATAACATTGTGGTTTTCTTAGGATCCCCCCTGTATATATGTATGTACGTATGTATGTATGTATATATATGTATGTGTATATACAGGGGAGGGTTCAAATGATAACCATCTTTTATTGCTATAACCGTGTTAACATTTTTTAAATCAATCAATATCATTACTTTTTTGTTGAATTACCATAATTACACATATACAAAAATATGTTTTTGTTATGTATGTGTGTAAATTCGTAAGCGTAAAAAAATTTACAATAGTGCAAGTCACATTACATCTCGTAAATATTTACTGATGTAAATGTGATTTTTGTATACGTATACAGATGTTATTTCAACCAAAAAATAATGATTTTAATTGATTTTAAAAAGTTAACACGGTTATCGTAATAATAGATGTTCTACAAAACATTTACCTGTTTATCTTGTACTTGATTTTGACTTCCGTATAAATTCATTATTTGGATCAAGGCATTGTTTACTATTCGAATTCTCAGTCACAAAACTCTTTCAACACTATTTTATCATCTTTTTTGTTGACATCTTTTTGTAAGAGTTTTACTAATCCCACGCCTCCCTATGTTAATCTCACACTCAAATGACTTTTTGTGTTATAATTTGGTATTTTTTTTACTATTATAATGTAAGCTATTTATGTAGATGGTAGTATATAAATGTTAAAAGGTTGTTTGAGTTTTAAAACTAGTTAGTTGGCCTACATGTGGATTTAAGGCTATAAGGTCATCCGTATGGCCTTTATTTGGCTTTTAGGAGGTGGTGTGTGATTAGATTTATGATGGCACGGGTATAGCTAGCTTTTATATGAATGTAGAGGAAGTACCATGGCTTGTGAATTTCACCTACTTATATTGTTGCACTTATTATATACAGTAAGTTACATCTTCAAATTTACACTATACGGAAGGACACCAAAAATTAATAAAAACGCCAAATCTCGAACTTTAGGGTTAAAAATGTCAAATTACCAAAGTTGAGGGACCAAACCTGTCAACTAAAGAAACCTTACCGAATTAGAGCCCAATACTACTCATAAGCACTAATATAATCTGAAAACATGATGAAATAACCCCAATTAAAATTTAAGACTACATTAAGATCTTCAAAATTTTGCCTTAAAATACATATATGTAACATAAATCACCTAACGCATGAGATGAATCCAAAACATAAGGGCTGGGCTTAGATGGCTGATTTAAATTGGAAAGTAATAGTTATAAAATGAATTTAGGAACCCTACCGGTCGGTAGCTCTCTCTAGACCACAAACACCTACTTCAGAATCAAGCTAAGGTGAGTCTTATGAACCCTTTTTCCTTAAACTTTTGGGTGGAATACATACTCTTGAATGCTATTTCATGGTGCAATATTACTGCTCTTGTCCCCGAATGATAGCACAATCATTAACTCTATGGGGGAGCCGCGTGATTTGTGGATAGTACTATTTGGGGAATCCCCCGCACATAATGGGCCCGTGGGATAGGGAAACCCCCCATTGAGATTCAATAATCGTTGTGTCACAAATTAGTGCAGATTAACCGTGTTTAGCAGTGCACACTTGAGCCAATAACAATAAGGGGTATGGGTTAGGGGATGTTTTAGCACTCGGGAGGGTCACCCGGTCCAGGTTTGATTGTGATACATTATTTCGTGCACCAATATTATTGCTCAATAATTTATTTGTTGTGTTATGTCATACATCATAAACTTATGAGCTCACCAATATTTTGTTTACGTATTTTGGGTGTGTATTTCAGGAGAAGAGTAACTAAGCAGGTGATCATGGATAGGAGTTGACCTAGTCAAATTGTGGATATTAACCCGCCCTTCCTATTTGTTAATTCACGAGACAATTTAATTAGCTATTGCATTGGGTTTAGACAATATTAAACTAGTAATTGTAAGGGCTTGGATGCCACGTAGTCGTTGTATTGTTTGACTTGAAATATTTAAGTAATGTTATCATTATGCCACTGCATTGTGTGATATCAATCAGTCACGATCGGTTCCGGTCAACAGGGTGTGACAGATTGGTATGAGAGCCAATGGTTTCAGTGAATTAGGTTCTTACCATAAGATACCTAGGGTTTAACCACACGATAAAGACTTAAGAAGAGCTAAGAACTAGAACCCCCCCCCCCCTCTAAGCTATGACCCGAGAAGAAGGTTCATCACTAACTGGCATTACTTTATATTTTGAATAATTGTTAATTTGAACTTTTGATTTGATTATAATTATTCTATAACTTTTCACGTGCCATTTAAATTGTTTGTTTATTAGATGGCAGGAAACCAGAGTAAGGGAATGACCATATGCATCAGTGACTCACCCGATGTCCCACCACACTACTACCAGACTACAATTCCACCGCCCGCTTATCCACCCAACATGTGTGCAGGACCTTCAAGACGCCCTGCAGGATCGGTTTTTGTCACTCAACACAAGTATTATCTCTCAAGCTCACAAAATCACTCGATTAGATGAAGCAGAATCCCTTAAGAGTTGATAGTAATATACTAAGTGAACAAAACACAAGAAGATAGTTTTTCAAGATACTTGTATATATTACTTCTCAACTCAAAGTGTTACAAGACTCTTACAAGCATGTTTACAGAGTTACAATGAGAAACTATATATACTACTATCTACAGCCGGTTATACTTTGATGCCAGCTGGAAACTTACAACTAAAGCAAATACTACATTGCTAAAGGTAAGGCATACTAGATAAAATACTATCTAAGATTTGGTAGTCATGACATATCCATGACTTACCTTTTGTTACTAACTAAAGTTGGTAATTATACTAACTGATAAGGAATGAATAGTGGAATAAAGTATGATCAACTACATGGGCGTGGGAAAGCGCCATGCAGTGTATCAGAGATTGCAGCGGATCTGTTAGAAGGACCATACTTATGTCCACTAGTTCATAGTAGGTTCTTCCGAAGGTTAACTGGCTTAGGAAGAACAAGTTCTTTCGAAGCCACTTATACTTCGGAAGAGTCTACTTCTTCCCAGGCTTGATGATCTTCAGGACTTCATACTTCAGAAGTCTTTGTCTTGAACTCTTCTAAGTGTTGAACTTCAGAAGAAGGAAGACTTTGTCTTCGAAAGTTAGAGTTCCTCTTTGGAAGCTTTTTCAGCCTTGACCTTCGGAAGTTCACCTTTTGCCTTCGGAAGTTCTTCATGAGTTGCACCAAAAATGTTCTAAGTGTTTGTTTTGGTTGCAGTAGCCTTACTTGATCCAACAAACTCCCCCTAGGCTGATGCTACCAAAACCTCACTAGTTTCTATTTCTCAAAACTTTCAGCACTAAGGAGAGAAGATGTTTATCTGTCTCTTTGTTCTTTCCAGATCTGGTGCTGAGAAGTTTGTGCAAATCCTTAGTAGAAAGCAGATCAAGTCTGTCACTTTGAATGATATGTGCCCTTTGTTGTGACCCTCTGAAGAGAGTTAGTTGACGAGAGTTGTAGTCATACTCCCATCTAACTATAGATTCCAATTCAGGACCTTCAACCATTTGAAGAAAAGCTTTGCCTTTGATTGCTGATCCTTCCTTTTCATCCTTCTCTCTCAGCTTCAACTCTTCTACAATCTTAGCTCTTGCAGTTAGTTCAACCAGATGAAGACTGCTCAGATGATTTCTGATGTGAGCAGCTACCTTAGAGTTGGAGGGATCGGAGAATGGTTTTTCTACTAACTCAGCAATATCAAATATGCTTAAGTGTAGCAGAGAGGAGGCATTAAAGCTGTTGATCTCACCATTCTCTCTTTCCAAAACAAAGTTGTGAGAAGAGTCTTCGAACCTCCACTGGACTATCTTCTTTCTAGGAACAAGAGGTTGGGATGGTAATTTGTCTTCCTTCCTAGTGTCTAGTAGAGCCACCAGCTTTCTTCTTAGCTTCTTTTCTTCTTCTTCAAGAGAGTCAGAGTTAGTTGCTAAGAGTTTGAGAGCCTGGTCCAGTGTTCCTCTAGGTAGATCAAGGAATTGTTCTCTTGTGAGGGAACATGAGGAGCCATCAATGAAGGTTAGCTTGATGGACCCCTCGTAACAAGAGATATCGCTTAGTGTAGTACATTTGATGATCTTCCTCTTGATCTCCTTAAACTCTTCTAAGGTCAGAGGTTTAGAGGGTTGAGAGGATGACTTGGGTGGCTGTTGGGTAGATGATGGTTGGGTTCTAGGGAGTGTTTTGGGTTTAAGAATAAGTAGTGGAGGTGGTTGTTTTGATGGAATTGGTATGGGTGATGGTATGGATGATGGTGTGGGCTCGGGAGTGTAAGGTTTAGTGGTTGGTTCGGTTTTGATGGGGAAAGGAAGAGTAGTAGGTTCTGGTTCAGGTTGTGGTTGTGGTATGGGTTTAGAAGTCATCCCATGCATTCTTCTATACATCTCCTTCCTTCTTCCTGAGCGAATGTCAGCCTTGATGTCACTGACATGTCGCTGCTGGGTCTTCTCAGACATGGGGCCAACTTGCCTGCCAGAGAAGCCATGGGCCCTGAGATAATCCTTCATCCAGGCTTTATCTCCCATCTTCTTGACAGCTGCAAGTTGAGCTTCTTCTTCCTTCTTCTTCCTCTCCTTCAGCTTTTCCGTGGAAGCCTTCTTTCTCTCTTTGTTCATTTGGTCTTGTTCCTTTTTGACAAGCCACAAGACCGTATCATTATCATGAGGAGCAAGTTCCTCAAGAGAGAATCCCCTGGAGCTTAGAAAAGCTATCATTTCATCCCTAAGCTGTTGGTCAACTTCCTCTTTCTTTCTCTGTTCTTCCTCTTCTAAGGCCAACCTTGCTGCTTCTTCTTGTTCTATCCGTAGCAGGGTTGCCTTCTCTAACTCCACCAACTCCTCAAGTGGTAGGAGGAGAACATCTTCATTAGCTGCACCCAGATTGACAAGTCTTTCAATAATCTCCACCCTTCTCTGATTGTTGATGGCCTCCTGATTGACTACAACTCCTTTGCTACTTGCAGCTAATAGGTTCTCAGAGGGAAGCCTACCTTTTTTTCTAAGCTTTTCCATCCTTTATTCCTCTTCCAGTTCTTCCACAGTCAACTTCCTTTTACCCTTAATGTCTTCGGAAGCTTTAGACTTTGGAGGTTCTTGCATAGAGATTTCAGGTTGGTGGGTGGTGATTTGAGTCTATGATGATGATGATGATGTTTGAGTGAGAGGTGTTTTGAGAAAGTCTTCACTATTTATCTCAGATGCTAATTCAAGAATCGATTCTGTGATAATTAGATCATCAAACAGAGAGTATAGACCTTTCGCAGCTTGGATCTCACCTTCGAAAGTTTGAAATACTTCTTCCGTAGGTTTGACTTCAGCTCCGGAAGTTAGTGGCATTCCACTATCTATCAGAACTGTTTCAGTTGCTGGGCCATCAGTCCTTATATCCCCTTCGAATTCAATCTCGGGTTCAATGTGAACCTTAGGTTGACCGACTTCCTTGATAGTTGTAGATGGTGTATTCCACCTTTGAAGCTCTTCAGCTCCAAAATATGCCAAAGCAATATCTGGACTTGGCTGTTCAAGGGAGGACCGCATCAGAAATTTGGTTAGGAATCTATGCAAATCAATGAGCATCCTTGGTTCCACTTGAAGGATGACAGGAGGAGGCTCGGGGAAAACAGTTGATTGCTGAGCAGGATATCTTGAAGAGAGAGTAGAGAGAACTAAGCTTTGCTACTCCATGTTTGTTTCACTTCTGAACATTCTCCCCTTTTTTGGTAGCATCATCTTGAGAGGTAGATGAGCTAGAGGAGGAAGCCTGAGAGACTTATATAGATACATGCCTAACATATCTCTAAATCTGTTTCTCAGCTAGTTGAGCATTGAGATTTTCAATCTCAAGTTGCTGAGTGGCAGACCAATCCTTTAAAGTCTTAACCCTGGATTCAAGGTTTGAGACTTTAGAAAGTAGGTCTTGAAGAGTGAGTTGCATACTTCCCTCATCTTCTTTAGAAGAATCACGGGGAGATGAGGTAACATACCTAGTATGTTCATCCTCACCACCAGATGTGGTTTCTTGGCTCCCTAGTTTCCTTGCTTAATGATGTCTCTTTCAGAGTCATCAAAAGGCATGGTTGCCATAGATTCAGTCTCAGATATGTTACCACTATCCTGAGGGTCCATTGAGGCACCTTCAGTAGTGGCAGCTGAATCTACATGAGTTCCTTCCCCACCAGTGGGCCTCATCTCAGTTTGGGTTAGCTGATAGGGGCTAGAAATCAGAGGTTTCTCTAGGCTCAGTTGATCTTTAGAGAGGTGTTGTGGATCAAATTCACTGCCTTGAAGAGACATGATTTCTTTATCAGTACCTATAAGAAGGTCAGTAAAGGATATGGAAGTTAAGCCTAATGACCCGGGACTTTGACCAATTTCTAATGGCATTGTGCCTATGATGGGGCTGTCCCTTTTTGGCTGCTCAGGAGAGTATAGAGACTCATCCTGAGGGTTTTCAGCTTGGGTTTGGAGCTCATGGGATTGAGACTGAGGAGACTCAATACCCATATTGAGGTCAATTGTGAAGCAAGGTGGAACCTCAAACTGAGTGGGAGCCCATGTTTACACTCTAGCCTTTTTGGATAGAACAAGGGGAACTTGTTCAATCAGAGGAGATTGAACAAGGGTTCGCTTGGAGCGTCTCTGGTATGTAATCGTGATGGGGTGAGAAGGAAGAGTTGGCAATGTGGTGGTTATTGCTGGTGTGGGTTCATCACCTGTGGAGTTAACAAGGATGTCACCAGAAGCCATTGGCTCAATCATTCCTGGAAGTAGCACAGTGTGTCTTCCAGTGAAGTTGGTGGATACCCTCTTCAACACCTTGAAGATGGCCGACCTCATGTGAGGGATAGTAGGAGCAGCTGCACAGGCAAGCTTACTCTGATCCAGCTCACAGTTGATAATGTGCTGAATGAACCTAGGATACATGTAAAATGTTTCCCTCTAAAGATTTCCCATAAGATTGGTCAGCACAAATCTTGAGTAGTTGAAGCCGAGGCCTTTTACCAACCTGTTAACTAGGCATCCTCGTTCATAAGGAACTCAATCCCAGCCCCCAGACTTATTTGACAGGCACTGAAGGACTATGTGAAGCAGGAATTTCCAGTTACATGAGAAATTAAACTTGTACACCGTGGATCTGCTCACATCACCACCATATCCCATCTGGGTATACGTGTCATCTGGGTCTGATTTGGGAAATTCCATAGGAGAGCCTTCATCATGAAGCTCAAGATGCTCCTTGATGATTTGTTTGGATATGATCAGTTCCTGGCCACAAATGCTTGACCTAATCCCCCTAACTCCGTTCACGGTTACAATCTGTCCGTTCCCCCAAAACTCTATCATTTGGTTTGAGTAAACAGTGGGGTTGACAGTTAGGGCGGTGTAGTAGGTTGATTGAGTAAGGAAGTGGATGATTTCGGCAAAGTCAGCATCCTTAGAAGAGTCAAGGAGTGCGACTTGGTTGTGCTGAGGGTTTAGTGCCATTGTTTGAGAAAGTTACAAAGGAAATGAGGTTGATTTTTGGAGTAAAGCCGAAGATGAAGGAAACGTAGGGCTGTGAAATCGGTAAAAAGATTACAAGGATAGGTCGGAAGTATTTAAATGGGTGAAATGGTAGATGGATAAGGTGAAATGATAGTTTGGGGTAAGATGTGACAATGGCGGTAAGGTTAAATCCATTTAAAATATTCCGACATCATTAACAATATCTTTGCCTGTTTTAGAGTGGGGCCCAAAAGATTTTCGTTGCACAGTAAAGCTTTCTTCCGAGTTTAAAAGTTTTTCCAAGGGTAATCTTCTTCCGAAGCCAAACTTACTTCCGAAGGCAAATCTATCCAATTTACTTCTGAGAGTAAGAAGGCCTTCCAAGAGGAGAAGCTTATTAAGTTTTAGAAGTAGATTTGATATCTTATCAAATGCTTCTTTCGAGACTAAAAACACTTCGGAAGATAGGATTAGCCTTGGAGGAATTATCCTTCGGAAGAGATGTATGACATCTTCCGAGGGTTAATTTCTCTTTGGAAGGACTTTTACTTAGTAAAAATTTGAAAAAGCCTTTTGTAACAGGACTTAAATTGTTTTGACAAGAACAAGACACAAATTTGAAATTTTTTTTTAAATGAGATAGACTAATCAATGTTTATCATCCCAACAGCCGTAATAAGATACTTAAATCTTTGTTCATCAAATGCCTTGGTGAACGAATCAGCATATTGTTCATTTGAATCAACTTTGACTAATTTGATCAGGTTTTTCTCAGGAATATCTCTAATGGAATGGTACCTAATATCAATGTGCTTTGTCTTGGAGTGCTTGGTACCTGATATCCATGTGCTTTGTGTTAGAGTGCTTAACTAGATTTTATGTAATAGAAATGGCACTCTTGTTGTCAATGTTGATAGGAGTCTCCATGAAATTGAATTCGTAATCTAACATTTGATTTTGAATCCACAGCAGCTGAGCACAGCAACTAGCGGCAGCAATGTATTCAGCTTCAGCAGTAGATGTTGAGACATAGGATTGCTTCTTGCATTGCCATGAGATTATCCTTCCACCAAAAAATTGACATCCTCCTGATGTGGATTTCTTGTTGATATTGCAGCCACCATAGTCACTATCAGTGTAGCCATAAAGATTGAAGTTATTGTTCCTTGGATACCAGAGACCTAGTTTAGGTGCTCCTTTGAGATATCTAAGGATTCTTTTGGCAGCAACTAGATGATACACTTTTGGAGCAGCCTGATATCTTGCACAGATGCAGGTTGTAAACATGATATCAGGTCTAATTGCTGTGAGATACATCAGAGATCCAATGATTGCCCTATACTGATGTTGATCAGTATCCTCCCCTCAGAGTTAATACAAAGATTATGATTTCCGGGTATAGGGGTCTTTGCTGGCTTGCAATCTTTCATATCAAATCTTTTTAAGATGTCTTGAACATACTTAGATTGATTGATAAAGAACCCTTCTTTCATCTGTTTTACCTGAATTCCCAGGAAAAAATCCATTTTTCCCATAGAACTCATTTCAAATTTCTTCTTCATAATGCTCTCAAAGTCCTTACACATTTGGTCATTTGATAAACCAAATATGATGTCATCAACATAGACTTGCACGAGCAAAATATTATTCCCAGACTTTCTTATGAATAAAGCCTTGTCAATGGTACCTCAGGTGTAACCATTCTTCAGGAGAAACTGAGACAAAGTCTCGTACTACAGCCTATGTGCTTGGTGCAGACCATAGAGAGCTTTGTCCAATTTGCACACATAAGTGGGGTGCTGTGGGTCTTCAAATCCTAGAGGCTGGCACACATGGACTTCCCTGTCTATATTCCCATATAGAAAGGCACACTTGACATCGAGCTGGTAGACTGTAAAGTTCTTGGATGCTGCATAAGCAAGAATGATCCTTACTGCCTTAAATCTTGCAACAGGTGCAAAGACATCAGTGTAATCAATTCCCTCTTCTTGCGTGTATCCTTGTACTACCAGTCTTGCCTTGTTTTTGAAGATCAGGCCTCTATCATCTCTCTTGTTCCTGAATACCCATTTCGTGCCAATTGGTACTTGACCGGATGGTAGAGGACATAGGTTCCAAACCTTTTGTCTTTTGAATTGAAGCAATTCCTCTTGCATTGATTCAACCCAGCTACTATCTTTCATGGCTTCTTCTATCTTTTTTGGCTCCATCTTTGATAAGAAAAATGAATACAAACAAACATTCCTATTGTGAGTTTGTCCCCTTGTTCTCACGCCTTCAGAAACATCTCCAATGATGTTCTTAGCTGGGTGAGTGTTATGAATCCTAAGCCTAGGAATTACATCCAGTTGGATGTATAGATCCATATTGGACAAGTTTTGCTCAGGAACTTGAACTCTTGGTCTAGCTGATGTCTCACATTCATTTAATGAGGACTGATTGAATGAAGGAGAGACAACATCAGTATTAGTTGGTTGTGAAGCAGCATTAATAGTTGCTTGTTCCTTCAAAATGCTGCTTCCATCATCTTGGTGTTGTACATTGTCACTGGATGAGTTTTGAGGCTTAGTTTGTTGACAACTTATTAAAGCTCCACTGATTCTTGAGAATGTTACGCTATCAGATCTTCCAATGGTGGGAGCTTGATTTTCAGCATTTCTTGGAGAACTAGGAAGAGGTATGGGTAGCTCAAATAGTTGGTCATCATCAGAATCACTTTGAGTACCTGTTCGAGCTGAAACATTCTCACAAGAAGGTTTAGAATAGTTTGGAAACAATTCTAAATCAAATATATGATCAGGTCCATTCCCCTTAACACAAGGAGTGTGCTCATTAACAACAATGTTGGATGATTCCTCAAATTGTTGATTTTTAATGTTGTAAACTCTATAGGCAATAGAGTTGAAGGAATATCCAACAAAGATAGCATCATCCGACTTTTCAGCAAATTTTGCCAAATTGTCCTTTGTGTTAAGTATGGTACACCTACTGCCAAAGGACCTGAGAAGTCCAATGAACGGTGGCCTTTTGTTCCATAGCTCATAAGGGGTCTTTCCATGTGGCTTAACAACAAGAACTCTGTTCTACACATAGCATGCAGTGCTAATTACCTCAACCCAGAATGTTAGAGGTAGCTTTGAATCAGCTAACATGGTTCGAGCAGCCTCAATAAGTGTCCTATTTCTCCTCTTAGCAACACCATTTTGTTGAGGAGTTCTAGGAGCTCTATATTGTCTGGCAATCCCTTTTGAGTTATAGAATGAGTCAAGAAATTGATTCTTAAACTCAGTCCCTTGATCACTTCTAATAATCTTAACCTTGTGATTAATTTGATTTTCTATTTTAAGAATAAAAGATTATAAGGTTTTAGTAGTTTTATCTTTAGTTCTTAAAAAGAATACCCATGTAAATCTAGCAAAATCATCAACGATCACAAGGCAGTATGATTTCCTTCCAATGCTCATTATACTTGTGGGACCTAATAGATCCGTGTGCAATAAGTGTAATGGAGTGGTGATAGAGTTAACTACTTTGGATTTATGAGATGCTCCGTGTTGCTTTGCTGATAAATTCCTTTTTGGGCAAACCATGTACCAAGTTATTTTTAATCAATCTATTCATGGTTTTAAAATTTACATGACACATTTGTTTATTGTATAAGGTTGACTCATCACCATCAGCTTTGGAAAGAAAGCATGATACTTCACCTAATGGGGAAGCATTGTTCATATCCAGCTTGTACATATTCTCTTTTCTGGGAGATCTAAGAAGCACCAATTCCTGAGGAATTGTCATCCTAGGTTTGAGGATAATGCACTCATGTTTTGTGAAAAGCATTTGGTGCTTTTGATCACAAAAGTGAGAAACACTCAAAAGATTATGTTCAAGCTGCTTGACAAAGTTTACTTTGTTGATTCTTAACTTGCCGTTGGATACAATTCCTCTGCCAAAAATGTATCATCCAGCCTCACCTCCAAATTGAACAGGACCTCCATCAAAATGTTGAAATTAATGAATAAGAGATCTGTTCCCAGTCATGTGCCTGGAGCATCCACTATCTACAATCCATACATTGTCATTTTTGTCATGTGGATGTCCCTGCACATAAAGTGAAATAGTTAGTTTTTATTGGAAACCCAAGCCTTGCTTGTCTTGGGCTATTCCAATGATGAGGATTTAATTGAACCAAAGTGTATGCATGGGGTTTCAATAGATGTTTGTGAAGAAGATGTTTGGGCTACAGCATCTTGTTTGATCTTCCAATCCATCCCCTGGCTGATCAATGTAGATGAGCTTGATGAAGCTTGGGCAGCATGGCATACTTCCGAGGCTTCTTTCTTCTCGAAAGAAGCTTTCCTCACTTCTTCTTCCAAAGCAATCTTCCTTTCGGAAGGTTTCAAAGGAATTCTTTTGTTCTTTTGACTTTTCTTAGCCTTATCTTCCGAAGCTATTTTCCCTTCGGAAGAATGAGTTTCTTCCGAAAGCAGCTTTACTTCGGAAACAAGCTTTCCTTTCCTCATCACTTGAACCATGTGATATAGTCCAAATGTGAAACCCTCCTTGACTCCTTCTTTCTTAACATTATTTGCATAATGTGTGCATGCAGGATTATAGTAACAATCTTTTGCCATATGGTTTTGCAGCCCACACATTATGCATTCAATGTTAACCTTTATGGGATGTGAAGACTGTTGTTTCTTGCTCTTTTTGTCTTTATCAATAGTCCTCTCCTTCAACTTTTGATCCTTTAGCAGGACAGAAGTGCTGGTATTACACTCCTTTCTAGGATCAGAGTTTCCATCCACTTGGAATCTGGCTGAAATGAACACACCCTTTTGTTTTGGGTCTATCTTCAGCTTGTATTCAGCCACTTTCTTGGTAGTTTTTCTGGCTACCTTAGCACTATTTCTTATGGCTTTAATGGTTAGGGGTTGATCATCACTGGTGGGAATGGGTTGATTTACCTGATCCTTCCCTGTGATGGTCTCCATAGTTGCATCACTCTTCAACTCATGAGGTGGTGCGTCAACAGTCGGAACCTCTTGCTCTTCGGTCCCACATCTTGGTTGGAAGTTTTTGAGTGGGAGGTTGATGCAAGAATGGCTTGGAAGTTTTGCTCAGAGATAGCGTGCTTCCTGGCTTGTGCCTCAGCTGTGACTAGCTGGGCTTGAGCCTTACTCAAGTGGAGTTTAAATCTTTGATTTGAGTCCTATAGTTGGTATGTTCATGTTTTAAAAAGGACACATTTTTCTCCAACTCTGCAATTTTCATTATATAGTTAGATTCAGCCCTTTTAAAATCACTTTTAAGGATATTCAAAGACTCAATATCAGATTTAACTTCCATATTATAGTCCTGATACAATTTAACTTTAGCAATGCAAGCTGGAGTATAGAGGTGTTCATATACCTTGCTGTCATCAGTTCCAGCCATCAATGCTTGAGTAGGAGTCACATCTTGCACCATAAAGCTCCAGTCCACCTCTTGAGCAACAGCAGCTGTGTGTTGTTCAGTTGACTTCCCTGTGGCTTTAGGTGTGGTGGGATGTGTGTAGGCTTGCGAGGTTCCCGGATTGGATTTGGGAGCCTTGCATTCCCTAGCAAAATGGCCAAGTTGGTTACAGTTGTAACATTTAGCCTTTGTCTTGTCAAACCCGAACTTGCTGTTAGTTGGGTTTTGGCGAAATTGCCTGCCAGTTCTTTTAAAGAACTTCTTTGCCCTGTAAGTTAACAGAGCCATTTGTTGGACAATATCCATGTACTCAACATCATCTGGGCTGAAACATTCCAGATCATCAAAGCAAAACTGAAAATCACTAGAATGCCCATTTCCTGAGACAAAGGCACAGCTGTCCTGGAAAGGACTTGACTGAGCCTGTTGAGACCTTCGAGTCTCAGGAAAGGTAATGTATGGTCCAGAGGAACAGGATGACTACTGGGAGTAAGTCAGGTACTGCTGAGGTTAGGGGGGGTTCTTGAGCCTTCAGCAACCATTAAAAGTTGCTAGCAGGAAGGCTTGAGGGTCTGCTCACCTGGTGGCCTCTCTTGTTTTCCATCTCTACACGGTATCCATCAAGGATGCCATATAGTTCAGTCATCGTGAGAGAGTTTAAGTTCTCTGTCCTCTTGATAGTGACACAGTAGAAAGTCCACTCATTTGGAAGTGCACTCATGAACTTTCTTGAGAGATCTCTCATCTCAAGAGTCACTCCCACAGATTGAAGTGATGAAATAAGATCCATACACCTAAAGTATTGCTGGCTAAGGGTCTCTCCAGCAATATAAGTAAAGTTTTCAAACTGTTGCTTCAGGGAATCTTTCTTGGAGTCATTGGAGCTGGCAAACATCTGAGATAAAGCATCAAAGAGTTCTTTGGCTGACTGGCAATGCTCAAATCCCACCATGATGGACTTGGGTATGGCAGTCATAAGAACAGTCATTGCTTTTCTATCGATCTCTAGTCGCTTGTGGTCTTCATCAGAATAGTATTCAACATCCTTCTATATCATAGCACCATTTCCAGCCAGTGCTGCAACCTTTGGCTTGTAAGGGCCATTGGTGATAGATTTCCACATCATGCTATCTTGATACCTAATGAAACCTTCAATACGTCTGCTCCAAGATCTGAAGTTTTCAGGGGTGATGATGGGTGCTTTAGACATCGTCCCCATTTCACTTTCAGATGATTTTTGGTTGAGGTCCATTTTGAGTGAAGTGAAAGTATGAGTGAGGAAAAAGGTTGATTTGGATGGTAAGATCTCACAATCAAGAGCCTAAGAAGCTCTGATACTAATTGCAGGATCGGTTTTTGTCACTCAACACAAGTATTATCTCCCAAACTCACAAAATCACTCGATTAGATGAAGCAGAATCCCTTAAGAGTTGATATTAATACACTAAGTGAACAAAACACAAGAAGATAGTTTTTCAAGATAGTTGTATATATTACTTCTCAACTCAAAGTGTTACAAGACTCTTACAAGCATGTTTACAGAGTTACAATGAGAAACTATATATACTACTATCTACAGCCGGTTATAATTTGATACCAGCTAGAAACTTACAACTAAAGCAAATACTACATTGCTAAAGGTAAGGCATCCTAGATAAAATACTATCTAAGATTTGGTAGTCATGACATGTCCATGACTTACCTTTCGTTACTAACTAAAGTTGGTAACTGTACTAACTGATAAAGAATGAATGGTGGAATAAAGTATGGTCAACTACATGGGCGTGGGAAAGCGCCATGCAGTGTATCAGAGATTGCAGCGGATCTATCAAAAGGACCATACTTATGTCCACTTGTTCATAGTAGGTTCTTCCGAAGATTAACTGAGTTCTTCCGAAGCCACTTATAATTCGGAAGAGTCTACTTCTTCTGAGGCTTGATGATCTTCATGACTTCATACTTTGGAAACTTTGTCTTGAACTCTTCTAAGTGTTGAACTTCAGAAGAAGGAAGACTTTGTCCTCAAAAGTTAGAGTTCCTCTTCAGAAGCTCTTTCAGCCTTGACCTTCGGAAGTTCACCTTTTGGCTTCAGAAGTTCTTCATCAGTTGCACCAAAAATGTTCCAAGTGTTTGTTTTGGTTGCAGTAGCCTTACTTCATCCAACACGCCCCCAGTCTCATAAGATTGGGGAGTATGCACCCCTCGAGCCAGAGTATAGGGACCCTAAATGGTACCCTTCGGCCCCCTATGAGCACATGATGCCCGATCCTAGCGAGGATTGGGAAATGGAGGAGTCGGAACCATCGGAGGACTCGTTTGATTCATCTGCGACTGCTCGGGCCAATTCCCTACAACCTGGCGGGGATGAGGGCGTGGCACCTCGTGCGAGGCAAACAGCACGAATGTCCATCTGACCCGTCCCCACATTCCAGCAGGAATGGGGTAACCTGGTTACAGGACTGACCGGGGCACCGTCGCAGCATAACGTGCCATCATTACCGCCCCCACCACAGCCGACCCAATCATATCCGGTTGGGCCCTATGGGCGCGACGCGGTAGCGTATCATAGCTTTCATATGGGTCCATCGACATACTACACTGACCCATACGCCGAGTCGGCGAGCTATTCTAGCGCGTCACACCAGGTTTTTGCTGACCCGCCCTTGTATCATTCGGGGCCGCTGACTGGAGATTACGCCATGGAAGAAGTATGGCGCCGACACTAGCAATTCGATACCTTGAAGTGGGAGAGAGACGAGGCCGTGTCTCTACCAGCCAAGATGAGGAAGAAACTCTATCGAGTTGCGCAAAAGTGTGGATTGAACTACCACCCCTGCCGCCGCCATCATTGTCTTTTATTTATTTAATTATGTATTGTTTAATTTTAAATGAACTATGTATTCTGTAGGATATGGCTGAATGTTCACTTATATTACACTCGATTGTAATTTGGATTTATCTAAATTTTGTAACCCTAGCGAGTTTTGCTGTGGTTAAGACTATTTATGGTTATTTGATTGGATGCTTAAATTTCATGATATGCATGATGTGATTATTAGTATGGATGTGGCATTATAATAAATTGTATATATAGACATTAAACTCTTGAATTTAAAAAAATGTTTATTTTTAAGCTATGCCGAGGGGAAGAGGACGAGGACGTGCTCCAAATGCTAGAGGTGGTGTCACCACCCGATCGGGGGCACAACCAACCAGCACAACGAACCCACAACCGCCAACACCGGCAACACCCATCACACCCAAAACTGTGGACATACTTCTCGTATCGGCCGTGGACAGTAGAGATTCCTAGTTCATAAGTAATGCCTGGTCTCTAATATCACCAACGCGTTTTGGGCGATTGGCTGTGGATGAGAGGAGAACTCCACAGTTAAGCGTGCTCAGGTGGAAGTAATCCAGGGATGGGTGACCCCCTGGGAAATTTCACCCATGCAATCAAAAGCAAATCTGTGAGCTCCTCGTGGGCAAAGCGGACAATATTGGTGGTACGAGAGGTCGGGTATTACAGAATGGTATAAGAGCCACTCCTGTGTCGTTCGAGATGTTGGGACAAATCTCACCGGGTACGGTGAGTGTGTTCTCGGGCTCATCGAGGACGATGAGTCCAAAGGGGGGGTGATTGTGACACCCTACATACTTCCCGCATCGGCCGTGGATAGGAGAGATTCCTGGTTCATAAGTAATGTCTGGTCTCTAATATCACCAACACGTTTTGGGCGTATTGGCTGTGGGTGAGAGGAGAATTCCACAGTTAAGCGTGCTCAGGTGGAAGTAATCCAAGGATGGGTGACCTCCCTGGGAAGTTTTCACTTGGGCAACCAAAATCAAATCCATGAGCTCCTCGTGGGCAAAGCGGACAATATTGGTGGTACGAGGGGCCGGGTATTACAATAACAACCCTAACGCTAATCTGTAACACCTGAAAATTTTAAAACAAAAGAAATGTGAATAAAAAGAAAGAAAAGCAAAATAACACAAGTTGAGGGGTTAAAGTTGTATATGCGACAAAGTTGGTATTTATCCGTTCAAAAGGTGGTCATGGCCGCCCATGACCCCTGTACCATCTTTCTGTCGATTTTCTAGAGAGAGAGAGAGCAAAGAATTCTCTTCGGTTTTAGAGAGAAGAAGAAGAAGAGGCTGAATTCAGGTTAGTTTCCTGATTTCAGGGTGTTCTTGGCTGATTTTCAGCTTCGGGTATGTGCTTATGTGCTTGTATGTGTGTTCGGTTTTGGTGTTTTAGGTGTTTGAACTCATAAGCATTCGGGTTTGAAGGAAGTCTTACTCGGAAGTTGCAAGAGGTGAGTTCTATATCCCCGTTTTTACATGTTTTAACTGATTTTGGGGCTGGAAATGCATGTTAAAACGTTTTTATGAAATTTGGGTGTGTACCCGTATGTATGTGTATGTGCCCTGTTGGGAGGGTGTATGTTTGGGAAATTATGAATATGTTCCTGATTTCATGCTTGTTAGTTGCTTAGTATGTTAGAAACTAGGCTAAATCAGGTTAGATTGATGATTTTGGGTCTGAAAGTGATGGTAGTTAGAAAAGTAGTTGGCCATGCGCCTAAGTGCTCATGCGCCTGAGATCATGCGCCCAAACAGTACCCAAACGCCCAAGGCTCATGCGCACAAATAGTGCCCATGCGCCTAGGATTATGCCCAGGAGTCTAAGTATGCCATACGTCTAAGTCTGTTAAAACGCCCAAAGTGTCCATGCGCCTAGAAAACTGTCCAGACGCCTAAGTGTTGGCTGTGCGCCCAAATAGTGCCCATGCGCCCGTATAGTGCTCATGCGCCTAAGACATAGAAAATTTTCTGAAATTTTCGGGAAAGAAGGACTTTTAGGCTATGACTTGGGGTGTTCCCGGGGATGATTATGTGATGTTGTTATGAATGTTATGGCCTGTTCTCTTTATGTTCCTATTATCTATTATTACGTGGCTTTACATGGTGTGATTATGATAATGAATGTAAATTATTATCTTAACGAAGTGAAAGATCTAAGATAATAAAAGTGGAACATAATGAATGAACGAATGAAAGTCTTGCAAGCAAAATGTAAGGAGGTTCACAACTCCTTGAGAGTTGTCAGCTCAACTGTGTGTCATACAACGTGCGATCTTGGCTTCTCCATGAAGGATTCACACACAGGGGGATCAGTCTTGGTGACTGTCCCATACGTGCGAAACGAGGTCCTTGTCACTAAACCCTAGATTAGTTGGCTTCGTGCCCAAGAGGGGGGTTTAGTACATGACAGGACCTAGATAGAAGAGAAAGATAATGTAACGTGCGAAATGTACGAAACGTGCGATTAGTGCGAAAAGAACGATGATGAAAGATAATAAATATTACCTTGATGTATGTATGATGTGTGATCACGTGAGAAAGTATGAAAAGGTTTTAACGAATGAAAGGTACTATATATTTTTTTTATAAAAGTAGAACTCACTCAGCTACGCTGACTTTTATGCATTTTCAGTTGGCAGGTAAAGGTTGTTGAGGATGGCACGGGGTGAAGCTACTTGGCAAAGATTTTGGTTGGCATCCATTTTGTGTAGTAATGAAACCAGACAATGATTTGTAATGTAACAATGTTGTATAAAGACCTAAAGACAAACTATTGGCAATAAGGGAAGACTACAAGATGGAGAAACTAGGTAAGATATACGTTGACGATGTTGTGTCATGACATGGAGTGCCCCTGTTAATTATCCCGGATCGCGATAGTCGATTTACCTCTCGATTCTGGCAATCGTTTCAACAGGCTTTAGGAACGCACCTAGACTTAAGCACCGCCTATCACCCTTAGACCGACGGTCAGAGTGAAAGGACAATTAACACGCTAGAAGACATGTTCAGAGCATGCGTGATTGACTTTGGTGGAAGTTGGGACACTCACTTACCATTAGCCGAATTTTCCTACAATAATAGCTATCACGCAAGCTTAGGATCCGCTCCTTTTGAAGCACTTTATGGGCGTAATTGTCGATCCCCAATTTGCTAGGCCGAAATGGGAGAAAGCCAACTGACTGATATAGAAATCGTTCAAGAAACCACCGACAAGATACACCGAATTCGGGAACGCCTAGCTGCAGCGAGAGATGAACAAAAGAGCTATGCCGATAAATGACGTAAACCCTTGGAATTTCAAGTAGGAGACCGGGTGATGCTAAAGGTATCCCCTTGGAAAGGATTAATAAGGTTTGGAAAGCGAGGGAAATTAAGCCCGAGGTACATTGGACCCTTCAAAATTCTCGAAAGAATCGGACCCATTGCCTACAAACTGGAACTACCGGAACAACTAGGAGGAATCCACGACACGTTCCACGTTTCAAATCTCAGGAGGTGCCTATCTGATGAAAACTTGATCGTGCCATACACTGAAGTACAAATTAATGAAAAGCTTCAATTTGTTGAGGAACCACTCGAAATATTGGGACGACAGGAAAAGAGACTCAGGCGTGGTAAGATTCCGATTGTGAAGGTCAAATGGAACTCACGACGAGGTCCTGAGTTCACTTGGGAACCAGAAAGCGAAATTAGTAAGAAATACCCCCACTTATTCGAGCCCAAAACCCCTAACAATGAAACCCAAGAGAAAGTCGGTAAAATCCCTAACTCGGCATCGCAATAAATTGACTTTATATATATTCCAATTTATAATGACCAGTTATTGCTATATGAGTGTTGATAGCTAACTAACACCATGTGTCGTTAGGAATAGAGCAAGACTTGATAGACAAACCTTATGCAAATTTCGAGGATGAAATTTTTGTAAGTAGGGGAGGATGTGACAACCCTAATTTTTGGGCCCGGAAATTTTTTTTTTAGGCCACACAACGATCACATCAGAAGCCCAAGTAATGGGCCCAACAAGATCAAACTCCTAGACATGGATACACACACACACCATAACAGACTTAAGCCCATCAACGTTTAAACTGGTCATTAGGCCACGATGATAAATAGGCTTGGCCCATGAAACCCTAATGGGCCATTGCGCCATGTTGTGATATTGATCGTGAATTACCGACACTAGTGGGCTTTAGGCTCGATACCCTAGGGAAATAAGGTGTCAGCAAAATAGATAAATGATAGGTTATTATAAGTAGATTTTATTATTTAGCAATCTAGAGTTAGCCTAATAAGACAAGTTAATTAAGAATAACTGAATACCGAACTACATGGGAAAACAATATATGAACTCAACTGTGCACTAAATAATTGTCTGAAAAAAAAATTAATATATATAATAAATAACAATAATAAAATAAAATAAAAACTTATAATTTATTAAACCTCAGCCTTAATTAAAAATTTATAAAAACCCTTGCAAAAGTATAACATATGAATACAAGGGTAATGATAATGATAACTTTAGACCAAATAATAAACCTACCTAATACTCTCATCTTATAAATAAAACCAAAAATAACCATGCAATAAGTATTAAGTAAACAAAATTGACTCACTCATAAACATATATACATATATATCTATGCCACACATACATATACGTATACATGCATGCATATGTACAAGCAACACACACACCCGTCGCACACACACACCCATCATACACACACACTAAATCGTATACACATGTACATACACACACCATACGACACATGCATGCATACATATGAAAATACACATTTTACTTTGATTTGTCCCATCACCACCCAAACCACCCAATCCCATGAACCCTAGATCACCTAGAATCCTAGGAAGCTTGCTATTGTATCCAAAAAGCACACCAAATCCTGCCAAATCTTGAGTTAACAAAGATTTTGGATTCCTAACCCCTCCTTCCTGCCCCATTCGGCCGAAACCACCACCCATATCATACTCACCTTCTCTTTTACTACCACACACCCTCCAAACTCTCTCAAACATTCTCTCCACTTCTTCCACTCACTCATTTGATTCTATGCCTCCAAGAACAATAAGTTTCAGCCTTCTTGAAGCCCCAATCGACCCACAAGTGTCATACCATCAACTATTGACACCAAGGTAACATCACAAGAACAAACACACACCTTTAAGTTTACCTCTTTCAATTTAATGATCTTCTTATCTGCACTAACTCACCATTATAAATAGTTTTCCCTCACCTTTTCAAGCTTCATTGGTAGCCACACAATCATCACACCCACCTCACACGACAAGGTAACCCGTGCTACCCGAAAAAGCGCCAAATATCACTTTTCACCACGTTGGTGACTCAACCAGCCCCACAACACCCCCAACGACTCGTGAAAGTCTAAGACACTAAGTATTTCAGTATGTAAAAGATATACAAAGCCTTTTCAATTATATAAAGCATGTTTGCTTGGTAAACAAAAAATATAAAGGATATTCATGTTAAAAGGGTAAAAATTCATAAAAACATGACCACTGAGACAAAAACAAGAAATCTGCAAAACCAAAAAAGTTAACCTGAGTATTATAAGGTATTAAATGACTAAAGTGGACCAAAAGTTGACCCGAACCTAAAAACCCATTAAAAACCGAGCCTCGAAACGTTAGAATACCAAAACCGACCTAAAACAAAATGAGACTTAAAAATATAATATCTAATGACCAAATAATGTTAAAAATAAGCTACAAATCAAATATTATTAATTATAGAATTTTCTAAGAATTTATTCAAAATATAATGATTCTTTAAGAAAACTAATGATTCACTAGAAAGAAAAATAATGAATAAATTTATGAAAACCCTTAAATTAATAAGACTATAGTTTTTCCAGTAACTTATAATCCTTGAGCTCAAAGAACGATTTAGAATTTAATAAAACCAATAACCTTAAAATCCTATATTATATACCGCTCCCGAAACACGACCCGACACGCACTTAAAAACTTAATACCCAACGCACCAACTCTATGGACAAGACTATGTTATTTCAGAGGCTAACACTTCAAATAAGTTATAACTAAAAAACCATATATCATTTAGGCCACTCAACAATCCAAATTATAAAAACCTAAATTCCTACTTCCCGAAACACCTATTAGGAAACAAGCCATTGAATCAGTAAAGAAAAACCAAGAGACATAAACAAAAACTTATTTCGGTAACTAGAATCACATGAAACAATAAGAGTCACCAAAAATTAATAAAAGCGCCAAATCCCGAACTTTAGGGTTAAAAATGTCAAATTACCAAAGTTGAGGGACCAAACCTGTCAACTAAATAAACCTTACCGAGTTATAGCCCAATACTACTCATAATCACTAATATAATCTGAAAACATGATGAAATAACCCCAATTAAAATTTAAGACTACATTAAGATACCAAAACTTCAAAATTTTGCCTTAAAATACATATATGTAACTTAAATCACCTAACGCATGGGATGAATCTAAAACATAAGGGTTGGGCTTAGATGGCTGATTTAAATGGAAACTAATATTTATAAAATGAACTTAGGAACCCTGCCGGTCGGTAGCTCTCTCTAGACTGTAACACCTACTTCAGAATCAAGCTAAGGTGAGTCTCATGAACCTTTTTTCCTTAAAATTTTGGATGGAATACATACTCTTGAAAACTATTTAATGGTGCAATATTACTGCTCTTGTCCCTGAACGATAGCATAATCATTAACTCCATGGGGGAGCCGCGTGATTTGTTGATAATACTATTTGCGGAATCCCCCGCACACAATGGGCCCTTGGGATAGGGAAACCCCCCATTAAGATTCAATAATCGTTGTGTCACAAATTAGTGTAGGTTAATCGTGTTTAGCAGTGCACACTTGAGCCCATAACAATAAGGGGTATGGGTTAGGGGATGTTTTAGCACTCGAGAGGGTTACCCGGGTCCAGGTTTGATTGTGATACATTATTTCGTGCACCAATATTATTGTTCAATAATTTATTTGTTGTGTTATGTCATGCGTCATAAACTTATGAGCTCAACGACATTTTGTTGACGTATTTTGGGTGTGTATTTTAGGAGAAGAGCAACTAAACAGGTGATCATGGATAGGAGTTGACCTAGTCAAATTATGGTGATTAACCAGCCCTTCCTATTTGTTAATTCATGAGACAATTTAATTAGCTATTGCATTGGGTTTAGACAATATTAAACTAGTAATTGTAATGGCTTGGATGCCACGTAGTCGTTGTATCGTTTGACTTGAAATATTTTAAGTAATGATATCATTATGCCGCTGCATTGTGTGATATCAGTCATGCAGGACCGTTTGAAGGTGTTCAACGCAAATCAGTTTCACAGTGAGGAGAGACTTAGAACACTTAACAGATCGATTAAATAGAGAACTGGAACCTTTAAGATGATACAAAGATAAACACAAGTAAGCAAGAGACAGAAACTTAAGAACAACAAGATTGGTTTTCGTGGATAATGTATATTTCTCTCAAGTTCTATTACAAGTGTTACCAAGCATTTTTAAAATACAAGGACCTGAGATACTTTATACTACATCCTACAACCGGCCATACTTTGAAGGCCAGCTGGAAACACTAACCTAGACAACAAGATCAATGTAAAGTCAAAAGGCAGATTACCTTTTGACATGTGACTATGACATGCCATAGCTCACATACTATTGTAATACAAAAAGGATAAAAGTACGTAAAGTAGAAAGTTACAGACTTTAGATCTTAATCTATAGCTTCCTAAAGCATGGACCTTTTTACCAACTTGTACAAGTTGGTGAGTCTGCAGAGTGGCAACGGAAAGTTGGTCAGGTTTTTTGAAAAGTTTTTGATCCAGATACAAGAGGCACTTCTTTTGAATGGAGTTGATTAAGCAGTCTCTTAATGCACTTTCTCAAGATGTTATTACTCATCCTGAGATGTTGAGGAGGATGCCTTGGACTTCTTTTTCTTCCTTTTGTCCCTTCTGATGGCCATCCTTTTCCTCACTCTATACATCAAATAAGGAGTTTGGCCTACAGCACCAGATTGACTTTTTGTGCTCTCCTCAGTCAGGTCCTTATTCCCCATTTGATCAGTAGGAGGGGATTTAGAACCCTGCTGTGGGTCAGAAGATGAAGTTGGCTTAGTTGTAGCTTCAAGTTCAGGTTGTGTTGTCTCTTCAACCTTCACCTCAACTTCAGTTGCAGCTGGACTTGGTGGAGAATGCAAATCAACAAGCTAACCTTCTTTGATCTTCTGCTCGATTCTCCTAATGTGCTCATCCATTGTGGATAGAGACATAGGACCAAATCTTCTTCTAGAGAAACCATACAGCTTCAAGAAGCTCACCATCTTTAGTCTTTCAGCAGACTTCTTCTCTTGAGATCTGATGGTGGCTCTTGTTTTAGCGGCTTCCTCTCTCATTTTTCATTTAACAACTTTTCTTTGAGTTTTAGCCTCTTCATCAAGCTGTTTTAGGTACTCAAACTCAATATATTCAAATGAGAGGGGATTGAGGGCTGCTGCCTGATAAAGACCTGTGGCACACAGATAGGCAATCATCTTCTGTCTTTCTTGTTCCCTGCTTATCTGAGTTTCTTCTTCTTCAACTGCCATAGACTCTTTCTTAGGACTTTCATGAACTGGAGAGAGGACAGGAACTTTTTGTTCTTTCTTTCTTTTTCTCTCTTCTTTGATTTTGAGGAGTAGTTCTGCTGCCTCAGCCTCCTTCCTCTCTTTGTACAGCTCCTTGTCTGCCGGTTCATCCAACTCTGCCAAGGGGAGAGAAATTATTTCATCAATGTTGTAGTTTTTAAGTCGTAGATAGTTCAATCTGGCTGCTTTTAACTCATCATTCTGAGTATTAGGCCTATGAGCAGTCCTGATTGCAGCTTGCATAAAGCTTGGGACTTCACCAGTTCCTTCTCCCCTGGCCTTCCTCTTCCTCTCTCTCTTCTACTCCTCAATCTCCCCAGGAGTCATTTTCTTTTTCCCTTTGTCAATTGTTGGCCTATATGACTCAGGGTGGAGAGAGCTTTGACCTGCAGATAGTTGTGATGAGCTTCAGCTCTGGCCAGAGAGAGGTTGTGATACACCATCACCAGCAGGTGTGTCACTGAGGGTACTAGGTGTTGAGGGTGAGTCTGTCTAAAGGTTCACAGGTTCTTCTGCTGGGCCTTCAACTGAGGTTTCCCCTTTGAAGCTAATCATGGGTCTGCCTTAGTATCCAGTTGCCCAACAGTTTTCCCTGCTAGCCTCTGTCTATATAATATTGCTCCTTGTCTGAATTCCCTCAGCACCCATTCTTGGATCACCTCAGCTAACCTGCCAGCCTATCTGTTTTGGCTTGAGTTGATGAAGGGCAGGTTAACCAAGTTCATACCATCATGTAGGGATGGCAATGGGGTGGGTTTGGGACGTGTATGAGTAATCCCAACCCCATACCCGATTAAAAAAATATGTCCCATACCCTGCCCAAAACCCATCGGGTATGAATCGGGTATTTACCCGTCGGGTATCGGGTATACCCGCGGGTAACTATACCCGCGGGTAATCGGGTATACTCGTTAATGTTATAAAAATTACCCGTTAGGTGTACCCACCGGGTATCTATACATTATACGAAACTATACTTGCATATACGTATTAAATAATATTTTTCGTTAATCCTTAATATTTTTTGTTTATGCTCCACTACAACTAGTATCAAATTTTTAGATTTTTATTTTAAATTTATAAGATATCATATGATCAAATGATATGAAGTTTTATAACTTATATTAACATATAATTATTAAATAAAAAAATAGTAAGTAAAAAATATAAAAAGATATAATTATATATAATATAATATTAAATATAATAAATTAATAAATAAAATAACTTCGGGTATATAATCGGGTAAACGTGTATGCTTAATCGGGTAATCGGGTCGGGTAAACGGGTATACAATGCAATCCCATACCCATCCCATACCTGCGAAAACAATAAAAATCAATCCCATACCCGGTCCCATACCCGGTTGCCGGATCTCATACCCGTCCCATATTTCTCGGGTTTCGGGTATTCCCGTCGGACTCGGGTTTAATTACCATCCCTATCATCATGGAAACTCAGGGTCTGAAAGTTGAAGAGTTCCTGCTGCCCTGAGCCCTTGATAGCACCAATGCCATTCTTGAGTTATCATACCACTATCCCATAATTGGATTTTCACCTAAGTGGGATGGGGCAGGCATGGACATTGGAATTCCTTCCTCAAACAATTATTGAAATAAGGCTTCCACATCAATGTGAGCCTAAGAAAGTTGTTGAGTCTGGACAACTACAAGTGAGGGTGGTGAGTCCTCATTGTCTATACTCATGACAGAACTCCCAAGGTCTATGGTTGTAGGGACTTTCTCTCCCTTTTTGGTAGCATCACCCACTTGCATAGGTGAGTTGGAGGTCAAATCCACTACTTCCACAGGTTCTTATGGACCTGGTTGAGTTTGTCTTAATGGTCTCTCAGCTAGCTTGCCCTTGAGATTGGTGATCTCAAGTTGCTGGTCATTGACCTTCTTATGTAAGGTAGTCACTTGAGATTCCAAGTGACTCACCTTGGAGACCAAAGAGGTGCATAGGTCTTCTAATTGTTGCACCTTTAGTTTCAGACTCCCCTCATCTTTAGATGAAGAATCATGGGGGGATGAGGAAATTGGACTGATGTCTTTTTCCTTATCACCAGCATAGTATTCTTGGCTGTTGGATTTGCTCTGCCCACTAACAGCTTCAAGTGAAGTGTCAATGGGCTGAGTTCCCATAGTTGAGGTCTTAATGATGTAATCAGTAGCAGTAGTGAGAGCCTCTTCCATATGGACCTCCTGAGCTTGTTCAGGGAGATCCACCTCAGTTTGGGATGATGTGGGCTAGACATGGAAGTGGCAGGAGCACTCATCTCTCCTTGAGAAAGGGTGGAGAAGAGAGACTCATGGTACTCACTGAATCTCATGTCTTCATCATCATAGAATTCAAGGTTTGGGATTGGTTGGTTTAGATCCAGAGGCTGGGGATGGTAATTGTCCCCTGAAGGTTGTTCACTAGAGTTTTGAGACTCTGAGTGAAGGCTTAAGGCAGTTGGGGTTGTGAGCTCATCAGGCTGAGCATGAAGAACCTCAGCACTGATATTTTGAGAGATGGGAGTGGTTTGCTCCTCAAGAGAAGTGGGAGCTCCAGTGTCCACTTCTTCTTGCCTGAGTGATAATATGGGGGCTTGCTAAGACTGAATAGCTTGAGCAGGGGTTCGTTTGAGTTTTCTGGAGAAGGTGATGGTTATTGTAGGTTGAGATGGTGGTTGTGAAACAACAGGTGTGGGCTCAACACTAACTGGTGCTGCTAGGTTGTCACCTTGAGCAATGAGCTCTAACATTTTTGGGACAAGGGCTGTTTCTACCCTAGAGAATCCCACAGTTGGTTTTCTCATTATTTTAAAGATGCCGGGCTTCATCTGTCCCAATTTAAGAGTTTTACCTGTTCCCCTCGACTGTGAGCCCAGTTCACAGTTGAGAATGTGCTGGACATATCTAGGGAACATGTAGTACTCTAAGAAGTCCATGTTTGAAAGTAAATTGAGGTGAACAAAGTGAGAATACCTGAACTTGACTCCTTGAACCAGTCCATGGAATATGAAGGACAGATCCTCAGGAATCTAGTCCCATTCTCCATGCTTGTTGGACAAGCTGTGTATGATGACATGGAGGAGGTACTTTCACTGTGAAGAGACTTTCCCTTTCCTGAAGGTTTTAACAGAGAAGTCTCCTTCATATCCCATCTGCGTAAAAGACTTATTAACAGTAGATTTACGAAAGGACACATCACCTTCTGCATCATCCAACTGAAGATGGGTGTTGATGATGGCTGGAGTGATAAAGATTGTCCTCCCCTACACTATGGCAGACAGTGCCTTCTCCCCTTCCATGGTGACCTCTTGGCAGGTCCACTAGAAGTCCAGTAGATGATCCTCATAAAGAGTAGGATCAATGGTGAGGGAGGTGAAGTAATTTGACAAAGAAAGGAATCGGCAAACCTCTGAGAAAACAGGATCTTTCTTAGAGTTCAGCAGAGCAACCTGATTGTGTTGCCTGTAAAGTTACATGGAGAAATCGGGTTGGTTTCTTCGGTTTCAGTTGGCCATTTCAGAGAGCTTCGTCAAGAAGAAAGATAAGAACAAGGGCGGTTTTTGGGTGAATTTTGGTTAGAAGGATATTGCCGATGAAGAGAGAAAAGTGAAAGAGGGGGAAACCGTGGAGTATGTATATGAAATGAATTTGAGACAAAGTTAATGCGAACGGATAAACTTTGAAATCCGGATGTGGGTCCCACCTCTGAAAAAGTGCCCGAAAGTAGTTTTTTTGAAAGTCGAATTCTTCCGAAGGTAATTTGGCTTCGGAAGTTTTGATAAAAGCTTCCGAGGCCAATTTGGCTTCGGAAGATATTTTTAAGAGTTTTGAAAACTTTGCTTCGGAAGAAAAATACTTAGAGTATTTTTTCTCTTTTCAGAGATAAGTACTTTGGGAAAATTTGGCTTCAGAAGATATTTAGAAAATTCTTCCGAAGGTAAATTGTCATAAGTAATTAGTTAATTTTAAAGACATAATTTGCTTCCGAAGGTAACTTAGTTTCTTCCGAAGAGAATGAAGTTCAAAATTTTCAAAAATCTAAGGAATATTTTCTAAAAGAATCTTCTTCTAAGTAAGTTAGGGGCTTATGAAAGAGATAAAATAGACAACTAAGAACACACAGATTTTAGAAATAATATTGAATTTAAGTTTTAAGAAAAAGCTACTCAAAGTTAATCATCCTAATAGCTGATATGAGATACTTAAATCTTTGTTCATCAAAAGCTTTGGTGAACAGGTCAGCATATTGTTCATTTGTGTGAACTTTGACTAGTTTGATTAACCCTTTTTCAAAATTATCTCTAATTAAATGATACCTGATGTTGATATGCTTGGTCCTTGAGTGCTGCACATGATTCTCTGTAATAGAGATAGCACTTTTGTTGTCTATATGGATGGGAGTCTCTTTGAAGTTGAATCCACAGTTTAGCATCTGATTCTGAATCCAAAGCACTTGAGCACAACAGGTTGCAGCAGCAATGTATTCTGCTTCAGCAATTGATGTAGATACACATGATTGTTTCTTGCATTGCCATGAGACTATCCTTCCACCAAGGAATTGACATCCCCCTGATGTAGACTTTGCATTCATGTTGCAACCATCATAGTCACTATCTGTGTATGCATACAGATTGAAGTAAGAATTCTTTGGATACCAAAGGCCTAGTGATGGAGCACCTTTGAGGTATCTTAAAATTCTCTTGATAGCAACCAGGCGTGACATCCTGGGATTGGCTTGATATCTAGCATAGATACATGTGGCAAACATGATATTAGTCCTGCTGGCAGTAAGGTACATGAGAGACCCAATCATAGCTCTTTAAAGATGCTCATCTACATACTCCCCCTTAAGGTCAAGTCCAAGGGAGTGATTTCTTGCTATGGGAGTCTTTGCAACCTTACTGTCAGCCATGCTGAATCTAGTATGTATGTCCTGAACATACTTTGACTGACTTATGAAGATGCCATTGTTAAACTGCTTCACTTGAATTCCTAGAAAGAAATTAAGTTCCCCTATGGCACTCATTTCAAATCTATTCTTCATCAGCCTCTTAAAGTCTTTGTAGAGCTTTGGATTAGTTGACCCAAAGAATATGTCATCAACATAAACTTGAACCAGCATCAAGTCATTTCCAGTTCCTTTGATGAAGAGAGTTCCATCTATAGTACCCCTTCTATAACCATCCTAACATAGGTACTGAGATAGAGTCTCATACCACTTTCTTGGAGCTTGGTGCAACCCATATAGAGCTTTATCAAGCTTGCAGACATACTCTAGATGATCTGGATATGCAAAACCAGGTGGTTGTTTGACATACACCTCTTCATCAATCACCCCATATAAGAAAGCACACTTGACATCAAGTTGGTAGACCTTCAAATTCTTGGATGCAGCAAAGGCTAGGAATATCCTAACAGCTTCAAGTCCTGCTACTGGAGCAAAGACATCAGTGTAATCAATCCATTCTTCCTAAGCATACCCTTGAACAACTAGTCTTGCCTTGTTCTTGATGACAAGTCCTCTATCATCTTTCTTGTTCCTGAACACCCATTTGGTTCCTATAGTAGTCTTCCCTGGAGGAAGAGGACATAGGTTCCAAACCTTTTGCCTTTTTAATTGAAGCAGGTCCTCCTGCATAGCTTCAATCCAACTTCCATCTTTCAGAGCCTCCTCAACTTTCTTTGGCTCTACTTGGGATAGGAAACAAGAGTAGAGACAAACATTTTTGTCATGGGTTTGTCCTCTTGTTCTTACCCCCTTATCAAATTTACCAGTGATGTTTGTGGTGGGGTGAGACTTGTGGATCCTTAGTTGAGGGATCACAGCAAGTTGGTTTGAGAGATCTAAATTTGAAAACTTTTGATCAGGCAAAGTAGATTCACCCACCATATCAGCACTCTTATCAAGAGAAACTTGATCCAATGAGTGTGTGGCATTAATGATGTTGTCTTCTATGGAATGATTATTAGTATCAAGAAATTCTTGATCACTGTCATCATTACCACTTTCTTCTACATTTGGAACTCCTTCCCTTTGGTTTTGTGCCTCTGAGCTGGAATTTAAAGGCACTTCAAATGTATCAGCAGGATTAGTCATTGTTGTGCTGATAGGAGCTCCATCTGCAGAATTTGTTACCACTAGAGCTGAAGTAGATTGATTTTAAGGTCTTTTCAGCTCAAATCTTGGGTCAGGATCTTCTGTTGATATGTTACCTATACATCCTGAAACATTCTCACAAGATTTGTTAAAATAGTTGGTAACTAAATCAAGATCAAACAGCCAATCAGGACCAAAACCTCTCACACAAGGAGTGTGTTCATTGAAAGTCACATTGGCTGACTTAACAACTATTTTGGTTCTGAGATTGTACACTCTATAAGCCTTGGCTTGAGAAGAGTATCCAATAAAGTATCCATCATCTAATTTCTCATCAAATTTGGCTATCTGATCTCTGGTATTCAAGATGGTGCAAGGACTACTAAAACTCTGTGCTGCACATAGCAAGCAGTGTTCACTACTTCTGCCCAGAAGGTGATAGGCAGTTTAGAGTCAGACAACATAGTTCTTGCAGCTTCAATTAGTGTCCTGTTTCTCCTCTCAGCAACATCATTCTGCTGAGGAGTCCTGGCAGCACTATATTGTCTTGAAATACCCTTTTCATCACAAAATGTATCAAGGATTTGGTTCTTAAATTTAGTTCCTTGATCACATCTTATGATCTTGACCTTGTGATCAGATTGATTCTCAATCTTCAGAATGAAATTCTTTAATATCTCAGGAGTATCATTCTTAGTTCTAAGGAAAAAGACCCAAGTGAATCTAGTAAAATCATCTGTGATCACTAAATAGTATGAGGTCCTTCCTAAACTCATTACACTGGTGGGGCCAAAAAGATCCATATGTAACAAGTGTAGGGGAGTAGTGATGCAGTTTATTTCCTTTGGCTTGTAAGATACCTTATGCTACTTCCCTTTCAGGCATGGAACACAATGATCATCACTTGTAAACTCTTTCTTTGGCATTCCAGTTACCAAATCTTTCTTAATTAATTTATTCATGTTTTTAAAGTTTAAATGGCACATTTTTTTATGCCAGAGAAAAGACTCATCACTATTTGCTTTAGACATAAAGCAAGACACTTCTCCTGAAGGAGAAGTTTAATGCAAGTCCATCTTGTACATGTTCCCTTTCCTGGGGGCTCTGAGGAGGATATGCTCCTGAGGAATGACCACCCTGGGCTTGAGAACAATGCACTCATGCTCAGTAAAGAGCATGTTATGCTTTTGATCACAAAATTAGGGTACACTCAATAGATTGTACCCAAGCCCCTTGACAAAGTTTATCATCTCAATGCAGAGCTTACCATTTGTAAGCATGCCCCTTCCAGTAATGTAACCTCCTATATCTCCTCCAAAAGCAACAGGCCCTTCATCAATTTCCTCAAAATTTTAGAGTACAGAGCCATTGCCTGTCATGTTCCTGAAACAACCACTATCAATGATCCACACATTCGTGTTGGTCTTTAGCTGTTCCTGCATAAAAAAAGATGTTTAGTTACATTTGGAAACCAAAGCTTTGTTGGTCTTGGCCTCATTTATATCAGAAGAAGACAATGCAACAGTGATTAATCCTATGTTCAAGCTTTGAGGATCAGCAGCTGTTGTTGATGAAGAACTTTCAGTCACATGGTATTTCTTTGTCTTCCACACCACCTTTGGAAGCTTAGACTTGACCTTCAACTTTGGAAGTTTTGACAACTTCGAAAGGTTTGGAGACTGGACCTTCGGAAGATCTTGCTTTCACTGCAGCAGGCTTCAATACTTCGGAAGCATTCCTTTATTCCAAGACCAATTTTTTTCCGAAGGCAAGTTCTCACTTGTCTTCTTCTTCACTTTGGAACTTCCGAGAGGAAAAGATTTTCCTTTAAAAGTTGGCTTCTTTTTGATCTTTTCAGAAGATTTCTTCTTGATCATGTGGACAGTACTTTTAGGATTGTAGATGCAATCCTTAGCCACATGAGAAGTACTACCACACATGACACAGTCAATCTGCATTCTTCTGGAAGCCTTCTTTTGAGAGCAAGACTGATCTTGATTACTTTCCACTTTCTTCTTCTGCTTCACAGATGAAGTAGCAAGCCTTTTAGGGAGAGACTTGCTGCTGGATGTGGACGGTTCAGGTTGTGTAGTAGTGGTACACAACAAATCAGCCTTCTTTTTGTTGTTGTTGGGATGAGGTTGGCAAGAACTAGAACCCCTGGTACTAGGATTCATAGTTGAGTCTTCACCCTTTACCACTTCAAATCATATAGAGATGAACACTTGTTTCTGCTTTGAGTTGAAAGTGGCCTTGATCTCCTGAGCTTTCTTGGACTTTCTCTTTGCACTTCTGATCAAGTTCTTCCTCTTGACTTTGACAACCCAACAAAATTCCTCTCCTCAAAAGAATAGTGACCCTTGTTAGGATGATCTTCTTCACTCTTCTCAGATCCATCCTTCACTATCTCCTCTTCATCCTCTTCACTCATAGGGTCTATTTGGGGAAGCTCATATCACACGTTCCACACCTTGGAGATCTTATTGATAGTAAGGAGTGTGGAGGAGCTACATCAGTAGATCCTAGTCCCTGCTTATTCTGGTAACAAACTTTGGCATGTAGAGATGAGCATATCATGTTCTTCAAGAACATATTTTTCTGCCCAGGCTTTGCTGATCAGAAGCTTAGCCTTGCATTCACTTAACTTAATTATGAGATCTTTGATCTGAGTCCTGTAGTTGGTGTGTTCATGTTTAAGAGTTTAAATGGTTTTCTCTAAATCTTCTATTTTTAGTTTATATCCATTTTCAGCTCTTTTGAAATTAGATTTTAAGATATTTAAGAACTCAAGATCAGATCTCATTTCTATGTTATAGTAACTGTATCTATTAACTTTAGCAATACATTCAGGAGTACAAAGAAGTTCCAGTACATTGGTTTCATCATGATCTGCCATCAATGCGTGGTTTGGAGATGCATCTTCAACCTGAAAGCTCCAGTCAAAGCCTCCTTCTTCAACAGCAACTGCAGCTTGCTGCTTTGGCTTCTTATTCTGGTTGACTTCTTTAGTGCAGTTTGGTCTGGCTTGTGCTTGGCCACCATTTGTTTTAGGTGCCTTGCGCACCCTAGCAAAGTGTCCTATTTGGTTGTAGTTGAAACACTTTACCTTGCTTTTATATAGTCCAAACTTTCCACTCGCTGCATTGCTAGGAAACTTCCTCCTTGTCCTTTTATAGAACTTCTTGGCTCTGTGAGTGAGAAGAGTCATCTGTTGGACTATCTCCATGTACTCCAGATCATCTGGATGGATACAGTCCAGGTCTTTAAGGGTGAAGAGAAGTTGCCTGAACTCTCAATAGCAGACACAAAAGCATGAGAAGAGCTTGTCTCTTGGAATGGACTTTGGTGTCTCAGGGAAGGTGATGAAAGGACACTTTTGTTGATTGCTGGAGTTACCGTATGGATTTTGCATATTTATCTCCATCTGATAGCCACTAAGGATATCATACAACTCTGTAAGAGTGAGAGTCTTAAGGTTCTCAGTCCTTTTGATAACAACAAAGTAGTGAGTCCACTATCTAGGAAGAGAGGACATAAATTTCCTCACAATGTCCCTGTTCTCAAGAGTTACTCCAACATCCATTAGAGTATCCACAATCTCAACATACCTGAAATATTGTTGAGTCATGGTTTCACCTGTCTTGTAGGTGAAGTTCTCAAATTGCTTCTTCAGGAGGTCCTTTTTGTTCTCATTTGCTTTAGAGGACCCCTCATACATGAGCTTTAGTGCATCCCATAACTGCTTGCTAGTTTTGCGCTTCTTGAAGCCCCTGTAGATGGAGTTGGGAAGAGCAGTTTGGAGGGCAGTCATGGCCTTCTGATCGATATCTATGTTCTTTCTGTCTTCTTCAGAATAGTCAGCCACCTCTTTTGGGATCATGCCACCTCTAGCAGTAGCTGAAGGGGTGCATGGGATGTAAGGTTCAGAGACAACAAATTCCCACATCCTGAAGTCTTGAAACTTGATGAACCCTTCCATTTTTTGACACCAAGTATCAAAGTCTTCAGGAGTGATCAGTGGGGACTTTGTCATAGTGCCAGTTTCCATATCATCCTTTGAAAGAGCTGCCATTTGAGTTGTTAAGTGTTTTGTGAAAACCTGAGAGATCTAAGATGGTGAGATCTTACAATCAAGAGCTTGGAAAGCTCTGATACCAATTGCAGGACCGTTTGAAGGTGTTCAATGCAAATCAGTTTCACAGTGAGGAGAGACTTAGAACACTTAACAGATAAAATAGGGAACTGGAACCTTTAAGATAATACAAAGATAAACACAAGTAAGCAAGAGACAGAAACTTAAGAACAACAAGATTGGTTTTCATGGATAATGTATATTTCTCTCAAGTTCTATTACAAGTGTTACCAAGCATTTTTAAAATACAAGGACCTGAGATACTTTATACTACATCCTACAGCCGGCCATACTTTGAAGGCCAGCTGGAAACACTAACCTAGACAACAAGATCAATGTAAAAGTCAAAAGGCAGATTGCCTTTTGACATGTGACTATGACATGCCATAGCTCACATACTATTGTAATACAAAAAGGATAAAAGTACATAAAGTAGAAAGTTACAGACTCAAGACCTTAATATACATCTTCCTAAAGCGTGGACCTTTCACCAACTTGTATAAGTTGGTGAGTCTGTAGAGTGGCAGCGGAAAGTTGATCATCTTTTCTGAAAAGTTGTTGATCACAGAGAGCATGTTTTCTCTGTCTTCGGAAGAAATCAGTCTTTTATCTTTGAGGCTTTGGAAGACTTTGTCTTCTAAGCTTCGAAAGACTTCATCTTTGGCTTCGGAAGAATTGGTGTTTGACTTCGAAAGATTTTACACTTGTGTAATTTCTTTGCAGTGTGTAAAACTTTCAAAGTAACTTCTACCACGCACAAAGTGCATGCATGCAGAAGACTTCTTGACTGTTTTGTGTGCATCAGCCTTTTTGAAATACCTTACAAGTCAGTCACGGCCGGTCCTGGTCAACGGGGTGTGACAGCAAGGCTAAAACTTAAGGTAATTAATAGAAGGGCACCACAAGGAGTGGAGCCTGCAGCTTAATTTGACTCAACGCGGGGAAACTTACTAGGTCCAGACATAGTAAGGATTGATAGACTGGTGCATGGCCGTTCCTAGTTGGTGGAGCGATTTGTATCGTTAATTCTGTTAATGAACAAGACCTTAGCCTGCTAACTAGCTTTGTGGAGGTATCTTTCCACGACAGCTTCTTTGAGGGACTATGGCCTTTTGGGCCAAGAAAGTTTGAGGCAATAATAGGTCTGTGATGCCCTTAGATGTTTTGCGCCGCACGCACGCTACACTGATGGGGATAGATCATTGCAATTGTTGGTCTTAAACGAGGAATTCCTAGTAAGCTCTAGTCATCAGCTCGCGTTGACTACTTCCCTGCCCTTTGTACACACCGCCCGTTGTTTCGACCGATTGAATGGCCCGCTGAAGCGTTAGGATCGTGGCGACATGGGCGGTTTGCCGCTAGCGACATCGCAAGAATTCCACTGAAACTTATCATTTAGAGGAGGGAGAAGTTGTAACAAGGTTTCCGTAGGTGAACCTGCGAAAGGATCATTGTTGAAAATAGCATGGCAGAACGACCCGTGAATATGTACCAAACACATGACTTTGCGTGATTCGATACTTATGCTTTGAGCCTTGTAAGGAATCATCAACTTGTGTCCATTATGGTCCTTTTAGGGCCTTGTGGACAGTAAGTTGACATAACAACCCCCCTGGCACAGGATGTGTTAAGGAAATATAAAACATAAAGGGCCCGTGCTCTAAAGCCCCGTTTATGATGTTCTTGTTGTATGTGGCTTCTTTTTAAATCTATAATGACTCTTGGCAACAGATATCTCGGCTCACGCATTGATGAAGAACGTAGCAAAATGCGATACTTGGTGTGCATGGTAGAATCCCATGAGCCATCTAGTTTTTCAACGCAAGTTGCACATGAAGCCATCCGGTTAAGGGCACGTCTGCCTGAGCGTCACGCATCATGTCGCTCCCACCTAACTTTCCCATAACAGGATATGTTGGGTAGGGGCGAGGATTGGTCTCCCGTGCCTATGTGCGGTTGGCTCAAAATAAGGGTGTTCCTAAAGGAAACACACAACCTGTGGTTGTTGATAATGCATTCGTCTCATGTTCTGTGTGTTTATCCTTAAAGTGAGATTCATTATAAAACCCGAATGTTTTGTCATCGGATGATGCTTCGATCGCAACCCCAGGTCAGGCGGGACTACCCGTTGAGTTTAAGCATATCAATAAGCGGAGGAACAAAAACTTACAAGGATTCCCCTAGTAATGGCAAGTGAATCAGGAACAGGCCAGCTTGAAAATAGAATGACCTTGTGGTTCGAATTGTAGTCCGGAGAAGCGTCCTCAGCGGTGTACCGGGGCCAAGTCTCCTGGAAGGAGGCGATGGAGAGGGTGAGAGCCCAGTCGTACCCCGACCCTGTCGCCCCATGAGGCGCTGTTTGTGAGTTCGGTTGTTTAGGACTGTAGCCCCAAGGGCGTAAATTCTGTCCAAGGCTAAATATTAGCGTGATACCGATACCAAACATGTACCGTGAGGGAAAGTTGAAAAGGACTTTGAAAAGAGAGTCAAAGAGTGCTTGAAATTGTTAGGAGGGAAGTGAATAGGGGCCGACGATACGTCCCAGTTGGATGTGGAACGGTGAAAGTCGGTTCGCCGATCGGCTCGGGATGTGGACCGGTGCGGATTGATACGGCAGCCAAAGCCCGGGCTATTGATATGCCTGCGGATATGCCGTTGTGTGGATTGTGGTCGGTAGTGCGCGTCAACAAGACATGCTTCGGCATCTGCGCGCTCCTAGCACCGGCTAGCGGGCACCCCATTCAGCCCGTCTTGAAGCACGGACCAAGGAGTCTAACATCTGGTGCGAGTCAATGGGTGAGTAAACCCGCAAGGCGTAAGGAAGCTGATTGGTGGGATCCCTCTTGTGGGGTGCATTGCCGACCGACCTTGATCTTCTGAGAAGGGTTCGAGTGTGACCATGCCTTTCGGGGCCCAAAAGATGGTGAACTATGCCTGAGCGGGGCGAAGCCAGAGGAAACTCTAGTTGAGGCCCGCAGCGATACTAACGTGCAAATTGTTCGTCTGACTTGGGTATAGGGGCGAAAGACTAATTGAACCGCCTAGTAGCTGGTTCCCTCCGAAGTTTCCCTCAGGATAGCTGGAGCCCGGGTGCGAGTTCTTTCGGGTAAAGCGAATGATTAGAGGCATCGAGGGCACAACGACCTCGACCTATTCTTAAACTTTAAATTGGTAGGATGGCAAGACTACTTTGTTGATTCGAGCAATGCCAAGGAATCGAGAGCTCCAAGTGGGCCATTTTTGGTAAGCAGAACTAGCGATGCGGGATGAACTGGAAGCCGGGTTATGGTGCCAAACTATGCGCTAACCTAGAACCCACAAAGGGTGTTGGTCGATTAAGACAGTAGGACGGTGGTCATGGAAGTCGAAATCCGCTAAGGAGTGTGTAACAAATCACTTGTCGAATCAACCAGCCCCGAATATGGATGGCGTTTAAGCACGTGACCTGCACCTAGCCATCGAGACGAGTGCTAGGCCTTGATGCGTAGGAGGGTGCGGTGGTTGCTACAAAACCTTAGGCGTGAGCTCGGGCGGAGCGGCCGTCGGTGCGGATCTTGGTGGTAGTAGCAAATATTCAAATGAGAACTTTGAAGGCCAAAGAGGGGAAAGGTTCCATGTGAAAAGCACTTGAACATGGGATAGTCAATCCTAAGAGACGGGGAAAGCCCATTAGATAGCATGTTTCATGCGAGCTTTGAAAGGGAATCGGGTTAAAATTCCTGTACCGGGACGCGACGGCTGACGGCAACGTTAGGGATTCCGGAGACGTCAGCGGGGGCATCAGGAAGAGTTATCTTTTCTGTTTAACAACCTGCCCACCATGGAAATGACTCAGTCGGAGGTAGGGTCCAGCGGTTGGAAGAGCACCGCATGTCGCACGGTGTCCGATGCTCCCACGGCGGCCCTTGAAAATCCGGAGGACCCATCTCCGGTCATGTTTGTGATTTCAAATACTATTCCCATAGGGCGATCGCTGGCCACAAACTTTCAAGAGTCAGCTATTTGTTCACATTCTAGCATTCGTTCCCCACGTTCGAGCTAGTCGAATCAGTACTTATGCCTTCCATGCCCGGGCGTACTCATAACCGCATCAGGTTTCCAAGGTGAACAACTTTTGGTCGATGGAACAATGTAGACAAGGGCAGTCAATGAAATGGATCCGTAACCTTAAGAAAAGGATTGGCTCTGAGGGATGGGCACGGGGGTCCCTATCCCGAACCCGTCGGCTGTTGGTGGACTACTCGAGCTACTTTCGCGGCGAGAGCGGGTCACCGCGTGCCGGCCGGGGGACGAACCATAACAGCCTCTTTGGGGGCCTTCCCCAAGTGTCGAACAGCCAACTCAGAACTAGTATGGACAAGGGGAATCCGACTATTTCATTCAAACAAAGCATTACGACGGTCCCTGCGGATGCTAACGCAATGTGATTTCTGCCCAGTGCTTTGATTGTCAAAGTAAAGAAATTGAACCAAGCGCGGGTAAACGGCGGGAGTAACTACGACTCTCTTAAGATAGCCAAATGCCTCGTCATCTAATTAGTGACGCGTATGAATGGATTAACGAGCTTCCCACTATCCCTGTCTACTGTGCGAAACCACAACCAAGGGAACGGGCTTGGCAGAATCAGTAGGGAAAGAAGTCCCTGTGAGCTTTACTTTAGTCCGACTTTGTGAAATGACTTGAGAGGTGTAGTATAAGTGGGAACACTTGGGATAAAGTGAAATACCACTACTTTTAATGTTATTTTATTTATTCTGTGAATTGAAAACGGGGCAACGCCCCTCTTTTGGTCCCAAACAACTACAGTCGAGTCATGGTAGACGATTGTAAGGTTTCGTGACAATCAGTTGAGACCATAGATGTAAATATGAACAATAACATCGACTCGGCCTCGAGCAAGGAACGGTCAACGTTTGACCGTAGGACACCATGTCACGGGGTCCCAATCCACTCCACTCGATCCTCGGAACATCCGTGTAAGGTCTCGTGGAAATCCGACAAAGCCATACATGGTTACATGAAATCTCGACCAAGTGCCCCGCCGGGCCGACCGGGGCTAGCCCCCGGGCCGTGATGACCCAAAAATGAAAATTTTTTATTGGAAGACTCTAATTTCATCCTTATGAGGGCTCACGCAAAGTTTCGTGACAATCCGAGGTCGTTTGATCGGGTTTTGAAAATTAAAGCTTCCTTAAAATTTTAATGTCTGTTCCTGTCACTTTACTTTTTGTGCAGGATGTATATATAGGGGGGTATGGGGACTCTGCACACCCAGGGCCTCACCAAGGCTGGTGAGCGACCAAGGTGCTAGAGGCTCAACATGCCCCCCTACCCGTGTTGCCTAGTAAACGAGTGCCCATTTTGATCACGATGGCTAGCAATCGCCCCCACGATGCCTAGCAGCCCCCCACACGTTGCCTTGCAAATGACCCTTGATGGCCACGTTGCCTAGCAATCCCCCACACGTTGCCATGCCTTGGCCTTGT